>JACYFF010031956.1:29061308-29093669 GCA_017589665.1 Selenicereus undatus
TTTTGAAACACTATGCAATTCTGTCTCTTTTGATCATCAATTCAAGTTTGAAATTCAAGGCTAATAAGTACGGTAAAACACAAGCATAACCATTGAGAGCCATTCAACACCTTTATGGTAATTCCAGGAGTATATATTCCCACAAGTTATCTGAAGTCCTGACATATTAAAAAGCTACATATGTAGATGATAAATACATGTGGAAAAGATATACATACATAACAAGCGGGAATATATACTTCTATGTGCATAATATGGGGTGTTTGGGAAGCAGCTTTTTAAAGAGTTTTTTGACCAAGAAGAGCTTTTTTTATTAAAATTAGTTGTTTGATCAAGTAAAAGTTACATATATAAATTATCAGTCAAACAATTTCACATAATGGGCAAAGATTTAGAAGATTGGTAATTAAAATTTACAATTACACCGTGCTTTACACTAGTACAAAAATATTTGTGGATTCTTATTGCATCGTGGGATATATATGAAAAATTCAAACGTAGGTAACTCAAATAATAAAACTAATTATGAGATAGTGGAAAATCCAATCCTATGGTATTTTTTTGTCATTAAAATTAGCTTCAATTGGAGCAAAGGACAAGAATGCACTGTTACGATGAAAGTAGTTAAAACTAGCTTGTAAATACACTCTACATGTCTAACAACCTCCTATAACAGGAGATTTTCCGACGACTTTGATATATTGCTTACTCTGAAATTGTGTTGCAGATATTAGATAACAGTGAGGTTCCAAATTTCACCATTAAATAAATTCATCTTTTAAACGAACCCCTAGACCCTGAGCTTTCTGAATTTACAATTTTTGCCCAAAATGGGATTTAACACATAAATACTCAACTTTTTGGTATTTTTTTTTAATAAAACTAAGCTTATATTTTTGTTTAGACTTCTTATAATGACTTCACTGGTACTGGCTATCACAACCTACTACTTATATCCTAAATATTATATTTTCTGTGATTAACGGCCCACTATGCTTAGCAAAATAATTAAAGCTTAATTAGAGAGTTTCGACCATTACCTGAACGTAGTCGAAGCTAGACTCCGGCATTTGTCTAGCTTCCGGTTTATAGAGATTGTTGATCTCATCCCACCTTCCTTAGATCAGGCACAACACAAAACCGTTTCGTTTCGTACCTCGGACCGTAGTCACTAATCAAGTTTTATATATTTTTAAAGGATAGTGAGATTTTAATCAAGAAATTATAATATTTAAGACACATGATTCAATTTGATAACATTCCCTACTGGGAAAACTTCTTTTATTGAAAGTTTGAAAGTGAAAATATTACAATGGAAAGCTTTGAAGAGGGACTTGAACTAAGATCATTAGATATACTTGCTCAAAGAGAAATGGAGAATCTCGACTTTTTTTTTTGCTCAAGAATTCTCAAATGACCGGATCCCTTATCATCCATTGACCTCTTCTTTTATAGAGGGGATGTGGGTACAATAGGATGCCCTAATGGTTATAGTACACACTAATTTTTCACATGGCTATAGTGCATACTGACTCTACAATAGACACTCTCTTTTACAGACTAGACACTCTCTTTTACAGACCAGACACTTGTCAACATAGTACAATAATGGGGTAGCCCTTTTTCAGAGCTTTTAATGATGACAAGACTAGTCATTATTAATGAGATTTTGCATGTCTTCATCTCCAATTATATCTTCTAGACCATCATTATCAGGATAATCGTCAAAATCTTCATCAAGTTGCTTAAGATGCTCTAGATCCCATTTTCAAATAATTCAAGAGGATATTTCTTTCCTTTTGCTGATAGAAACTTTTCAGCTCCAACATCAAAGAGATAATAAAAAATATCTTTTGAGACTGCTCCTTCCACCTTCATGTATTATTTAAACTAATTGTGATAGGCGAAAGTAGTATTTTCACAATGCATTGATGTTTTTTCACAATGCATTGATGTTTTTTCTTGTTCGATTAATGCCCAACATTGATAATAAATATTAAAAAATCCAATTGCTCTTTGATAAAACAGGATCAATAACTAGATGCATTGGTAGTCAGAAACCCATTCTTGTCGCTGATCATTGAGATTATCGCAATCAACAATTTGAATAAGATAATGGGCTGGTTTGGCTTTTCAATTTCCATATTCGATTAATGCACTATACACTTTCAAATTTAGGCATTTGCGAACAAAAACTTTTGTTGGACCATTAGGAGATGTAAAAATCCAATGGATCCTTCTAAATATGCATTGCTAAAATTTTGTCAGTTTTGATAAAAATGGGGACTTTGGATCAGGGATTTCGATGAAGTAAAGCACCATCTCGTATTCACAAACTTTAAAGGCAGGGTCATTTGGAGATAATGAGTTTGCGGGGAAACTAACACCACCAACTCCAGATCTGTAACGAAAATAGATCGTCATACGCCAAGACTCCCAAATATCATAGGAATAATGATGATAAAAGTCTATGCAGGTTGCATACCACTCATTGAACCATTTCTCTCGAACATAAGAACTTGTTTTTTCTTGGATATCATAAGGACACTGAAGGTAACCAACTTGTAACTGTAGAAGGGAAAATCTTTGGGCTATTAGGTACGCTGTTGATAGTAGACCAAAACATAATCTACTTTTTGCATGGAATTCCAAATTATCAATAAGGACTTTACTAGAAGGCTCAACCTGTTCTAGTAGAAATGGCATTTCATTAAGGATTTTCTCTTTTTTTGGCAGGAGGTCGGCTTTGATGATCACCATTGGTGAGTTCTCAAGTTAGACTATCTGCTAGAGAGTTCTTTGATCCCTGTATATGTTTAATAGAGAAGGAAATTGGTTAAGTCATAATTGCCAACGCAGGAGTCGCTCTTGTGGTTGTGTATTTGATTAGTTCTTTTTCACAAAACCAAGTATTCCTTTGCAATCAGTTCGAATCAGAAAAGATTGTGGGGCTAAAAAGATTAAGAATTTTTCAATTCTCCTTGTGACTGCAAGGATTTTGTTTTTCATTGTGGATAGTTGCATTCTGCTTTATTAAAACTTCCACTGTAATATTTGCAAAGTTTTTCTGTTTCTTGGATTTTGAGTACCGCACTCCAGTGCTCATTGGTGGCATCTGTCTCAAGAATTAAATCATCTTCTTCATTAGGTAAATTAAGAACATGAAGATTTTTGCACATCTTCTTAAAATTTTGAACAATCTTTGTATCATTAGTGGTCCAGGTCCAACTTATTTTTTTCTTGAGTTTCTGCTGCAATGACTTTCTTAGTTTAGCTAAATCTTTAATGAAGTCTGAAGTTTAAGTATGGCATCCAAGAAACCTTTCTAGCTGCTTCTTATCTTTAATTTTTTAAGAAAAATTTTCTATTTTTTTTAAAATATGCTTTTATAGAATAATTTGTCCAACTTTTATTTCTATACCTAAAAACTCTATTTCTTGTTCAGCATAAATGCACTTGTTCTTTCTAAGTATAATACCATGATTAATGCATTTTTGGGTGACAGCCAAGACATCATCTTTGTGCTGCTCTATGATTTTGGAAAAGACAAGGATATCATCAATATAAACTAAACAGCAATGATTAAGGGATTTAAAGATATTATCCATTCTTCTCTGGAATATTTGGGGTTCATTTTTAAGACCAAATGACATTACTATCCACTCATAATGTCCTTGTGGGGTACTAAATGCAGTTAAAGGAATATTTTTCTCATCTATTTTTATCTGCCAATAACCACTTTTGCAATCCATTTTTAAGAACCAAGAGGCTCCCTGAATTCTATTAAAAATGATAATTTTGTTAGGAATATAATAGCCATCAAAGACAGTATTATCATTAAGCTTTTTATAATTTATTACCATTCTAGCTTTTCCTCTCTTTTTTCAGCATGATTTCTTACTATCAAAGCAGGACTGGTGTGAGGACTCTTGCTATTCCTAATTAATCATTTACCCAAAAGTTCTTTAATTTGTTTATTAAATTCTTGGTTGTCCTAATGTGTATACACCATTTGTTTTACTCGGATAATAATGTTGGGATTTAATAAAGTAATTTTAGCAAATCTTTTATCTTTATCCCAAAATTTTAGAAGATTATCATAGTAGAGGTCTTTGCATAATTTCTCTTGTTGTTCAACAATCTGTTTTTTAATAGATAACTCAAGCAATGAGATTGTTAGTGCTACCTCTCGCTGTGCAGGTATTACTTTGTCACCACGCTGACTGCATGTAAATTCAACTTTCGGATGAGTGTAAGCCTTATTTAATTTTTCAATAGGAACTGAGTGACCATTAATTATAAATATTATTTGGTTTATGATTTGGTTGCATGGAGAATATAATCTTAGAAAATTATTTTCAATAATCATATCATGAGAGGGTTGATCAGCAGTCCATAGAATTAGTATTATGCAGTGAACTCCTCCTAATTCTATGAATAACCCTTCTATGGCTTCATTGTGACTCATAACACTATTATTAGCTATCCTTACTTAAAAAGGATTTTTAGCTCTTTTTCACATAAATTCTGAAAATAATGATATTTTTCCAAAGCATATAGAACAACCACTATCTATGTAGGCACATAATTCATATTTGTTATATCCCTCCAAACATACTTTTATTGGGATGTAGATACTATTAGGATTTGTATTGGTAGCCTCATAACATATCTCTATAGTCATGTTTTTGACTAATTTATCTTCATAGATTGGTTCACTAACAATTCTAGTTTTGTACCCAATAACCTTTCTATCGAGACTCGTTATTCAATCTATACTGGGTCTTGCAGCTTCAAAACTCATTCTACTCATTTCACTGATCATGCTAATTGTATCATCTTCTTTAAGCTCTTTTTTAGCTAATGAAGATCCTTTTCCCCAATCTGATCTTGTACTCATACTTCTTAATAATTGGGGTTTAATGGTGATTTTACTCTCCTCATCAATTTTATTATATCTTTCTTATTGATCTTTGTAGGGTTGGTAAAGCTCGATATCGATAAACGATCGATTTTTATCTCCTGAGAATTGGACTTAATCCTCTGGATCTTTTGCATAGGGGTAGGACTTTCAAATTTTTCCGCTTCTCTCATTGTCACCTTAATCTTAGGGTCTATTGTGTTATCTAATTTGTAGATAATTTTTCAAAATATCCTTAAAGGATATCCTCCTCTTTTCATATCCATCCCAACTGTTTTTATCTTAAGGGACAGGAAGTTTTTAGGAAATTCATCCTTTAGACGTACATAATATCCTGTTCGGCAATTGAATCCTACTGATCCATTACATAAATTGGTCTTTTATCACTATGATAATTTGATTATTAAATTTGGTATGCCTTATATCACAAAGTAAAGCATAAAGATCAAGATCTTTGCCATAATATTGTAATGCAATAATTTGAACTTAGACACTTCCGACATGGATATACCTATACTTTCTATCTTTGTTATGCTTAAGGATATTTTCCCAATTAATGAGATTAACTTCCCCAACGTCATACTCACAATCCTTTACCTCTAGATCTCCTTCCAGCATTTCATATACGTATTTGTTTTTTAATTGAAAGATGAATTTTTTATAGATCATGTCCTTTTGGATTATGGGAAGAACCCAATCTCCTTTTACTTCCTCATGATCATTGTCTATAACAAATTCTTCTTCTTGAAGATCACCAAGACTGCCGGAGCTACTCCCCATCATATGACTTGTTTCTTCATGATCACTTTCTTCATATTCATTGTCTAATATAATTTCAACAATTCCTTTGTTGTTACTTAAGGCTAGGTCTAAGGCCTCATCTTCACTAAACTCAACATAATCTCAGCTTTCCAATGTTTCAATAAACTTGTTATTCTTCCTATTTTTGCATTCATTAGCATAATGTCCTACTTCTCCGCATGCCTAGCATTTACAATTGTTTTTCTCTGCAGGGCAATAAGCTGCTTTCCTAAAAAATCTACGTTTTTTAGGACTTAGTTTGTTATAATATTTTCTTTTATATTTATCCCCCTTTTGCTTATTAAAGCTCTTTTTCTTATAAAATTTTCTCTTACGTCTCTTTTCAGGCTCTTTCTCCCGTTGGTGAGGCGAATCCCAATAAGTTAGGAATTATTTTTTAATTTTCTTTTGCTTTTGGAGATCAAGATATTGATTATTGACCCAGTTTCTTATATAAGAGATCCTCGAACCAATGGTATCAATGACATCTGCTCGTTCCAGATAAGCAATGTATTTTTTGTTAATTATAAAATTTATAGGATATGACAATTTGTCATAGAACATACTAAGATTGGTTTCGTTATGCCCAATTTTGTAACAATATTCAGCAATATAATTTTGCAGATATCTCATATCCCATAAATCTATATTATTAATCTTTCTTTGCCATTCTCTTATTTTTTTTTTCAGAATCGAGTTTGGCACCTATAAACTCAATTTCAATTTCCTTACATAGATTTTTGAACATTGCCGTTGGTGTTTCCATCATTTTTAATGTATTTTTGCCTCCTTCAGTTAATGAATCCTACCAGTCAGCGACAGTGCCAGAAAAGCTATGTTCGATGTAGTTTAAGAAATTGGCAGCTGTCCATGTAGTATTTAAATTTAAGACACTATTCATGCCTCTTTTTCAATGCTTAAACATTTCTTCTCTATTACGGGCTCCATCAATGTTTAAGATATATCCTGTTTGGCTAATTAGAGTAAGGCCAATTTCTACAAAAGTTGTGGTTTTTCTTGGGATAAACTCAAAGGAAGAATTGGTTGTACATCCTGCTGGAACGTACCTAGGTCTTAGAAAATGAGTATTTCGTCTAGAGGGTTTACCAAATTCTTCAGGTTTAGGAATGACATTTTTAACTAGATTGGTCTCTATTTCACCTAAGTTGAGCTCTTCTCCAATTTCGTTTGTCGCATCTTCAATAGTCATTTTATCATATTTTCTATCCAGTTTTCTTCTAATTTCTTCTAAAGGTATCACATTAAGATCATCAAGTTTAATAAGGCTCATCTACTGATATATTTCTTCTTCTAAATGGACATTATTAGTCTCTTCATTGACATCAGATAATACCTCATATTTATCAATAATTGCGCTCATGATTTTGTTTAATTCTTCCGGATTTTGTTCTCCTTCAAACATATCTTGTAATTCTTCAAGAGTATACTATTTATACTCCATCTTCTTCTTCTTTTTTTGCTTTTTCAGCTGATTTTTCTCCTACTTCTTTTTGGATTTTTATATCATGCAAAGGAAATGGAAACTTGTTTTTGAGGTTTTGAAAAAGATATTTATGCTGAAATGGAGTACTAATATTGGAAGTGGCTTTTCCACAATGTCTTACTTCGTTAACTAGGGAAAGGTGAATTACCGATATTTGTTTCTTAAGCTCCTTAAGTTTGGTCTTAATTTTAGCTAATTCCACTTTTAATTCTAAAATTATATAAGTGATATAGTTTAATTGAGGTGCAATTAGAGAAAAGCCTTCTAGTGAGTAAACAATGTGTGAATAATTTGGTCCAGGACAAGCAAGTGATGATTCTATCATTAATCACAGTTAATTAGCTTAATTAATCATTAATTAGCTTAATTATCTTAATTATTTTTAGTCACGTGGCTCTGATACTAGATGAAAGAGGACGTTGAGTTTTATTAGTGAGCAAAAAACCACAAACACAATTTTAAATTTTTCGAAAGTAAGTTTTTAAGGATTTTGGCTAAAATGCAAATATGAAAAGTTTAAGGGCTTAAAAGAAAACGTAAACAGTGAACGGTCCTCTTAAAATAGTTTCTACAGAATATTACCCCTTTTAAATATATTTTAATAAAATGGTTCCCTAGTTATGATTTCCACACAAAGTTGGGTACCTGACAGTGATTTTTCCATCGGATTATTGTATATTTGTATTAACGTTTGGTTATAATTATGCTTAATTTCAACATTAACTTTATATATATTACTTATTTATTTTGCATGGTAGATTCTAAATTAAGATGTTGCTTTGCTTGGTGAATCAATTGACAATATGATTGTTCTTACCACCCTTCATGGATATGACATTATATACTTTTAAAACACTTTCTAATTTTAATTTTGATCTTTTTCTTCCTTCCATGTGAAGAAAGCATATTAACAATATGATATTGGCCGTATTCGGTAACAACGTTTTGGGTAACGTTTAGCGTTTTGACTAGGTCAATACACTAATTAGCTAATTTTTAGTGCTCGATAAACTAGTATTTTGACTAGCATTTTAAGTAGCGTATAGCATTTTAAGTAGGGTTTTTGAAAAGTTAATAGTATTAATGTTTGACATTTAAAAGTAGCGTTTCATATTTTTTAGCCAAAAAATATCTTTTAAAGATTTTATCTTTGGAAATTATGTATATCATTTTATGTCAATTTACATTGATCAGTTAGTATAACAGCTAAATTTACCGAACACATTAGTTTCAATCGCTAATCTAAACAGCTACCCGCTAACAGCTAAATTAGAAATGCTATCCGCTATCTGAACCGCTCTCCGCTACCTAAACAGCTAATTTTGCCGAACATGGCCATTATTTCCATGTGATAAAAAAGAAGAATGTGATATTATTTCCTCAAAATTATTTTTAAACTATGAATTCGCAAAATATTGACAATATGAATTATGCAAAAAGAAGGCTACTTCAACCTACAACATGCTCGAGGAAGGGAACATCGTTGAGTTTTTTTGACAAGCACTCCATGGCTCACATGTTTGTTCATGTCCGATGTCATAACATACCAAGTTCAAGGAGACATGTCACCTGTGAGGCTGATCATAGGAGTCTCATAGTTACTGACATCCAGTTCACTGCCCAAAATCACGAGAGGTGCAGAAAGGGGAGGCATAGTAGTAGGAAGAACAATCAATCACGAAAAAAGAAAAGCATCGCGAAATACTAATGCATCGCCATCCACAGGAGAAAGGTATGATTTTAAACCAGTTTACTCTAACTCACATGCTTGGTGCAGGGAGGATAGCAGCCCAGGAAAACGATTCAAGCGCTGGATACATAGCAATCGTCACCAAACTGTCTGTAATACTATTACCAAGAACCTACATGGGAAGAGAAAAATCCAAGTGACAAGTTTGGATGGCGACGAACCACTTGTCAAGAAGCGAGCTATTGGTCATGGCAAAGATGGTAGAGACTGCACTATATTTTGCTATAGTTTTCCTATAGTCGCTTATATAATGTTTGATAGTGCGGCTCAAGCTATAACTTAAACATTCGCTAGCTTTGTATCATTTTGTTAGTACTTTTAATAAACCTGCATTACCTTACTGACCAAAAAAAGAAAGAAAAGGAAGGCTACTTTCTAAAACATCAGTTAACAAACTTAATTTTGAAACTATAAGTTTTGTTAGTATCAACAAACAATTTGTTAAATATTTAAATAATATTGCAAGTCTGTTGTGTGTATATAGACACTTTATTAGGGGTGCTCAAAGTCGGTTAACCGGATTTTCAGTTAACTGAAAACCGACTAATCGTTTTTTCGGTTCGGAAAAAATGCAAACCGTGAACCGAACCGAAATTACCGATTAACCGGAAATCGGTTAACCGAAAAAACCGGTTCAACAAAAAGTCGAACCGTAAACCGAATCGAAATATCCGGTTAACAAAAATTTCGGTTCGATTTACAGTTAACCGAACCCCATACACCTAAATTCACATTTTTTTGATGGTTTAGAAATTTAATTACTATTTAGTATTTACTATTTATTTGCTGCCATTAAGAAAAAAAATCGGTTTAGATCGGTTAATCGCGGTTAACCGAAAAATCTTCCCCCCTGAACCGAAACCGAATCGTGAACCGGGGAAAAAAATCGGTTTGGTTAACCGAACCAAAAATTTCATAAAATTCGATCTGGTTAACCGGTTTTTCGGTTCAGTTTTTCCAATTTCTCGGTTCGGTTTTCGGTTTCGGTTTTTTTTGCTCACCCCTACACTTTATCTACATATTCTCTTTATTGTTTTCTTTTACTCTTTAAAATTTTTTTTGGTGTGAATCTTTACTTTTCTAAATCACACACGCGCGCGCGCGCGCGCGAGTTTGAACGTTGTGATCGTGACCGGCGCCCTATTAAACATTTATTAAGATTTTATTTAAAAATAAAAATTTAACTAATATGTGATTTAAAGTCATCATAATGAATAGTATCTTTTCAACTACTTCAATGAAAAAAAAGAAAATATAAATATGTTAATATTATTATTTCTAAAAATTTAAATTATATGATTAATTATAATATTTCTAAAAATGTTTTAGCCAAAATTTTAAAATAAATAGTGTGTAGCACGGATTTAAAGGCTATTATTGATTAATGCTTTTGTTTTGTGCACTTACTTTAAATAATTTAGTCAATTTATTCTCTCTCTTCTTTTTTTAATTGTTTTTGCGCAAGTCCTCTGCCTCTCCTATGAATGTTTCATTTTAGATATCTTTACTTTGAGTTACTCTTTTAACAATTAATGTCCTATTTTTCTATTCAATTACAATAATTTTTTTAACCCGTAATTAAAAGGATATAAAAAAATCCAATTTAGGAAACAAATCCAAATCAATATAAAATGAATTGATGTTAAATATGGTAAAGTATTCAATTTGACATTGTGAGAAATCTATAATAATTTTTAGTGAGGCATTTTAGTTTATTCCCCTAACATACTTTGAAACAATTGTTTTACACTCTCAAATATATGAAACAATTTTTTAAGGTAGTGCGTGTGAATGAAAGGGTGAAAATTATTTTAAAAATTTGAGACTTAAAAATTTCTTTCTTTCTTTTTTTCCAAAAGATTTGAAAATTTATTTCACATAAGTCAAGGGCTAAAATAAAATGGCTCTCATTTTATGGGAATGAACAACCTCTTGGGGTAGTCTAGCAGTAGAATGACTGGTTTTTGAAAAAGAGAGACCGAGATTTGATTCTCCTTAGATTGTGTCTATAAATAAAATTTACCGATAAAAAAACCATGAAAATGAACAATTATACTCGATAACTTGTCACTTTTATCTTATATTAAATTGTTATACTAAATTTATCATTCTATAATATTAATTACTCTAATGTTTATGAATATCCCAGGAGAAAAAATGTAATGCATCCTAATAATATATATATATTTTTAAATTGAGATGTTCCATGTAAACACACAAGCACAAACTAGTTATAAAAAGTTAAAATACATGAAATCACTAAAAATTTACAGAACACATCAAAAAGGCTTCAATCAACTCATTTTTTTGGCAACAAATGAATGTTGGTTTTGGAGGGAAAAACAAGTGAGTGAAAAAGCAAAAGCAAGTGCAATTATCAAAATACCCTTAATGAGTTAAACCTTCCTCTCTCTCTACCTAGGTTGTCACTTTTTCTCTCCACCAAAACCTGGAAGCAAAAACAGGGGCTCGATTTGTGCCATCGCCCAAATCGAGAGTTTGTGCGAAGTACATAGATGCATACTCTCTCTCTCTCTCTCTCTCTCTTAATTTCTCTCTATAACTGAATCTACTCCTGAAAGTGTGTTGTAGTGAGCAATTGTGCTTCAAAATTGAGGAAATCTTGCCCCCAATTTTTTCAGTGAAGCGCAAACATAGGAGAAGAAGTGGATGAGGCAAGGTGCATAGGTGTAGGTAAGAGAAAGTGTAGAGGGAGGCTTGGACTTGAGCTTGGAGTGTTTGGTGATGATGGATACCTGACAATGGAGGTCAGCCGTGAACTAGGAGGGGGGAGGGTGCGAACATCTGACAGTGGTAGATGACTATAAGTAGAGTGGTAAGCAACAAGTATGTGAAATATTGTTTTAACTTTAAGAGTTTGGTACGTGGAATGACGTTGTGGTGAATGTTTTAGGCTGTAGGAAGGATAAATCGTTGGGGTTTAATGTATGCCATGTTGTTGGTCACCGTTTACCATGCTATCATAAGAGTAGTTGTTATGTGAACCCAATTGCATGGGTGGCCGGGGGGAAGCAGGAGGGTGGGATTGGGGATCATTCTCCTCCAAGGAAGATAATGTTGTTAAAACCCACATTGACTACGAACAAAGTAGTGGCAAACCAGGGGCATGGTAGACATAGTGTACTGAATAGGTATACCGAGAGCAGTGGTGTTGGCGACTCTTATTATGTTGCAGTGAGTGTATATCATGGTAGTGATGTTGAACTGAATAAGAAAATCAAAGGAAATGACCTATTGTAAGTGAGGTACATAGATGTTGGTGATTATAGTATGATCAAGGTGAACATGTAAAAGTTGCTTAGATTGTAGGTATTAAAATGAACGTGATGCAGTGAGCTACATCATGTTGTAGTGATTGGATGTCGTAGTACACATGATGGCTCCTTTGGTAAATGGCGAGAAGGTAATTTATGTGAAGCCCCTCCCCAACTAAGTATGGCTACAACTACAGTGTATAGTGTATAGGTATTGATTAAAAATTTACTGTCACTAAGGTCTAGAGTTAAATGATGCATTGTTTAGGTTGTGTACCTATGATGCAATAAATGTATACCGTGGTAAATATGATGGAATACTTTGGTAAATGGTAGGAAGTATTTTGTATACAAATCTCATCCCATGTTGGGTGAATCATGGGGGAAGGGAATGCCACTGTGTACTAATTTAATGTAGTGTGTAATGTGTTTGTTCCAATTTATGTATTAAAGATGTTTGGAATGGAGTTGCGTAGCAGACAGAAACGAAATTGAAGCCCCCATTGCAGAAGCGGTAGACATGGGTGAGGAGAATTCACATAACGAAAGCGTGAAAAGTGAATTTGCTTATGAGAATAAGGAGAGTGGAAGTGGCACGAGCAGCCTGTTAGTGTTGTTTAAGGAGGAGGAAGGCACAAGCAACAGTGGGAACTTAGGGGGGAGACGCGATCGAAGAATAGGCATCTCATTTACTACTACATTATTCTTGTCATTTTAGTATGTCGATTAAGTGTCCTTTACCATTGTCTTCGCCGTCTCTTTATGTGCCACTATTATTCTGTATTTGTGTTTTCAATTGTATATCCCTTGTTAGTAATCCTAACTCTAGTCCACTTGAAATTGTTTACGTCGAACTTCATTATGTTTAACCCCTCTATATACTGAGATGTTTATGTATGCCGCGATGTTATCAACCGTTTACCAAGGTAAGAACTACATGATAAGCAGTAAACCGCATAACTCCATGTAGAGCTTGACCCGACACTACAACCCACATGTCATTCATAGACAAACATACTGTGGATACACTTTCGGACTAATCGTCTCTAGTCTAACTCACAGGGACAGTTTACGGAAGGAAACTTCTCCCTCAAAAACAGTAAAGCACAAATTAGTCGTATACCAGAAAGCAACCACGTTTAGTTTACCACCGCCTCTATTCGGTGGCTTCATCGGGAACATTCAAACAGTAAATGACAATTAGGGTACTAGTTTCGAAACTAGCAATGAGTTTACCCATTTGAAAGCACGGTTTACTAGGGTCAACTTGTCACTTCCGTTGGGTGAACATGGAAGGCGATCTGCAGCCATTCAACCTGCAAAGATTGAGTTGAAGACGAAGAAACATGTTGGTTGTCCTGTGACATCTCTGCCACTATCACTACCATAGAAAACATAGACCACAATCACCAACAATGACTGCACCTATTATATCTTAGGGTAACCAACAAATCTGTGCATCAATGAAATTCTCCAACACGATCTCATGTCCTGCTTGCTCCCAGAACATAGGAAACATCCAATAAATCTTCAACATACACAACATCGCCTTCATAGCTTGTATCAAAATCAGCACGAGGATTACGACATGTGTGCCTCGTATGTCCAGCTTCGCTGCATTTTAAGCAGCTCCCAGATTTTGTGCCTTGCATTTGTGACTACTTGCGTTTGCACGCACCCCCAAGCACTCAGCAACTGTTTCCAAGAATCATAGTCACTCTTCAATTTTCTCACCATACACTATACCACATGCGAAATTGAAAAGATGGGTGTCTGCATCAAGAGCGCAGGGTGTAAGCAATGTCCCTTTGTAAGGTCCGCTAAGATAGGTGTACTAGACGTCACAACAACCACTACCGCACTAGTCAATCGGTCAATCATCTTCCCAATCACCCTACACGTCATACAATAATAATTTTTTGTCATCGCAACCAATAATGCATCAATTACTGCACAGAAGTACATAATAAGAGTCGCCAACACCATTGCTCTCGGTGTACCTATTCAGTACACTATGTCTACCATGGTGAACACCACATTTTTCCTGGTTTATCACTGCTTTGTTCGTAGTCAATGTGGGTTTTAACAACATTATTTTCCTTGGAGGAGAATGACCCCCAATCCCACCCTCTTGCATCCCTCGGCCACCCATGCAATTGGGTTCATGCAACAATTACTCTTATGATAGCATGGTAAACGGTAATCAACAACATGACATACATTAAACTCCAGCCATTTACCCTTCCTACAACCTAAAACATTCACCACAACGTCATTCCACATACCAAACTCTTAAAGTTAAAATAATATTTCACATACCTGTTGTTTAGCACTCTGATTACAGTCGTCTACCACCGTCAGATGTTTGAACCCTTTCCCCTCTGAGTTCACGGCTGACCTCCATTGTTAGGTATCCTTCATCACCGAATACTCCAAGCTCAAGTCCAAGCCTCTCTCTGCACTTTCTCTGACCTACACTTACGCACCTTGTCTCATCCATTTCTTCTTCCACATTCACGCTTCACTGAAGAAATTCAAGATTTCCCTCAATTTTGAAGCACAATTGCTCACTACTACATACTTTCAGGAGTAGATTCAATTATGGGGAGAGATTAAGAGAGAGAGAGAGAGAGAGAGAGAGAGAGAGAACGCATCTATGTACTTCGTACAAACCCTCGATTTGGACCATGGCGCAAATCGAGCCCCTGTTTTTGCTTCCAGGTTTTTGTGGAGAGAGAAAATGACAACTCAGGTAGAGAGAGAAGGAGTTTTAACTCATTAAGGGTATTTTGGTAATTACACTTGCTTTTATTTTTTCACTCACTTATTTTTTCCTGTAAAAATAACACTCATTTGTTGCCAAAAAAATAAATTAATTGACGATTTTTTGATCTGTGACCCTCCTATAAATTTTCCAATCACTAATCCACTATAATAAACTTCTCAATTCAAGGGAGAAAACACACACAAATTAAAAGAGTACTATGGCAGCATGAGACGAGTAAATTTTGTTAACCACAGTGTGAGCAGTGACAGTGTATTTTGTACAAGTAGTTGTTGCGGCCTCGTGTGTTGTAGCTGTTGCAAATTTGAGTTATTTATTCCACAATTGATAGAATCTCCTATTTCAATCTGCTTGTCTCCTCCCCCACCCCCCTCTCTCTGTCTCTTTCTCTCTCTAAATTATGAGATAGACAGGTAAGCCCCTGTCAGTCTAGGTTTGAATTCTAAACCATTGTCATCAATTCTCTCTGCAACTGTTTCCCCATCTCCTCTATCCATTCTCACAAGGTATTGTTCTAATAATTGCGTGAGAACCGTTCATTTTCATCAGTCTGTTTCTAGTGCAATGAATTTTTTCTCTTTTTGATTGCTTATTCGCTTGGATCTATCTATTGGGTGCAGTAGAAACCCCGATTTAGCTGTAGTGTTTGTATTATTTCTCTCTTAGATATTTTGTCGAACAGTTGGAGTTCATGGCATGTATGGTAGACAGAAAACATTGTAAGAGAAGTATTCTTGATGTGGGTCATTTGCGTTTTCCCTTCATTGTGGTCCAATTGTGCATACTTGGCTTGTTTCTTACTTAATTGTTGGTAATCCTTTTGATGGTAGGGGCAGTGGGGGGCACCACTGACACCTTAGACAACATTTTAATCCCATGTCCTGTTGCAATCATTCATCATGAAGAAAGGGGAACTATGCAATGGAACTTGGATGTTAATCTTTTAGCTAGTTGGGTTGCTTTTGGGGATTCCCCCTTTGTTGTTGTCTTTTTGGTGGGTTGATGTCTGAGTTTCAATTTGAATAGGGTTCTTTTGGGTTGTCCAATGGAGGCTCAAAATGGGGTTCATGTAGAAGATAAGAAGTGCGTGAGTGAGAATGGAGTCAGTGAGAAATCTGCTGTGGAAGAATTGGCTATGGATGCCACCGACATGGATACGCAGAATGTTGTGAATGATGAAAAGGTTTCAGAATCAACAGCAGTTCCTAAGAACGCATCCAAATCTGAAGGAGTAACGGGTTCTAAGATCAAATCTAGTGGTCCGAAGGGATCCAAGAATGGGTTGGACACTGAGGTCTCAAAACCCTCTAAGCTTAAGGTATACCTGTTTGGTCTGTTTTTTGGATACTTTTCTCTGATTGATGTTTTTGGAGCATCTAGAATGGTAGGGATTGATCTAAGTTTTATAATGTGCTCATGTGATTTCAGGAATCTGCTGCTGAGGGTAATTCAAAATTCAAGAACGTGGGCAAGGAGCAACCTAATGGGAAAGGCACGCCCTCGGCAACTCGCAGCCAAAAGTCAAGCTTGACTCAGAGCCTTTCCTTCCCATCAAAAGGTGCTCATGGAAGTGTGCCAAAGAAAAGCCTTGATGCATCAGCTGTGAAACCGACAGCCAAGCAGTCACAAGCAAATGGCAAAAAGCTGAATGCCCCATCTTCTGAGGCATCAGATTCCTTAAATTCTGTTCTGATTCATTCTAATGGCCAAATATCGGCTGAAGCTACCTCGAAGGAAACAAACGTTGAAAACTGTGTGGTTTCTGCCAAGCAGACTTCAATTGCATCTGTGCCTAGCATTAAGCATTCCGCTGTAAGCTTCTTGAATTTTCCCTTACTAGAATCTATCGCATTGTGCTGCACTTTTTGTAGGAAATCTTTCATCCTTGACTTTGTGTCTTTCTATCAGTCTGGCAAATCTGCTTTGAAGAATGGAGATACAAATGGTCTTGCTTCGGATTCGCATCTGTATGTCTTCATGACCTAAGATACTTTTCATGTTAATGTACACCCCCATTGAAAGATAATTTTAGTTGCTATTGTTATCGTATAATTAATCTAGACTTTTAATTAGCTTTTATGTCCTTTCAGAGAGGTAGATCAATGTTCAGAACCTGCCGAAGAGCCAGTGCCAGAAGACAGTGAAGAAACAAATTCTGGAAATCAGTATGGTTCTCTACCTTTTTCTTCCTTTTTACGCAGATGATTATCATCATCAATATTGATATGCTCTCCTCAATGTGCTGTTCAACTCTAACAGAAACCAGAATAATTCTGCAACAAGGAGGTGTAGTGGATTTGGGTTCTCATTTAGGTTGGATGAACGTGCTGAAAGACGAAAAGAGGTACTCATGGATGTAGGCATGTAGCATACTATATTATGCATTTCTGTTACTGTCTGCTTTTATTTTATCGTTGAATTATTCCGTATTTTTTAACCCTACCTGAGCAAATCAAAGTGATCCTTTTTAACTGCACCAGTTCAACATGAAGATAGAAGAAAAGATTCATGCCAAAGAGGCTGAAAAGAGTAATTTACAGGCCAAGTCAAAGGTATTGTAATTTGCAGCTTGCTGTACTCAAATATGTTTTCTGCTCTTGGCTCCGTTTGTTGGAAGGTTCTCTTGTCTCGGTATGTTTGAATAATCTGACGCATGTCTAAGCAATCTGATATTTGGGATTTGTGCAGGAGTGCCAGGAGGCAGAAATTAAGCAGTTGAGGAAAAGCTTGAACTTCAAAGCTGCACCCATGCCAAGTTTCTATAAGGAACCTCCTCCAAAAGTTGAACTCAAGAAGGTAGCTAAACCATGTGATACTCTACACTGCAACATTTCTTTATCATACTTCAATGCTGTACTTCTTGAGGTTAAACCCAAAAAATATATAAAGGAATTGCTCTATCCTCAAACATCTGTGCATACATCTCCCTTCTATTGCCCATGATATTAAATAATAAGGTTGCCAGAATAGCTTCGCCACAGAGTGTGGAGTTAAGTACGCATACACTTAAATCTTCCTTCGATCACACTTTGGAATGAGTTTTGTGCATTCCGTTATTTTTTTTGTTTATCTGATGCTTGTTAATGGATAAAAGTGTAGATTGGGATGATTAAGGTGATTAAGAAAAAAGCCAAAACTGGTGAAAATTTTTAGGTGATCTTAGAAACTGTGTCTCTGAGCATTTAGCATTTATAGAAACCCATGTCAGAATTTGCTAGATGAACGAAGTGTTCATGCCTCTCTGGACGGGAAATGGTAAATGTTTGCGATGTTTTTACCAAATAGTAGATTCATCTTTTGCGGGCTATTCTTAACTGACTCTCTGAATCTCTGATTGTGCACTATGATAAGGTGGTGTTGTACAAAACATAATAGGAAAGGACAAGGATAGCGTGCTCTTTTTGATTATGAATATTATTCGGCATAATGCTTCTGATGATTGATAGCTTAACATTCAGTTGTTGAAGCATGCTGACCTGACTGCTTCTTAAGTGTTCAGGTTCAACGTTTTGGGAACAAGAAATTGCTGTTGGAAAATTTTAGGGGCACCCCTATCTGTAACTATCGGTCTTTGGTTCAGTTATAGCCAAGCCAAATTAAGCATTAATGAGCGAAGAACATTAGAAATGTTAGTTATAAAGCCTCTGGTGTTTTTGTTTGCTGAATGCATGAAGGAATAAAATCACTCTGCTTGTGGCATCCACATTCTGTGTACTCAGACACTGGGCCACGCATGCGTGCATAGTTTCTTCACGAGTAATGTATCTCATATCCTTAAGTGAACTCATCCACATAGACGGACTTTGTATATCTTATAGCTGATCAAATATTTAAGGTCATTGAACTTGATTCTAATTTATGCTGAATCCTTCTGCTCAAGACTGAGCAATGTGCATATTTCTTTGGGGCCTATCTGGGCCTTGGCAATATCCCTCATTGCCCTCTCATAAAGGGTAAGAGGGGTAAGCGGCTGTGGAAGTACTGTGGTTCGAACCGCTGACACTTCCATATCAAAGTTCAGTAATCCACTGCTTGTCCAAGGGCGTTTCTTGCACATGTATGTGCGCATATTCATTCAAACAAATGTGCAGTGTCATATTATGAGACCTGTTTTTTTGGACAGTGAAATTGGACAGCATCTGAACCATTAGACATTGAGGATTCATTCAGCTGTTTTATTCTTGGGGATGGTTTGAGTGTTTCTTTTGCTCTACAGATTCCAACGACACGCCCAATTTCTCCAAAACTTGGCCGAAACAAGAGCTCAGCTGGTGCAACACACGCCAAGCCGGAAGGTGTCACAGCTTGTGTTAGCCCTCGTGTAAGCAATTTACAGAAGAAAGTTCATGCAAATGAGGCCAAGAGTACTGACGCTACTCAAAATCCGGTTAAAAAGTCCCAATCAAAGCTTCACACTAGGGATTCTGTTGGCTGCAAAAGCCAAGAGAAGAGTGCCAAGTCAAAACCAAAGAAGAAGGATGTGGGGCTTGAAACTGAGACAGCAAGTGCCAAGGAAAAGCAGGAAAACCGATGTCTCCCTCAAAACTCCATTGAAAGTGCCGAACAAGTTTCTGTTGTGGAAGTATCACAGGAAAACGGGGCAATTGCGAGGACGCTGACAAATGAGACCATGCCCAGTGAAATCGTGGTTGGTGGCTGATAGTGAGTGTTGATGGTTGAATGTTGAACCTTCATGTAGCATGCTATTGGACTGGTTGTTGCCTTTGTTGGTGTTGTAAAGAAGGATATTTGTATATTGAGAGTTGTATATCTTTGTTTGTGGTGGTGGAGGGGGTAAAAGATGAGATTTCCGTGTATTGGCACCTAAGAGTCAATATATTGTTGTCTTCCTTTTCTGTTTCATTTATTCAATAATTTTTGGAAGGATTATTTATAGTCTGGTTTGATGCGCCAAGTGGAAGACTTTTGGAAGAATTATTTGTTATGCTTAACACACAAAAGAGAGTAATTGAATAGTACTTTAATTTTGTGTTCTTGTATTTTTTGGGGTTCAAAGGAGCCACAAATGATAGTACAATATAAAGAGTGCAATTTTGTGGTCTTTGTTTAACAGCTTGTTTTATCCGAACTAGGGCATTAAACTGCAAGCGGTCTATCTTAACATCAATTCTTAAATAAGATTGTTTAGCAAATTGTTTGTGTAAGATGGTTTGACAAATTGTTTTCACAAGATTGACATACTTTTTCTTGGGCTTCTTTATGGCTTATAATAGTATCTTCCTTAGTTCCTCGATCTAATAATATTTTAAATGACATGGTTTCACCCAGGTCAAGCTTTTAATCATAATCGTTAAATAATTTATAGACTCTAACTAGTTTAACTAATAATGAAGTCTATATTGTTTTGACATTTGAAAAAAAGGAAATGTTCTAAAGATACGGGCCCAAATCCTGCATTATTGTCTCTATAGACTTTCTACCTTCTTCACATGTTCAACCCAAAATTATTATATTTTATACCCTTTTATTATCTAATATTTGTTCAAAATAAACTATTAAATTACGATTTTAATATGTTTTTGTTTATTTGGTGGGAATGTGAGAAATTTGAAAAAAAAAAGTGAGTAAAATACTCAAATTGCTTGGTATTGGATTAAATAAAGAAAACAAGAGGAAGAAGAACGGGCCTAGTCCAGCATCTCTCTCCCTCACAACTCTCTTTCTCCCCAGTTCTTCGCAGGCCATGATTATATGCTTTCCGTGGCAAAGATGGCGCTCCTTGACCTTCTCAATCAGGGTTCATGAACCAAGTTGACCCAATATTCACCATAGGTCAAGAACTAGGTATCCCTAGGTCAATATTGACTTGAGGCTCTTAAGAAGGTCGAAGTAAGGTTAGGAAGGAAGGTTGGGCCATTGGTAGCCCAAAATAAAGAGCTAATCACTTAGTCCTCCCAAAGCCACATTCATTGGCTCAATTTTAGTTTCTAGGTAGAATAATATACATCATTTCTAGCTCAGTTTTTACTAGGCAAATGAGCTTCAATTTTCACAAATTATACATGGATGGAAGCCCCGAATGTCTATTTCCCATCAAGTCTTGAATTGCCCCCAAATTCTAAGTATTGGGAAAGTTATGGGCTAAATACCGTACAAGGGTTGGTCTAGGACTGAAAAATACACGGTTCTGATTACGGGCTTAATTAAGAGGTTAAGGATGTAATTTTAGAGATCAATTAGTATAGAATGATTCTTCACACACTAGGTAAGAGTTGACAAGTGGTGGCACCTCATCTGAAGTAGTAGAGCCTACTCATGGCTCTCTAGAAGTTGGAGAATGAATCTTGAAAAATATAGCTCATAGTGATTGTAATTATCTTATGCATCTTGATTTATTTTTCTTAGGGTATTTTGCAAGCCTCTTATTGGACCACTTACCCCACTAACTTACAGTTAATTCCCACTCCCATTGGGTATTTATGGACGACCCAATTACGTTCATGACAAATCAGACTTGATAAATGATATGAGAGCTTAAAGCTAGGTTTTCCTCAAAATCTCAAAATCTTTATCTCTCTTAGGAGGGTGGTGATTTGAGTCTTTCCTTTAATCTAATCCTTGGTACTAAGGCTTTAGATGGTTAGAGGGTGTTTTGCTTTAATCTAGGTGGTGGTTTTAGCCTTTAGACTGGGTATATCCTCTTTATTTATCTTCTTGTTACTAGCTTATCCAAACAAAATCCCTTTGAGTATTCTCTCTCTCTTTGTTCATCTTTGGGAAAGATTGGTTTTCAACATCCATTAGACTCACCTACAAATATTTCATGCTTTTATTTGGCCGAATGGAAGCCAATCCACATCAGCTCCCTTCATTCTCTTTTCTTAGACGACCGTATCCTTCTTCTGTTTTCACGTGGCCCAAAGGCCCAAATTCTTCTCAGTGCCTCCCTCTCTTTCTCCTTCACTTCTCTATCCCGTGGGCTAGACTTCTTCCTTTTCTTGCAGCCCGGCTAGAAGTGCAGTGCTTGCCTCGGCATTCTCCTATTGTCCATTTCACTTAATAGACACGCGCATGGCACATGACTTGCCCCAACCCCTTCTTCTTCTTCTTTTTCTCACCTATTTTGAACCCAAAGAGCACAAGCTAATTTGCTGCCCCTTCATCTTCCTTACTCGTCCACTCGCTTCGTCCACTCGCCTTAACTTACAACTTTACCTCTCTCTCTTTCCCCCCTTTAATCACCTTTAATTGACACCAACTGCAACTCTTACCTCCATCATCATTATCTCACCTTGTTTCATTAATGGGCTTTAATAATTCAGTTACAACCTTGGGTTAAAATCTAGTTTTAATGGAGGCAATCAAGAAGAACGGACGAGAGGCGACCATAATTTGCAATAGCAAAGGAATTGGGGGACGAGAAGAGAGTAGAATTGCATAGAATAGATTCTTTTTTAGTTTCAATTTCTTTTCAGTTTCATATTTAGATTTAAATTCTTAATTGGTTTAAGTGGTTCTGGGGAGGTTGAATGCAGAGTACAGTTCCAATTTTGGACAAATTTCAAACTTGGGTGACGCTTTTTCTTGCACTGTTTTCATCTTCGTTTGAGTTGAATTTACCTCATGAATTTTCTCTGTTTCCATTTATCAGTATATTGATACCTTCCTAATGGGTTTATTTCTTTGTAGGGCCACTCTTATGGAATTGTAGTAAAGTTCATGCTCGCTACTTGATTTTGATATTAGTGATTCAATAGATTGTGCTCACAACCTTAGCCATGTTTATTATGGTACGGTCATTTGATTATTAGTTGAAGTTGTCTTTCTTTCCATTCAATCTAAGTTAGGTTAGTACTAGTGAGTGACCTGAATTTCACAACCCATTCCTGAGGATGATACCTGTAATTGCTACGACGATGAATCATACGCTTGCGATTAAAAGGTGGTCTTTACAAAAAAATACAACAAGTTTTTGGCGCCAATGTCAGGAATGAATTTGTGAAATCAGGTTGAGTTGCATCGTTTGAGTCATTTTTATTTCTTTTCGTACATTTTAATTTTGATTTTTAGTGTGCGTTTATTTAGTTTTAGTTATTTTAGTTTAGGTTAGATTTCTTTGGTTTTTATTTTTGATTAGAGCTGGTATTTTGATTTTTATTTGTTCAATTTAATTTTGGTTTTTAGTGACTATTTGCTTCTAAAAAAAACTTAGATCTAACAGTTTTGGTGTTGTGGATTGAGTGCAGGGTAGATTAGAGGAAAAAAAAAATCAGGCAGTGCATTTTTTTTTAGACTTTCAATTTTTGTTTCAATTTTTCGATATTGTTTTGGTGTTTTTTTTGTTGATATGATATTTTCAGTGGATTTTTAGAGTTTATGGGAATTTTTGTGGAGTTTTTAGGCTTTTCTGGAATTTTTTTGTGAGGTTTAGAAATAACTTTTTGTTGTGATGTGATCACCTTGGGTTCTAGGTTTGCAAGGGATAGGATGCATTTTGTTTCTGATGTGATCACCTTGAGTTTAAGATTGCAATTTTAGAGAACATGTTGAAGGGGTTGTCTCCCTAGACTTTCCATATTTCTCAGACTTCTATGGTGTCTTGTTCTCATTGTTAGGCTTGAGGTCATTCATTGACTACATGTCCTTATTTTGCTCACTAACTATCTACTAGATAGGAGCAAGTGAGTATGACCTTTAAAAAGTCTAAGAATAACCCATTTTTCTCTTGCTACAATCTAGGGTAGAGAAATCACCCTAACTTTTCTTAGAGTAGTGTATCAAATGTTGTCATCTCTAATTCCCAGCCTGGAGTGTTTCCTAGAAACAACTCCTAGCCCATCTCCCCTCCCTCTAATACTTTTTAGAAACTGGTTTTCTAGGTGTGTCTAATGTACCTAGACCTCCACCTTATATATCTCCATTTCTTGGTTATACTGACATTGATAAGATTGAGAGGAGAATTAATAATAACATGAAGAGGATGATAAATGCTAATATGGTGAAAATGATGAGAATGATGACTGAATAGTTTTCCCAATTAGCGCCATCTTTTGGGAGCCAGGTACTTTACCTAGTCAGCCTGAGGCGAATCCTAAGGGCCTTGCCTCATCTTCTTCTGGTCTAAATCCTAGTGAGCCTGTGAGGAAAGTAAATGCAGCCATATCTTTTAGATGAGGTCGAGAGATTGATAATCATGTAGGAAATTCTAATGAACCCTGCAAGTATCCTCACAGTTTCTTCCAAAATTCTCCATCTTCTTGTTCTTCTTCTTTTGTAGAAACTGTTTTATTAAGTAAGTTGGGGGATGCTACTGATGGTGTCCCCAATGATTCTTCTAATCCTTTACCTTCCGAGTCACCTTTTGATAAAGAGAAACCTAAGGAGAAAGATTCTATAGATTCAGTGGATCCTTCTTCTTATAAGGACTCTTCTTTACCTTTTTCTATTGAGAAAGTTCATAAGTCTTTGCTTCGTTTCCCCCATAGGTGGAAAAATAAAGATCAAGCTCATGTTGATAATATGTGAGGAACCTTCTCTCAAGTCAAAGTCAACATTCCATTAGTCGATGCTATTTAGCAAATGCCTCTATATGCTAGGTTTTTAAAGAATCTGTATACTACCAAAAGATCCACTAGTGTCCCCAAGAAAGATTTCTTAGCCTCTGGCGTTAGTTCCATCATTTCTCTCCAGATCCTAGTGAAGTACAAGGATTCGGTTGCTCTATTATTTCTATAGTCATAGGGGAGCAACTTATTCATAGAGCTTTGCTTGATTTAGGGCCAGCGTCCATTTCATACCTTTCACTGAGTATGAAAGGCTAGGGTTAGGTGAGCTGAAACGTACCAGGATAGTCATCTAGGTAGCTGATAGATCGATCAAGTTGCCTAGGAGTGTAGTTGAGGATGTGCGGATTAGAGTGGGTGAATCATTTACTTCGTGTACTTTGTTGTGATTGAAATAAGAAGGTGGCTAACACCACTAGTCAAGTCTATGTGATTCTAGGGACCCTTTCTTGGCCACTGTCACTGTCTTGATTAATTGCAGAAATGACATGATGATACTATCTTTTCGTAACATGACCTTGGAATTGAACATGTTTAATTTGCAAAGACAACCTTCTGGCTTTGATGATATGGAGTTTTCTACTCTTAACTGGATATAAAGTTCTGTTTTTGATGATTTTGATGACATGGTTGCTGCTGAGTACGAGTCTTTTTTTTATTAATGATGAGCCTGAATATGATGTGTTTGAATTTGATGACTTATGCTTTATTGCTGACTGTTTGCTTGCTTCTGCCTCCACTTTCGAGTTAGTTCCCCGTCCTGCTTCTCTTGAATTGAAGCCTCTTACTGACTCTTCTAAGTATCATTCCTAGGACTCAATGAATCCTTACCTGTGATTATTACTTCTGACGTAGACCGGGAGTAATAGGACAAATTGATTTCCTTACTTAGAGAGAACAAAGAAGCCATAGGTTGGACTTTTGGGGATATCAAGGGTATTAGTCCTTCCATTAGACAATATAAAATCCATTTAGAGGATAATGCTAAACCTTACAGAGACCGTCAAAGGCGTTGGAACCTGTCCTTATAGGAAGTACTTAGGAAGAAAGTACTTAAGTGATTAGACAATGGGATTATCTATCCCATTTCTGATAGTGAGTGTGCAATCCTTGTTCAAGTTGTTCCTAAGAAGACTGATATTTTCGTGATTAGGAATGATAAGAACGAACTAGTTCTTACTCGAGTCCAGTTTGGATGGCGTGTTTGTATTGACTGTAGGAAATTAAATACATCCATTAGGGAAGACCATTTTTCCCTTTCCTTCCTCGACCAGATATTTGAGAGGTTGACTGGACATTCATTCTATTAATTTTTAGATGAATATTTTGGATGTAACTAGATTTCTATTGCTCTTAAGGATCAGGAAAAGACTAGTTCACCGATCTATTTGGGACATATGCTTTTAGGAGAATGCCTTTTGGATTTCGTATTGCCCTTGTTTCCTTTTAGAGGTGCATGATTTATATTTTCTCAGATTTAGTTGAGTAGTGCATGGAAATTTTTATGGATGACTTTTCAATGTTTGGGTCTTCCTTTGATGATTGTTTTCTAACCTGAGAAAAGTTTTGCAAATGTGTATGGAGAAAATTTTGACTTTGAATTAGGAGAAATGTCACTTTATGGTTAACAAGGCGATAGTCTTAGGACACATTATTTCTAGAGATGGAATTGAAGTAGATAATGCTAAGACTGATTTGATTGTTAATCTTTCCCCTCCCACTTGTGTGATAGAGGTGAGCTCTTTTCTTAGACATGATGGCTTCTATTGTCATTTTATTAGGGACTTTGGTAGGATAGCTAAGCCTTTGACTAACCTTTTAGCTAAGGATATGCCATTTCACTTCTCCGAGGAGTGTCTTGAGGCATTTACTAAGCTTAAAGAAGCCTTAACCTCTGTTCCCATTCTTCATCCTCCCATATGGGGACAGCCTTTTCAGTTAATGTGTGATGCATCAGATTATGTTGTTGGTGTTATTTTAGGGCAACGTGATGATAAGAAGACCCATGTCATCTATTATGTTGGTCACACTTTTAATGTTTCCCAACTAAATTATAATATCACTAAGAAAAAAAAATTATTGGCTGTGATATTTGGTTTTGAAAAGTTTAGACCTTATCTAATTAGGCCTTATGTGATTGTTTATACTAACTACTCTGCTCTTAAGCTCCTTCTTTCTAAGAAGGATGCTAAGCCTAAACTTGTGAGATGAATCTTGCTTTTGCAAGAATTTGATTTTGAAATTAGAGATACGAAAAGTTCTAAGAACCTTGTTGCTAATCATCTGTCTAGGGTTTTCTATGGTAGAGTAGAGCGTATGAGTTTAGTATTTCTGAATGCTTCCCTAATGAAAAATTGTATGCAGTCCACCCTAAACCTTGTTATGCTGACATTGTGAACTACCTAGTGTCTGGTAGAATTCCTAAGGTTTGGACTAAGAATGATAGCGATAAGTTCTTCCATATTATAAATTGTTTATTTGGGATGACACACACTTATTTAAGTATTATTAAGACCAAGTATTTAGGAGGTGTATTCTCGATCATGAGGTTAGGAGTGTCCCTTCCTTTTGTCATGACCAAGCATATGGGAGGCATTTCAATGGGAGAAAGACAGCAGCCAAAGTTCTTTAATATGATTTTTATTGGCCTACTTTGTTTAGGGATACTTTTCAGTATTGTAAGAGTTACCGTAGGTGCCAACAGTTGGGTAGGATTGGTAGGAGTGATATGCTGCCACTTAATCTCATTATTGTAGCGGAAATTTTTGATGTTTGGGGTATATATTTTATAAGACCATTTCCATCTTCTTTTGGGAATGGGTACATTTTATTAGCCGTGGACTATATTTCTAAATGGGTAGAGGCCATATCTATGAGGAGATGGTAGGGTGGTTGTGAAGTTCCTTAGGGAGAATATTTTTGCTAGATTTGGCATGCCCCGAGCTATCATTAGTGATCAGGGTACCCATTTATTAATAAGTCTTTTGATGCCTTGTTAAGGAAGTACTCCATAGTCCGTAGGCTTACTACCCCCATCATCCCCAGACTAGTGGTCAGGTTGAAGTGTCCAATAGGCAAATTAAGTAGATTCCTGAAAAGACTGTGAGTAGGAATGGAAATGATTGGACCTACAAGCTTATAGATGCTCTTTGGGCTTGTAGGACAACTTTCAAAAACCCTTAGTTATGTCTCCTTATAAAGTTGTTTTTGGTAAGCCTTGTCATCTCCCTGTTGAAATAGACCATAGAGCTTGGCGGGCCATTAAGATGCTTAACTTTGACTTGACTAAGGCAGGTGAGGAGAAGAGACTGCAATTGAGTGCACTAGAAGAGATAAGAGCCAAGGATGATGAGAGTGCTCGATCTTACAAAGAGAGGGTTAAGTTGTTTCATGACACACACATTCTAAGGAAAGAGAATGAATATGATTCCAAGCTTCATTTGTTTCCAAGGAAATTGAGGTCCGAATGAATGGGTGCTTATATTGTTTCATGTGTTTTTCCTTATGGTGTAGTCGAGATACAAGAACTAGAGAGTGGTGCCAAGTATATCGTGAACGCAATACGTTGAAGTAGTTTTTGGAGCTGCCGAGCACAGTTGGATGTGGAGTGTTTGATACTCCATGAGCTGAGTTCTGATGAGTGATGTGCTTTTGAGATAGCTAGGGTGTACTTAGCACCGGACCTGGTTTGATTAATATTTCTTTCCTTTCATTGTCTTTTCTTGTATATTTGGATGCTTTTCAAGTTGTTTCTCTTGTATGTATATGTTTGCATGATTGATTATTAGAGTCGTGTCCTTTTTGTTTTTGGGCCTTGTTTTTCTTTTGTGTTTTATGTTTCCTTTCACTTCCAATGAGGACATTGTCTAATTTAGGTGTGGGGGGTGGGGAAACTATGTTTCAAAAAAAAAATTTTTTTTTTGAAAATTCAAAAAGATTTTTGTTTTGTTTTTGGAGGATATATGTGCTATTTCTAATTAGCTATGTTCTCTTGTACCTTAGTTGTTGGGTTGTATATGGACACGGTGTGCATGGTAGAACTTAATCCCAAGTGTGATATTTGCTTACAGTCGTAACCCCCGACATTTTTGAAAGCAAGCTTGACTTTGATAGATGAACATGTGAGACTCTGAGCCTTAAAGACTAATTCATCATTTTTAGTCTCATATTTTCTTTTATGTGTCTCTCTTCCATGATTATATCTTCAGAACTTGGTTTGACTTGCTTCGATTCTCTTTGAAATCACATTTAACATGTGTATTATGATAATATGATAGAGGTATTCATTCATTTTGTGAGCCAGATAGCCAAATTGCCATCCTGGTTTGAATTTTTCTCTTTTGCTAACCATTTGAGCCTTGACCTTTTTGCTGTGAACCCTTTGTTTTAGCCTTTGGCCTAAATACATTTCCTATACCTAAACTAAGACTAGTGGAGCAACACTTTAATACTGGAAGTCAGGTAGCTTTTGGGTGTTTTATATGATGGGATGTATCATTACGACCATTTGGAAATTGAGTTGTGTTATTTTTGTACATGTCATTCATTAATTTTTTTAATGAAAAAAAGAAAAAAAAAAGAAAAAGTTTCAAATGAAAATGATTGAAAAAAGTTGGAAAAAATCTCCAAAAGAGTTATGAATAAGAGAGATTGGCATGAATGTTGTCGTTGTATATACTCATTTCAAATGGTTGCTTTTAAAGGGGGTGTTCTTAAATTGTCATAAGTTTTGGAAGAATGTGCAGTATAGTTGGTTGTAAGTGTTAGTTGCCCTTAAGTCACTTGGCTTTTAGCTCCATTACAGCCAGTGGCGAAGCCAGAAAAATCGAAGAGGGGTGTCGGAATTAATAGAACACAATATAAAATTTAACAATAGTCATAAATTGAAATTAAATAACGATTACATTACATCTAATTTAATTGTCCTCGACGAGACCTCATATTTTGAAAGCGATGCAAAATATCATCAGTAGATATACTTTCAAACAAATCATCCTCAAAATAAGTGGGGTCAGCCGACACCCCTCAAAAAAAAAAAAAAATTAATATACGTCTGATAATTAAAAAAAAAAAATAGGTATATATATTAAATGCGTGTAAATGATACACGAGATGTGTCTTGCTTCAGCGGTTTGGGAGGTTGCTTTGGAAGTCTGAGGTCGCGGGTTCGAATCTACACACTGCCGTTTTTCGTTTTTTTTTTTTTTCACTTTTTTTAAAAGCCCAGTTGCCTGTTGAGTAGCCCACTGCCCGACAGCCGTTCGGTCTTCCTCTCATCCTCTCAAAGTCTCAATCGCCATTGCTCTGCTTCAGACCTTCAGTGCCCGACAGCCCAGTTGTCACAGCAACCTCTGCCTCTGCTTCGCCTCTAGCGCCTAGCGGTCTAGCCGGAGCAAAAGCAGTGCAGAAGCAGCAGAACCCTAAGTCCCTAACCCACGGGCCACAGTGACGACTCAACCACCACGCCACCACCTGGGTCCTGGCGGTCGGCTGCAGCCCACTGCTCCACTGCCCACTGCAACCCACACGGACACGGCCACGGCCACACGCCCACACGGCCACACCCCAGATTGCCCAGTGCCCACAACCTCCTGAACTCAAGTTCTCAACTCCCTCTTGGCCTCTTCAAATTTGTGAGCTTCCCTTTTACTTGATTCTTCAATTTGTAGCCTAATAAATTATAAGTTTACATTGTCTTATTTAATTTGTGAGTTTATTTGTCAATTGTAATTTCAAATTTGTTTAACCTATATGTTTAATTTCAATTCTACGTTAAATTTCAATTTGTGGATTAGTTTATTTATTATATTCTTTAATTTTTTGAGTTTATTTGCCAATTTCAATTCCAACTTTGTTTAATTTATATGTTTCATTTCAATTGTAGGCTATCTCTTAATTTCTAGATTGCTTTTTTTTATAGTTTAATTTGTGAGTTTATTTGTTAATTTCGATATAGAATTTATTAAATTTATATGTTTGATTTCAATTATAGGGCAAAATGCATAGATATTTCAAAAAGATAGCTAAGGAATCCTCGTCGTTACCTTCAAGTTCAAAATCCGAAAATTCGCCTTTGAATGAAGAAGGTAGAAACGACGTCACTCAACCACAACCACCATCTTGTGGTGTAAATGCCAATTCCACTCCCTTTTCTACTCAAAGAAGTCGGGTTGATGTAAATGCTCTTCCATCTGATCCAGGAGAAAGAAAACCAATGTCACAATACCATCCAGATGAACGTGATGAGGTAAGAAGAGCTTATCTTCAAAAAGGTCCATTTCAACCCCGAAATCATGCTTTCCCTCAAACACTCATGTCTGGAAATATGCGTCGATTCAATAATGCTTGGTTTGGTGAATATGGCAATTGGTTGGAATATAGCATAAAGGAAGATGCTGCATTTTGCTTGTGTTGCTATTTGTTCAAAAATGATGAAATAAGCCATTTTGGTGGAGATGCATTTACAACAAAAGGATTTAAGAGTTGGAATAAGATGGGTAGATTCAAAAAGCATGTTGGTGGGGTAAATAGTATTCATAACCAATGTATTAAACAATGCGAGGACCTTATGATGCAAAAACAATCGATACAAACTGCATTGGAAAAACAATCAGCACATGCTAAAGCTGAGTATAGGACTCGTTTGACTGCTTCGGTTGATGTATCAAGATTGCTTTTGTTTGAGGGTTTGCCTTTCCGAGGTCATGATGAAAGTGAACATTCAAAAAGGAAAGGAGTTTTTCGTTCCATTCTAAAGTTTCTTGGGGAAAAGAATGATAATGTAGGAAGTGTTATTTTGAAAAATGCTCCTGGTAATTGTATAATGTATTCCCCTGACATCCAAAAAGATATTGCGAATGCATGTTCAAGAGAAACTGTTAATGCTATTCTTGAAGAAATTGGGGATGGATATTTTGATGTATTAGCAGATGAATCCCGTGATGTCTCTTGTAAACAACAAATGGCTATTGTTTTGAGATACGTTGACAAAATGGGGTTCGTTATGGAGCGCTTGGTTAGCCTTGTTCATGTCACTAGCACTACCGTATTGTCATTGAAAGAAGAAATTTATTCTGTGCTTGCTAAGTTATCCTTGAGCCCATTCCGAATACGAGGACAAGGGTATGATGGGGCTAGTAATATGAGGGGGCACATCAATGGACTTAGAACTTTGATTTTGCAAGAAAATTCATCGGCACATTATGTTCATTGTTTTGCTCATCAACTTCAATTGACTCTTGTTGGGGTTGCAAATGGACATCCTCATATTAAAGGGTTTCTTGAGTTGGTCAATCTGACTTTGAATGTGATTGGAGGCTCTTATAAACGTCGAGATGAATATCGAACAAGACAATCGGAGAAAGTTGAAGAAGCATTGCGAATGGGTGAGCTTGTAACTGGGAAGGGTTTGAATCAAGAACTAGGACTGCAGAGACCTAGTAACACTCGTTGGGGTTATCATTTTAAAACATTTGTGAATCTTATTGCCATGTTTGCTCCAATTGTTGATGTCGTTGATGCTCTTGCAACGGATACCGATTCTGATGATAATGCTAGAGGTCAAGCTATTTTGGATGGTATTCAGACATATGACTTTGCTTTTTTATTACATCTTATGAAGTTGGTGTTAGGCATTACAAATGCATTGAGTCAGGCATTGCAAAGAAGGGATCAGGACATTGTAAATGCTTTGTCACTACTTGGTACAACTAAGAAGCAATTACAACGCACAAGGGATCGTGGATGGGATGCTCTGATTGATGATGTTAAGTCATTTTGTCTGAAACATGACATCGAGATT
>JACYFF010031956.1:29100639-29115753 GCA_017589665.1 Selenicereus undatus
CTTCTCATCGACATCCACGGGCATAGTGACACCTTTGGTCCAGCCAATGACCAACCAGTCCCCAAACTATAGTCTCCAGCGTTGTACCGCAATTTCTTTTTTGGGTTTCTTTTTGATATCCATTGAATGGGGGGAAGAACTTTGACAATCCAAACATGGCCTTCGAAAATATTTTTGCAAATCATTTATAAAAACTTTAATAACTCAAAAATACTGAACTTCAATATCATTAACAAAAACGGAAACTAACGGTTAAGATTAAACATGGCTACATGTACGGCTAAGATTATGAGAATTCCTTGATTGTCATTTTGTGAAACTCATTATACCCGCACCAAAAATAAAATTCTTTATCAAACACCACAATTGGATAAAGGTCATCAAATTACTACAAAAAATTATTGCAAAATTTTAGCAAATGCAACCTAAGTCAAATAATTACGTTGCTTTTGACAGATCTGTAGACTTTTCCCCCCTAATTTTGCATATCTGGATGAATAAAATGGCCCAATTGGTGACTTTATTGTTCTTTTTTAAAAAAGAATTGGGAAGCGAGCTTCCTCTTGGTCCAATATTAAACTGCCAAGAGGAGGTTAAGTTAGTTAGATTGGTGGCTCACATCACAGGTTCCAAATTTATCGTTAGTAACTCTCGAAAATTCTCTTGCGAGGAATTATGAATTCATGAATTTGAATGCGAAGAGTGTTATTAATCAGAGCATCCTTACCTATAGTTTTAGTTTTTGAAACTTAAATCAGCAAAAATTTCAACTTTTGAAGCTTGTATTTTATCAATTTATAACTTGGATAAGCAATTAATGGAATTCCAACTTGGATCACCAAATTAAATATTTGATGTGGAGCGGACTATTAAATATATTTAATTACTTTTGTACTTTTAATTTTGCATTTGTATTTTATGTTTATAACTTGCAAAATATATTTTTTATTTTTTTGAAAAATAGAATATTTCTTTTTTCTTGACCGGCTAAATGAAAAAAAATATTTTTTCAATTTTTGGAAAATTGATTACGTTTTTTTATTGAACATGTCAAATATTTAAGAAGGCTAATTTTTTAAATTTTTTTGGGGAAACTAAATGAGCAAATTGTTCACCCAAAAAAATGGAAAAAAGAGGTTGAGTTTTTGAAGCTCAAATTCCATTTTTTAATGGGTTCCAATGGTTTAAGTTGACCAAGTCCAGAAACAGCCCCATCTTAGCAAATTTCCAAGTTGAACATTAAAACACGTTGCATCCTTCTACAATTCCCACCAAAACACTTTGTTTTTGCGACAAATAAGGGAAAAAAAAAGAATGCGCGTTGAAATGTGCGTAGGTTTCGACACGAGTTCCCATGGCTTTTCCATACCCACTGCAAAGTACTACAGTAGCATACCAATTGATTTGAAGAACTCGTACGTCTTAACTCTATCTGTGACTTAATTATAGGGAGATGCAAGTAAAATATGGGTGACAGAGAGGGTATAAAGGAAATCCCAAGTTTGAAGATCATCGCATTTTATTATACCAACCTTTTCAAGGTTTACCAAGAAATACATGCTCCAATTACATGAGGAGATTTATCATCCCACTCGGTAGGAATCTTGAAAATGTCAAAATTTCTTAGTGGAACGACAGATACTCAACAAGTTTTGAGCTTAAATTAGCCTAATTATCCCTCTCCCTTCCCATCAGTCAATCAACTAGACAACTCTGTTATAGGTGTAAGAATGTGGTTACCTTATCTATTTATTTTTAAAAAATTTCGGTCTTTTCCATTTAGCCTTTCTACGGGCAAAGCATAACATTGCTGCTCATAGCAAAATTACCTAGGATCTTTCCCTTGCTCCATTTCACTCTTTCTTTTTGCTTTTCATTTTTTAAATCCATCTCTTTTCATTTATTTGTAAATATTACTAAATTACAAAAAAGCAAATCAGCTAAGCAACGGGCTTAGAGGTCAAACTTAAAACCCTGGATATATTATGTCTGAGGTTGGATTCGACCTTCTTCAGTTGTACTTCTTTTTTTGGGTTTTTTAACACGTATAAATATACCTAGCCCATTAGGCCCCTATCTCATGGGTCACCAATGGACCACAATGGGTGGGTGGGAGAAGGATATCAAAGCCTAGACAATAAGCTCAAGAACCAAGTCCAACCACACAGCCGTGCACAAAGCACAATATATGTGTCTCCCCCAAGTTGAACCCCGAGTGGAGAGTGTGGGAAAGGCAACACTTGGCCAAGTGCTCTTCGGTTTTTCTTCAACTGTACTTGTAATTGTATTATGTAGTCCTTTTTATAACTCTTTCAATCCCATTAAAAAAACAAAAGATAAAAGTCTCACGAAGTATTGGGAACCTGAAATCTTTTAGTGGGAATATGCTTAAGATCATACTACTAGCAAGATGAAGAAGAACAGGTTTATGTGATGGTGGACGGCCTAAGCTTGCCCCCACTCTTGCTGCCTCTAAACATGCAAAAAAGGCCCACTCCAGATGTTAGATCCAAGGAACTCCCCTCCAACACTCAAGTCAACAAAATTCTTTAAAAAGGGGTCCAACTAGGGTTCTATAGGGCCAAGTCAAGATCTTTCTGGGAAAATGTGAGATATTTCTTGGAAAGGAAAATATCAGGTGCTTTGACGAATAAAAAAAATCAGAATTCATGCGTCCAGAACTTACCTTTTTTGGATTCGGTACGTGAGTATTTATAGCGAATGTCGTTAGGGATAAATCCGTAATTTTGGGCTCCCCCCCCTTTTATAAGCCTAACGGGGGTAGCCTCCTAGTGGCCCATGAGAGGTTAGAGCCTGTTTTCCTTGGTTGTGCTCACCTATTACTAACGCTTGCTAGGCTCGCGAGGGTTTAGCCCGCATCATTAAGCGCATCATATTTTACATGCACATCCTCCTGTCGGCGGGCGTGTAAGTGGGATGTGGAAGAAATACCCTAGGTGACTGGGTGGTTTAATTTATGACTTGTCCCATCACTAGAATCATTTGCTGCCTTCTTGGTGAGTCTGGAGCGAGAAATGCTCCTATCTTGTATAGGAGGCAACAGGCCAGAGGTTTGTTTTGGGTAGGATTCTATCCCTTCTTTGTGGCAGGGTGTTTTCCTACTCTTTGGTTTGGCTATGGGTTTTCCTTTTGGGCTAAATTCTTATGAAATGGCTTTGCATATTTAGGAGGTTTTTCACTGGTAGAAACTGAACAAGGCCATCCTTCCATTGTCTCCTCGTCTGGTGCCACTGAATTTCCAGTTGCTATGCCCGAATTATGTAAAGGAGGATACAGAGGCGGCCACTGATAAGGTGGGAATACCTGATTTGTCACAGGCCATGTTTTATGCTATGACCGTGACCTATGCTAAGGAGCTATGCTTGTTGCCTACAGTGGTGGAAGCTGTGATAGAGGAGGTGTTGGGAGACCTTCAGTGGTTCTAGTTTAAGGTGTTGGAGATTCATAGAGATGAGCTATTGTTTGCCTGCTACAGGGCACTTGTGGCTAAGACCACCGCTGCTCCTTTGTAGCTGTCTGATGACTCGACCGAGAGTGGGGGGTCAAGTGGTGTGCCCTTGCCCCAAGTAACTGACCCTTATGGGCAGCCTTGGGTGCTCATTCCTATATTCCGGGCTGATCCCTTCATTTTTTGTGCCCCCGCCGCTGCTTCCCAATGCCTTGGCCTCGGGTTTCGAGCAGGGGCTCTTTCCCGAGGTGCACGGGTGTTGGTTTCGAGGCCATGTAAGAATACCCAAAATGCCCTTCATATTTGCTATAAAAGGGCTTTGTTGGGGAGCGAGGTGACGCATCTCATCCACCAAGGTCCCTAATATCCCTCTCTTTGCAAGAAAAACTTTCATCTTGGCGTTTCCCTACTGCTTGAACACTGAAGAGATGACTCACCATGTGTGGGAGACTTTTAACTAGCAGCGGAGAAGGTTGACATCACCTCTTTGCCCATTGCTCAAGGATTATCAAGACTTCTGCCTGAACTTCGTCCGACAGAAAGCTGAGGAGGCTACCCGGGACTTCTGGATTCCTGAGCTTGTCCAGGCCACCTTCTATGCGATGGTAGTCAATGATGCCTTGGAGTTGGGCATCCTTGCGAGGAAAATGGCTCAAGTCTAAAAAACGACACTGAGTGACCTCTACTGGTACAATTTTGAGATGTGGCTTAAGGTATACGGGTGCCACCTTTTGGCAGCTCGATAGCCTCTACCCGCAGTCCCGGTAGTAGCTTTGGACCCCTTGGACGATCGCAAAGAGAGCGTGAGGTCTAATGATACCCCCATGGCCTTTGGTGAGAGGGTTGGAAATTAATTGTTGTCTCAGTTTTTAAGTCACATCGTGTACCTTTTGCGCTATATACTTCTGATGTACTTGTCCTCTTGCAATAATTAAAATCATCTTTTCTTTCTTGTTTACTGTTGCTCCTTTGCCTATGTTATCATTCTTGAGTTATGTTGCTTCTCGGATAAATGAGTGGCATTGTTATTGGGACGACTCATCAAGCTTCAAGTAGCCTCGACGGCCGGAGGTCGCTACTTGGGGGCTAAGGGTACAGCAAACGGCCAGGGGTCGTGCTATGACCCCTGGCCCATTGGGGGCTAAAGGTGTAGTGAATGGTCAAGGGCCATGCCATAGAACCCTTTAGCCCCTCGGGGGCTAAAGGTGCAGCGAATGACCCGGGGCCATGCTATGACCCCTAGCCCCCCAGTGTAGCGAATGACCAAAGGTTGTGCGAAGGGGATCACCTTAAGCATCGCTCGCCCTGCTGTCGACGCTAACAACTTCGAGCTCAAATCGACGCCAAAATCTGCACATCTCGGTCTTTTTAGAGGTGTGTGATACGCTGAAATTACATGGAGTCTCTAGTGATGCGATTCGGCTCCGCTTATTCCCTTTCTCATTGAGGGGTAAAGCGAGGACTTGGTTGCAATCTTTGCCGTCTGGATGCATAACCACTTGGGATGAGTTGACAAGAGCTTTCCTCGCCAAGTTCTTCCCTCCAAGCAAAACAACGAGCCTAAGGAATCAGATCACCAACTTTGTGTAAAGAGATGATGAGATGCTCTATGAAACCTGGGAGTATTTTAAAAATTTGTTACGTTTGTGCCCCTATCACGGTCTTCAGCGTTGGATGATAATCCAAGCCTTTTATAACGGTGTGACCCAATCTGTAACGTCCACTATTGATGCGACCGCAAGAAGAACTCTGATGAGTAAGACTGAGGATGAAGCCTACAACCTGATTGAGGAGATCACGCTTAATAACTTCCAATTGTCTGCTGAGCGAACCCAACCTAAGCGGGTTGGAGGTAAACATGAAGTTGATGCAATTACTTTACTTTCTACTAAAGTAGATGCCATGACTCATAGACCGGACGAAATGAATGTTAATGCTGTGAACTCTAGTGTCCCTTCCCCTTGTGAAATTTGTGGTTCAATTGAGCATATAACTCTGAATTGTCAAGTTAGGAGTCATTTTTCCCAGGACCCTAATGAAGTTAATTATGTTCAAAATTTCAACTTGAGACCGACCAATGACCCTTACTCTAATAACTATAATCTAGGTTGGAAGAATCATCTGAATTTTTCTTATAGGTCGAATCCAAACACTGTAACTATGCCCCCTATGAATGCTATAGTACCCCTTATTTTTCAAGGACTCCCATTCCCTTCTCAGATGCCCCCAAGTCTAATTTGGAAGTAATCATAGAAAACATGCTTATGGTGCAACAAAAACTGGATGAGTATATTAAGCAATTAGCCCCCAAGGTTGATGCGCTTACGACTCATAATAGGATGTTAGAAGCCCAAATTGCTCAAAAAGCTAGTTTCTCATCTACGCCCTTAGATAGACTTCCTAGCAAACTTGAACCTAACCCTCGTGAGCACTGTAACTGTGTTACCATGAAGGACGGAGAGGACTTAATCGACTCTGAGGAAGTACCAATGGAAGAGGGTAGGGAGATAATCATGGCTGGTAATAAGGAGAGAAACAATGATGGCAAGACTGCCACTTTCAAAGAGAATAGCACTGTTGAGATCCCAACCAATTTCCCCCCTAAGCTCCCTGACCCAGGTGGTTTTTCTATCCCTTGCATTGTAGGAAAGGTAGAAATTGAGATAGGTATATGTGATCTATGTACAAGTGTCAGTATATTGCCCTATTCTTTGTTTCATAAGCTGCACCTAGGACCATTACTAGCGCACCCTTTTCCCTTTAGTTAGCTAATGGTTCTGTGACGCAACCTATAGGCAAGTTAGACAATGTGACAGTCAATATAGGAGACATTTGGGTGTTGGAGGACTTCATTATAGTTGATATACCTGAAATTGAGGATGCCCAAATTATCCTAGGTCGGCCCATTTTGGCGACAACTGGTTGCTGCATTGATGTAAGAGAGAGCCGAGTATCTTTTGAGGTGGAAGGGCGCTTTGCTGTGTTTAGTCATAAGACGGAGGACATGGTTTCTCCTTATTCTTCTATATTGGATGCATTACCCCTTTCCCTTGTGTAACACCCCCAGCCCCTAGGGCCGAAAGCGTTATGTTTTCTTAACTTTCTACCTAAATTCTGGGACGAAACGGACAGAGTTTTCCTTGGCTAAAAGCCTTACAAAAAAAATTCCCTGCAAATCAACGGAAGCGCATAACATTTAAAAGAAGCTCAACAGCCACACGCCGGAGTTCAGAACTTAACGAGCCACCCGCTCGGAGTACACCAAACAGAATAGTTCTTTAACACATGAAAAGTAAAAGATACAACTCAACGGTCTACACAACCAGAGTACTAGGGTTTACATCCCAAAATACAGCCAACTTTAATCAAGAAGACATCTAACTATTCAGATGGTTGGCTCACACGGCCATACAGAGCGACTCACGAACAATATGTATTATATGAACTAGAAAACTGAGTTTACATCACTTACAAACTCGGAATACATTATATTCAATCGTTAAACACATGAATCTACTTCTATATGGCACACATAACTCTTTTTCATGTAGGGGTAGACTCCAGCTCACATAAGAAGCTTGATTTTCACCTGCCATAACAAAAGACTGGGGGAAAAAGGGGAAAGAGTATTGGGGTGAGCAACCACACGCTCAGTGAGAATTCCCCTACTCCTTAAAACCCAAAACAGTTGCAGACAATAATACTAATAATAGCCATATATCACGCATTCATACTTTACTAGCATAATAGGTAATCAGAATCCTCAAGTAAAGATCACCACCATTAAAACTTCATTCTAACCCCTCAACTCATTTCTAGGCCCTAAACGGCCAAGCTTCCCTGCTATCAAACCGTTAGGCACATAATCAAACAAGCAACAAGGATTGAGTTTGAAGCTTTCAAACATACTTTTGAAAACACAGTGACTCTTCACATATTCCAATAATGGTTCATAACTCACGCCAACTTCTGAAAAGCTTATAATTCTTTCTGAAAGTACCCAAAATATCTAAACTGGTAAGAAAGACTTCGCAAGAATCATTCTTTCTTAAGATATGCACCATTAAAAAAAAAACTTAAACGTTCAATGCATGGCTAGGCTGTAACCAACTACACTTGAGATTCATGTAAACTATATTCAGAACACATTCATAAAATATGTGGGTTACGTACATTTGAAAGCTTTCTTCTTTTCTTAAAAACGCCTTAATTGGCCTCTTGAGGCTCGTATTACTTTTTTTAAAAAAAAAAACTTCCTTTCCTTTCTGAACTGCTTAGAATGGCAATTTGCCAAATCTCCTTTTTATCAGGAACTTACTTATAACATAAAACATCTTATTGTGCTGGCTAGGGAGGTCAACACCGCCCTTAAGTGAGATCGTCACTCTTATTCTACGTTATCCCCGGGGTATACATACTTAACTTTTGGCCAAAACGCGTCTCAGTAGATAAACTCAAACCTCGATACTGTCCTCTGTGGGGGCAACAACTCACACCAGGATAATCATATCCTGAGTCGAGTCCCCCTCAAGGTTTTCTTACGCGTCACACATCATAGCTTATCTGGGGAATAGCTCACACCAAGATATTTCATATCTTGAGTCCAGTTCTCAGGAACAGCTCACACCAAGACAATTCATATCTGGAGTCCAGTTCCTAACTTTTCTTTAGTGAAAAACAGCTCACGCCATCTTTGCGTCCAATTTCCAGGAACAACTCACATTAAGATAGCTCGTATCTTGAGTCCAGTTCCTAACTTACTTATCTCAGAGGGAAACAGCTCACGCCCTTTCTGCGTCCAGTTTCCGCCCTTTGGCCAACTTCCCAGCACATTCTTAGACTTTAAAGACATAATTCATTTCTCTGTTTCAAATGCTTACTTGGTTGAAAACTCGCTTTTTAAACTAAATGACCATAACCTTTTGAAATGCTCATAATTCATTCGTTTTGGGCTTAAACACTGCTTATAGAAGTTATAAGTTTATTAACACATAAATCGACTTCCTTTGAAACTTGGAAGCTTCTTAAAAACGTAATGATCTTATTAAATCGTAAAACGATTTCGGTTTGAACTTAAAAGCTTCGTATAAGCGTACTACAGCTACTAACTTGCAAAATGACTTTGTTTTTAACTTAAGAAGCTCTTATAGACGTAAAACGTTTGCTAGTTTCTAAAACGAATTCATTTCTCACTTAAAAGCTTAATATACACGTAATACGTTTATTAACTCGTAGAACAACTTCCTTTTAGACTTAAAGGCTTCTTATAAAGGCAATAAGTTGGTTAATACTTAAAACAATTTCATTTTAAACCTAAAAGTTTCTTATAAACGTAACAAGTTTACTAAATCGTAAAACGATTTAGTTTCTAACTTGAATGTTCGTATAAACGTAATAAATTTACTAAATCGTAAAACGTCTTCATTTTTAACTAAAAGGCTTTTTATATAAACATAATAAGGTTGCCTAATCATAAAGCGACTTCGTTTCTAACTTGAAAGCTTCGTATAGGCGTAATACATTTGATAGTTCGTAAAACGACTTCATTTCCAATTAAAAAGCTTCTTATAAATGTAAAACGATTGCAAACTCATAAAAACGACTTCTCTTTTTAGCTTAAAAGCTCATTTTAAACGTAAAACGTTTGCTAAATCGTAGATCGAAACTCAATAGAGACTTAAGTAACCAAAAAGTATGCAATAAGCTAAGCTTCATAATTAATACCTTAAGGTACTCTTTCTCGGATCGTATAAATTCTTTTAAACATGAGGAGGGGTCATTACCCAAACCAATGCCTTAAAAACCTTTTCAAACTCACTTTTAGTTCGCTTTTGAAGTTCCTAAACCTATCGACTATTCAGTCGAGTCACTAACTGAGCAGTTCGACGGTTTAGGACTCTTTTTACACTTTAGACATCCTAACACACGAATAGGCAACTGATACATTTAAAAGCCTTTTCAAGCATATACACGAGCTTTCTAAATGTCCTGTCCCTTTTTTTTTTTAAAAAAACGTCTAAACTTTTAAAACGTCTTAACTTTCAAGAATTAATCACATAGCACATTGCGGGAAAAAGGTTTACACATAGTACATTCATACACTTCATATCACAACTCATTAAGCCACACATGGCCTCGCAATCCACACGATTGCAGCAATTCACAACCCTATCTCCCTCCTTACATGCCACCGACCACAAGATCCTCGAATTTCTCAACAGTTCCACCTCAAGCCATCCAACCACTAACTCGGTTTAATGTTGTCATAAATAAATCAATAATTCATAAAACCATCATATAGAAGCATAACATTTTTAACAATAACCCCATATAGAAATTAATACAGTTGTACTGATTTAACGATAACTTCTAAACAGAAACCAACGTGCTTGTCTAATGCCTCAATTCGCCCGATTAGCATTTTCAAACTTCATAATATGATCCAGGGCTAATAAACTAACATAGCGTCAACACTAAGGTAACAATCTGATTATTAATAATTCAATGACCTTCCAAACTGTCTAGCTATAAATAATCCAACACCAGTTTCAACATCCAATTAACCCACAATTAACACCATGTTCATAATTTCTCAACTTTGACTCCAATTTCACCCAAACTGATTTCTAATCTCATACTTAACATGCGCTAACTAATTTAGTTAAATTCGACGAAAATAATAGTAATTTAGGAGGAAAGGAACCCTCACCTTGAACCCAAGCTAGGAGTTCGATTTACTGCTGTGGGCTCGACTTTAGGGGCTCAAATAATTCCACTTTCCGACCTTGCCTAGTGTTCAAACGAGTAGCACGCGATTCACACCGAAATTCCCAAAATTCGAACCCTAGAACAAGCCTAAATTCGGTTATCAACTTGAGAGAGAATTGGGTGCGTGAAAACAACAATTTTTACCTTCAATTATAGAGACTAGGGAGCCTGCTGACATGAGGTCAGGTATTCTCTGGTTAACCAACTTTATGCCCCCATCATGTCATTCTAGTATTGCTCACCCTTTTGTCATATTCTTGATTTGCAAATGAACTTGTTAGTAAACCTTATGAGATGTGTATGCAACACCTCATGGCCTCTTCCTTAGAAACTATCTGTTCTTGCAGTGATTGAGTTGTTATGGTGTAAGGGAGAACGTTCCCTGATGATTGGGTTCAAATGGAAATCCAAGGATGGAATGCTATTGTGAAGGTAGAATGAATAGCTTAGCATATAGTAACTTGGATTGTGAAAGAAATGCAGGTGAAGTACCTCCATTAATTCCTCCAAGTAAGCAATTTCGTGGACGAAATTCTTTTAAAGGGGGGAGAGTGTAAGGCCCGCGTAGCTTGTTTTTCTGTTAAGTTGTTTGTGACGCGTTTTTGTGTTATAAAAACCCATTTTATTTAACGATACGAGTTAAATTATTAGTGATGTGCCTATGTGAACGATAATTTTATTAAAGTTATTATTTTTGAAAATCCTTCGATGATTTTAATAAGCATTATTAACGGTTATTAACGAATACTAAATCGACTAGGAACCCGAATACGATTAGGTCGTCAACCTTAGAAGTAGTTCGATATTATTAAATCGAACCTCGATATTTTTAGGAAGGACTAATCGACGAAGGGCCACGTTATCGATTTTGGGTTTAGAGTTCGGGTTACGAATTAGACTAGCGAAATCGTATGTGAATCAGCTTGGGACAAAAAGAAAGAGATAGGGAGGGGTATTTTCGTAATTTACGCGTGATTTATTTTCTTCCTCCCCCTTCCTCTCTACGCGTGACCCCCCTACCCCGACACTCTCTCTCTCCTCTCACGTCTTGCTGTTCTTCTTCTTCCTCCTCCATTGACGCCACTCCCAAGCTCCAACTGGGAGTTGATTTTCGCAAAAACCTCACCCATTCGACCTCCCCTTCGAGTTAGCTACCGTTGGGCGCAAATTTGGGCAGGATTTCGAGCAAACCTAGCACGGGTACGGCGGCTCTGGGCGACGAATCGGGCCTCAAACGCGTACCCAGGTATAACCATGCAATTAACCTCTTAGTTGCTTCAATTTTCTATAAGTTAGGGTAGGAATCGTTGCTTGCATATACCCAATTCAATCTCAATCAGTAAGTGCATTTGGGTCGATTTTAGGGTCCAAATTTCTGGAATTTGGGGCGTGAGTTGGTCTTGTTCGAGCATGGGTAAGCAAGAGGCGAAGGATTGGAGTTGTTCAAGCCTCTAAAGTCGAGCCACAGCCGTGAATCGAACCCCTAGCTTGGGTTCAAGGTGAGGGTTCCTTTCCTCCTAAATTATTACTATTTTCAATTATTTTTTTAACTAAATTAGTAGTGCATGTTAATTGAGGTTAGAAATCATTTTGGGTAAGCCTAGAATTGAAATTGAGGAAATTATGAACATGGTGTTAATTGTGGGTTAGTTGGATGTCGAATTGATGCTACATGTTAATAACGAGACAGTAGAGAAGTGTTTAATGAACAGAATGTTAGCATAGCATTGTGAATCCAATAATTTATTAGTTCGAGTTCTATTTTGAAGCTTGAGGAGGCTAATCGAAGTAATTGTGGAATGAAACGAATTAAGTCTAAAGGTTGCGACTAAACCAGTTTGGGCTTGTTTGCAGTCTATTCGTAGCTATTATAGTGGAATATTGCGCCTATGATCCATGGTTTGCAAGCTGGAAAGTAGATGTCGCTTGAAGTCTTTATTTATGTCAATTTAGTATACGCTAATTTCTAAGTTGACTATTTGGCGTGAATGTCATACGTATATACGATCGTTTTATGTATTGTTGGTTTGTTGATGATAATATTAAATCGAGTTGGAAGTTGGATGGCTCGAGGTGGAACTATTGAGTGGTTTGAGGTTCTTGTGGTCGGTGTTGTGTGAGGAGAGAGATAGGGTTGTGAATTGCCACAATCGTGTGGATTGCGAGACCATGTGTGGCTTAATGAGTTGTGATATGAAGTGTATGAATGTGCTATGTGTAAACCCTTTTCCCCCGATATGCTACGTGACATTATGTAATTAATTCTTGAAACTTTAGACGTTTTCAAAAAGAAAAGGGTGTTTAGAAAGCTTGTTTACACGTTGAGAATGCTTTTAAGTTTATCAGCTGCCTATTTGCGTGTTAGGACGTCTAAAGTGTAAAACAGGTCCTAAATCGTCGAACTGCTCAGTTAGTGACTCGACTGAATAGTCGATAGGTTTAGGAATTTCAAAAGCGAACTAAAAGTGAGTTCAAAAAGGTTTTTAAGGCATCGGTTTGTTTATGACCCCTCTTTATGTTTTAAGGAATTTAAATGACTTAAAAAGGGTCATTTCAAGGCTAATTATGGGTTTAGCTGATTGTATGCTATTTGCTTTTTAAATTCCTATTAAGTTTTGAGTTACAAGTTAGTAACTCCATTCTGATTAAGAAACGTTCATGTTGAAAGCTTACAAAGAAACCTCGTTATCTTATAAACGAGCCAAATGCTTATAGTTTTTGAATAATAGCGAGTTTAGGAGCGTTTTAAGTCTTTAGTTCATTTATACACCCTTCTTGAGTTTTTAAAAAGGAACTGAAAGGAGTTATAGAATAGCAACTGAAGTTTCAATTACGAATTTAATTTGAGTTAAACGCTAACTAAAATGTTTTGAGTTCTAAATGGGTTCGTTCATGAATTAGCAAACCTATTATGTTTATAATAAGCTTTTAGCTAAAATCGAAGTTGTTGCTTGAATTAGTAAACATTTTACGAAAAGAAGCTTTTAAGCTAAAAAGTGAAGTCGTTTTTATGAATTAGCAATCGTTTTACATTTATACAAAGTTTTCAAGTTAGAAGCTAAGTCGTTTTACGATTTAGTAAACGTTTTGCGTTTATAAGAAACGTTTAAGTTTAAAGTGAAATCGTTTTAAGTATTAACCAACTTATTGCCTTCATAAGAAGCTTTTAAGTCTAAAAGGAAGTTGTTTTACGAGTCAATAAACGTATTATGTTTATACAAAGCTTTTAAGCTAGAAATGAAGTCGTTTTACAAACTAGCAAACATTTTACGTCTATAAGAAGTTTCTTAAGTTCAAAACGAAGTCACTTTGTGAGCTAGTAGTCGTATTACGTTTATACAAAACTTTTAGGTTCGAAACGAAATCGTTTTACGATTTAACAAGCTCATTGCGTTTTACGAAGCTTTCAATTTCCAAAGGAAGTCGATTTATGTGTTAATAAATTTGTAACGTCTATAAGAAGCTTTTAAGCTATTTACGAAGTCAATTTACGATTTAGCAAACGTATTAACATTATAGTAAGGTTTTAAGTTGAAAACGAAGTGAACTATAAGCATTTCAAAAGGTTATGGTCATTTTGCTTAAAAACCGAGTTTTCAGCCAAGTAAGCGTTTGAAACAGAGAAATGAAGTTGTCTTTAAAGTCTAAAAATGTGCTGGGAAGTTGGCCAGAGGGCGGAAACTGGACGCAAAAGGGTGTGAGCTATTTCCCCCTGAGATAAGTAAGTTAGGAACTGGACTCAAGATACGAGCTATCTTGGTGTGAGATGTTCTTGGTAACTGGACGCAAAGATGGCGTGAGCTGTTTCCCTCTAAAGAAAAGTTAGGAACTGGACTCAAGATATAAATTATCTTGGTGTGAGCTGTTCCTGGAAACTGGACGCAAAGATTGCGTGAGCTGTTTCCCTCTAAAGAAAAGTTAGGAACTAGACTCAAGATATGAAATATCTTGGTGTGAGGCGTTCCTCAGTTAAGTTATGATGTGTGACGCATAAGAAAACCTTGAGGGGGATTGGACTCAGGATATGATTATCCTGGTGTGAACTGTTGCCCCACAGAGGACAGTATCGAGGTTAGAATTACTCTACTAAGACGCTTTTTGGCCAAAAGTTAAGTACGTATACCCCGGGGATAACGTAGAATAAGAGTGACGATCTCACTTAAGGGCGGTGTTGACCTCCCTAGCTAGCACAATAAGATGTTTTATGTTGAAAGTAAGTTCTTGATTAAAAAGGAAATTTGGCTTTTTGCCATTCTAAGCAATTCAAAAAAGAAAAGAAGTTTCTTTAAAGTAATGTGAGCCTCAAGAGGCCAAGTAAAGTGCTTTTAAAGAAAGGAAAGGAAGCTTTCAAATGTGCACATCCTGTTCATCTTTTATGAAAGGATTTCCAAGTATAGTCAACTGAAGTTTCAAATGTTACATTATTTGTTTTAACGTGTACATTCTACGAAAGTATGTTTCTTGACAAGTCTTTCCTACCAGTTCAGATGTTTTGAGAACTTTTAGAAAGAAGTATAAGCTTTAAAGGAGTTGATATGGATTTTAAACGCCTCTTGGTATTTATCGAGAGTCACTATGTTTTCAAAGTGAGTTTGAAAGCCTTTGTGTTCAGTCCTAGTTGCATACTTGCTTATGTGCCTGAATGCTTGCAAGTAGGGAAGTTTGGTCATTGAGGGCCTAGAATTGAGTTGAATGGTTGGAATGAAGTTAAGAAGGGTGATCTTTCCTTGGGATCTATGATTGCCTAATATGATAGTAAAGTATGAATGCGTGATATATGGCTATTATTAGTATTATTGCCTGCAACTGTTTTGGGTTTTAAGGAGTAGGGGAATTCTCACTGAGCGTGTGGTTGCTCACCCCAATACTCTTTCCCC
>JACYFF010031956.1:29118546-29134173 GCA_017589665.1 Selenicereus undatus
CTATGATTGCCTAATATGATAGTAAAGTATGAATGTGTGATATATGGCTATTATTAGTATTATTGCCTGCAACTGTTTTGGGTTTTAAGGAGTAGGGGAATTCTCACTGAGCGTGTGGTTGCTCATCCCATTACTCTTTCCCCTTTCTCCCCAGGCTTTTGTTATGATAGGTGGAAGTCAAGCTACTTACGGTGAGCTGGAGTTTACCCCTGCTTGAAAAAGAGTTATGTGTGCCATATAGAAGTAGATTCATGTGTTTAACGATGTGATGTAATGTATTCCTGGTTAGTAATTGTTGTAAACAAAGTTTTCTAGCTCATATAATGCATATTGTTTATGAGTCGCTCTGTATGGCCGTGTGAGCCAACCATCTGCTTAGTTAGATGTATTTATTCGAAATTAGCTGTGTTGTGGGATGTAAACCCCAGTACTCCAGTTGTGTAGACCGTTAAGTTGTATCTTTTACTTTTCATATGTTAAAGAACTATTCTGTTTGGTGTACTCCGAGCGGGTGGCTCGTTGAATTATGAACTTCGACGTGTGGTCGTTGAGCTTATTTTAAATGTTATGCATTTCCGTTGATTTGCAGGGAATTTTTGTAAGGCTTTTAGCCCGGAAACGGTAAGTTTTTAGGGGAAACTCTGTCCGTTTCACCCCAGAATTTAAGTAAGAAATAAGAAAACGTAACGCTCCTGACCCTAGGGGCTGGGGGTGTTACATTGATTGATACCATCAATGTAACACCCCCAACCCCTAAGGGCAGAAGCGTTACGTTTCCTTACTTCTTACTTAATTTCTGGCGTGAAATGGACAGAGTTTCCCCTAAAAACTGACTGTTTCCAGGCTAAAAGCCTAAGAAAAATTCCCTGCAAATCAACGGAAGCGCATAACATTTAAAAGAAGTTCAACGACCACACGCCGGAGTTTATAACTCAACGAGCCACCTGCTAGGAGTACACCAAACAGAATAGTTCTTTAACACATGAAAGGTAAAAGATACAACTCAACGGTCTACACAACCGGAGTACTGGGGTTTACATCCCAAAATACAACCACTTTAACCAAGAAGATATCTAACTATTCAAATGGTTGGCTCACACGGCCATATAGAGCGACTCACAAACAATATGAATTATATAAGCTAGAAAGCTTAGTTTACAGCATTTACAAACCAGGAATACGTTACATCACATGAATCTAATTCTATATGGCACACATGACTCTTTTTCAGGTAGGGGTAGACTCCAGCTCGCATAAGTAGCTTGACTTTCACCTGTCATAACAAAATCCTAAGGAAAGGGGGAAAAGTAATGGGATGAGCAACCACACGCTCAGTGAGAATTCCCCTACTCCCTAAAACCCAAAACAGTTGCAGGCAATAATACTAATAATAGTCATATATCACGCATTCATACTTTACTATCATATTAGGCAATCATAGATCCCAAGGAAAGATTACCCTTCTAAAACTTCATTCCAACCATTCAACTCAATTATGGGCTCTCAATGACCAAACTTCCCTACTTGCAGGCATTCAGGCACATAAACAAGTATGCATCCAGGACTGAATACAAAGGCTTTCAAACTCACTTTTGAAATCATAGTGACTCTTGATAAATACCAAGAGGGGTTTATAATCCACATCAACTCCTTTAAAGCTTACATTTCTTTCTCAAAGTTCTCAACCATCTAAACTGGTAAGAAAGACTTGTCAGGAAACATACTTTCATGGAATATGCACATTGAAACGAATAAGGCAACATTTGAAACTTCATTTGACTATACTTGTAAATCTTTTCGTAAAAGATGAATGAGGGGTGCACATTTGAAAGCTTTCTTTCTTTTCTCAAAAACACTTCACTTGGCCTCTTGAGGCTCGTTTACTTTAAAGAACTTCTTTTCTTTTCTGAACTGCTAAGAATGGCAAAAGGCCATATCTCCTTTTATTAGGAACTTACAACATAAAACGTCTCATTGTGCTGGCTAGGGAGGTCAACACCGCCCTTAAGTGAGATCGTCACTCTTATTCTACGTTATCCCCGGGGTACACGTACTTAGCTTTTGGCCAAAACGCGTCTTAGTAGAGCAATTCTAGCCTCGATACTGTCCTCTGTGGGGCAACTAGAGCTGGGTAATAGGTCGTGTCGAGTCGGGTTCGTGTTCGTGTCGAACTTAAACGGGTTGAGAATTCCTCATCCTGAACCTAACCCGTTTATTAAACGGGTTGAAAAATATTGACCTGTACCCATTTAATTTTTAAACGGGTTGACCGACTTAACCCGTTTAAGATAAACAGGTCAAGTTCAGTCGCTTAATTGACTATTTACGCATTTAATATTTTCAACTAATACGTAATTACAGTGTTAAAAATTAGGTTTACGTATCACATTAAATAATTACTCTTTGAAATTCCCCAGATTCATCATAATTCATAATTTCTAAAAATTTTTATATTCTTAATTGTCTAATAAAAAGTAAATGGATAAATAAAAAATGAAAAAATGAGTTGACTTATTTAACTCATTTAATTAAACGGGTTAAATAGGTACTTTTTCGTGTCGAGAATCTCGACCTGAACCTAATCCATTTAATTAAACGGGTCGAAAATTTATACCCAAACCCACTTAACTTCGTGTCGGGTTCGGGTCGGTAATCTTGTCGGGTTAGCTTTTCCCAGCTCTAGGGGCAACAGCTCACACCAGGATAATCATATCCTGAGTCCAGTCCCCCTTAAGGTTTTCTTACGCATCACACATCATGACTTATTTGGGGATAGCTCACACCAAACTATTTCATATCTTGAGTCCAGTTCCCAGGAACAGCTCACACCAAGACAATTCATATCTTGAGTCCAGTTCCTAACTTTTCTTTAGAGAGAAATGGCTCACGCCATCTTTGTGTCCAGTTTCCAGGAACAGCTCACACTAAGATAGCTTGTATCTTGAGTCCAGTTCCTAACTTATCTCAGGGGAAAACAACTCACGCCCTTTTGCGTCTAGTTTTCGCCCTCTGGCCAACTTTCCAGCACATTTTTAGTCTTTAAAAACATATTTCATTTCTCTGTTTCAAATGCTTACTTGGTTGAAAACTCGCTTTTTAAACTCAACGACCATAACCTTTTGAAATGCTTATAGTTAATTCGTTTTTGGCCTAAATGCTTTTTATAAATGGAATAGGTTTACTAACTCGTAAATCGACTTCGTAAATAGCTTAAAAGCTTCTTATAGACGTTATAAGTTTAGTAACACATAAATCGACTTTCTTTGAAACTTGAAAGCTTCTTAAAAACGCAATGAGCTTGTTAAATCGTAAAACGATTTCGTTTCGAGCTTAAAAGCTTCGTATAAATGTAATAAGGCTGCTAAATCATAAAAACAAATTCGTTTCTAACTTGAAAGCTTCGTATAAACGTAATAAGGTTGCTAAATCATAAAAACAACTTCGTTTCTAACTTGAAAGCTTCGTATAGGCGTAATACATTTGATACTTCGTAAAACGACTTCATTTCCAATTAAAAAGCTTCTTATAAATGTAAACGATTGCTAATTCATAAAAACGACTTCACTTTTTAGCTTAAAAGCTTCTTTTAAACGTAAAATGTTTGCTAAAATTGTAGATCGAAACTCAATAGAGACTTAAGTTAGCAAAAGGCATGCAAATAAGCAAAGCTTCATAATTAGCATCTTAAGGTGCTCTTCTTCGGGTCGTTTAAATCCTTTTAAACTTAAGGAGAAGTCGTTTACGAACCAAAACCTTAAGCATGTTCAAATCCACTTTTAGTTCACTTTTTAAAGTTTCTAAATCTATCGACTATTCAGTCGAGTCAGTAACTGAGTAGTTCGACGATTTAGGATTTCTTATAGGCTACAAGCATTTTCATAAGCTACCAGACAATTGGTAAGTACTTAGAAGCATTTGAAATCATGAAAACATGCATTTAACAATCTTTCTTAAACATGTCTGCATTTCGAAAATTATTCACTTAATGTCACTTAGCACATTGAGGGAAAAGGGGTTCACACATAGTATATTCATACACTTCATAACACAACTTGTTAGAATCTATTCATTGAGCCACACATGGCCTTGCAATCCACACGATTGCGGTAATTCACAAATCAAACTCCCTCCTCACACAACACCGACCACAAGAACCTCAAATTTCTCAACAGTTCCACCTCAAGCCATCCAACTACTTACCCGGTTTAATGTTGTCATAAATAAACCAATAATTCATAAAACCATCATATATAAGCATAACATTCTCAACGATAGCCCAATATAGAAAATAACGCAGTTGTACTGATTTAGCGATAACTTCTAAGCAGAAACCAACATGCTTTTCTAATGCCTCAATTCGCCCGATTAGTATTTTCAAACTTCATAACATGATTCAGGGCTAATAAACTAGCATGGCGACAACACTAAGGTGACAATCTGATTATTAATAATTCAATGAACTTCCAAACTGTCTAGCTATAAATAATCCAACAGCAATTTCAACATCCAATTAACCACAATTAACACCATGTTCATAATTTCTCAACTTTGACTCCAATTTCACCCAAACTGATTTCTAACATCAGAATTGACATGCACTAACTAATTTCAGCTAAATTCTCTGAAAATAATAATAATTTAGGAGGAAAGGAACCCTCACCTTGAACGCAAGCTAGAGGTTCGATTCACGGCTATGGGCTCGACTTTAGGGGCTCAAACAACTCCAAACTCTCGGCTCTTGCTCACCCACACTTGAACAGGACCTAAATCGCGCCCAGACTGCTAAAATTCGAACCCTAGAAATGACCCAACTCACTTACTGATTTGAGGTTGAAGTGGGGTTTGAAAGCAATCGAAATTTGTAGGAAATTGAAGCAATTAAGAGGTGAAGTTCATGGCCATACCTGGGGCATGCGTTGAAGCTTCAATTCACTGCCTAGAGCCGCCGTAAATGGGGTTGGCTTGCTCAAAATTCTGCCCGGATTCGTGCCTAATGGTGGCTAAATTTACGGGGGAGGTCGAATGGGGGAATTTGCAAGTCAAAGGTGGTGAAAATTGGCTACTAATTTGAGGCTTGGAGCTACGTTAATGGAGGAGGAGAGGAGGAGGAAGAAGAAGAGTAGCAGAGTGTGAGGAGAGAGAGAGTCTCGAGGGTGGGGGGTCACGCGTGGAGAGGAAGAAGGAAGAAGAAAATAAGTCACGCGTAAATTACTAAAATTCCCCTCCCTATCTCTTTCTTTTTGTCCGAAGCTGAATCATATACGATATCACTTGTCTAATTTGTAACCGAATTCTAAACCCAAATCAATAATATACTTCATCAACAATTCGTTCCCAACTCTATCTAGCTTCGATTTAATAACATCGAACTACTTCTAAGGTTGACAACTTAATCGTATTTGGGTTCCTAGTCGATTTAGTACTCGTTAATAACTGTTAACAACGCTTATTAAAAATCATTGAAAGATTTTCAAAACTAATAATAATAATATTCTTATTGGCGACAAAAATACTTTTTAGTAAAATCATCGCTCACATAAGCACGTCAATAATTTTATTAACTCGTATCGTTAAATAAAATAAAATTTTATAATGCAAAAACGCATCACAAACAACTTAACAAACAAACAAGGTAAGCGTGCCTTACACTCTCCCCCCCTTAAAAGAATTTCGTCCTCGAAATTACTTACTTGGAGGAATTAATGGGTGTACTTCATCTGTATCTCTTTCACAATCCAATTCACTTTATGCTTAACTATTAATTCTACCTTCACCATAGATTCCCATCCTTGGATTTCTACTTGAACCCAATCATCAAGGGGCGTTTTCCCTTGCACCATAACAACTCAATCACTACAAGTATGATCCGTATGGCATATGGTTTTTAAGGAAGAGGTGATGAAATGTTGCATACACATTTCATGAGGTTTACTAACAAGTTTCCTCGGTTTTCATTGGGCGGCTTGCTTTCCTTGTCCTGTTTCATCCCATGTTTAAACCTCCTAAGGTTTCTGTTTCCCTGAGAATTGGATTCTCTAGGGCCAAATTCCTCCTTTACTTGGTCCTTCTTTCTATTCTCAATCCCATACATATGCTAGCTTGGTCGTTTTGGGAACTTTTAAGTTTAGTAAATTTAGTAACGTAATAAAATAGGTTTTTAACTAAAAAGCTTCGTATAAACGTAATAGCATTGCTAAATCATAAAAATGCTTCGTTTCTAACTTGAAAGTTTCGTATAAACGTAATAAATTTAGTTTCTAACTTATTTTCTGTTAAGATGTTCGTGATGCTTTTTTGCGTTATAAAAACCTATTTTATTTAACGATACAAGTTAAATTATTAGTGATGTGCCTATGTGATCGATAATTTTATTAAAATTATTATTCTTTGAAAATCCTTCGATGATTTTTAGTAAGCGTTAATATAGATTATTAACGAGTACTAAATCGATTAGGAACCCGAATATGATTACGTCGTCAACCTTGGAAGTAGTTAGATGATTATGAAATTGAACCTTGTCATATTTGGGAACGAATAGTTGATGAAAGATTATATTACAGAATTGGGTTTAGAATTCGGGTTACGAATTAGGCTAACGGTACCAACGATTGAACAGTTTGGTACAAAAATAATATAGCAAAGGAGGGGTAATTTCGTAAAATAGCACGACCCCTTTTCCTCTCCTTCCCAATCGCAAGCCTGACGCCCCCCTATTCCTCTCTGTCTCTGCTCTTGTTCTTCTTCCTCAGCTCATCTCCTCCATGGACGCACCTCAAGCTTCACAAATCCACCAAAATTTTGCCACACCCACCTTGCTCTAGCCCTTATTCAACCTTCCTCACCACCAAACGAACCCTTAGCCGTGAAATCTGGGCAAAATTGGAAGGATTTCGCAACGATTTTGGTGGGTTTGGGTGACGATTTGGGGCGTAGAACATGCACCCATGCTTGGCCATGGATTTCAATTTCTACCCACTCCAATTCCTCTACAAATCGGGGCTAAATTCGTAGCACAAGCCTCAGCAAAAGGCACCAAGTCGGTGGGTCGAATTAGGGTTCAAATGGCACGATTGAGCATAGTTTTGGGCTCTGTTCGTGCGTCGTGAGCAAGGACCGAGGGGTTGGCGTTGTTCGAACACCTAGAGCCGAGCCTAACAGCTTTCAACGATTATTCAGCTTGGAATCGAGGTGAGGGTTCCTTTCCTCCTAAATTATTAGTAGTTTCATCTAATTTTACTGATTATGACTTAGTTTAGGTTGAAATTTGAGTTAATTATCAATAATTGGCAGATTCGAACAAAAATTGTGTAAATATGTCGATTATGCCGATTTCGGATCCGTGCATGTTGGGTTGGCGTGTGACATTACTAATTGATGAGTTTGGAGATTTGTGAAACAAGTTGAGTTATGCTTAATGCCAATACCTCAATTAATTTATGTTTAAAATTCTGTTTTGGGGGTTGTATGTGAACGTTATGCCCTTAGATTGCTAAATGGGTGGTTTGAGGCATTGTAGAGCGATTATAAATGAGTATCATGCTTATGGTTACTGGATTGCGAATTCATTGATATGCTAAGTCATTCGAACGATTACAACTGAATACCATACATATATATTGATTTGTGAATGATTCGATTGCATTATTGTGTTGTTGAACGAAGTTCAGCAGTTGGATGATTTGAGGTGAAACTGTTGAGTGAATTCGAGGTTCTTGTGGTCGCTGTTATGTGAGGAGGGAGCCTGGGTTTGAAATAACCGCAATCGTGTGGATTGCGAGGTGATTATGGAAATCGCTTTTACGAAGTGTTCATACGTGCTATCTCCTTTTTACAAGGAAGTTACTTATAACATAAAACATCTTATTGTGCTGGGTAGGGAGGTCAACACCGCTCTTAAGTGAGATCGTCACTCTTATTCTACATCATCCCCGGGGTATACGTACTTAACTTTTGGCCAAAACGCGTCTCAGTAGATAAATTCAAACTTCGATATTGTCCTCTGTGGGGCAACAGCTGACACCAGGATAATCATATCTTGAGACCAGTCCCCCTCAAGGTTTTCTTACGCGTCACACATCATAACTTATCTGGGGAACAACTTACACCAAGATATTTCATATCTTGAGTCCAGTTCCCAAGAACAGCTCACACCAAGATAATTTATATCTTGAGTTCAGTTCCTAACTTTTCTTTAGAGGGAAACAGCTCACACCATTTTTGCGTCTGGTTTCCAGGAACATCTCACACCAAGATAACTTGTATCTTGAGTCCAGTTCCTAACTTACTTATCTCAGGGGGGAACAGCCCACGCCCTTTCTGCGTCCAGTTTTCGCCCTCTGGCCAACTTCCCAGCACATTCTTAGACTTTAAAGACATAATTCATTTCTCTGTTTCAAATGCTTACTTGGTTGAAAACTCGCTTTTTAAACTAAACGACCATAACCTTTTGAAATGCTCATAATTCATTCGTTTTGGGCTTAAACACTGCTTATAGAAGTTATAAGTTTATTAACACATAAATCGACTTTCTTTGAAACTTGAAAGCTTCTTAAAAACGTAATGAGCTTATTAAATCGTAAAATGAGTTTGTTTTGAACTTAAAAGCTTTGTATAAGCGTAATACGGCTACTAACTTGCAAAATGACTTCGTTTTTAACTTAAGAAGCTCTTATAGACGTAAAACGTTTGCTAGTTTATAAAACGAATTCATTTCTCACTTAAAAGCTTAATATAAACGTAATACGTTTATTAACTCGTAAAATGACTTCCTTTTAGACTTAAAGGCTTCTTATAAAGGCAATAAGTTGGTTAATACTTAAAACGATTTCACTTTAAACTTAAAAGTTTCTTATAAACGTAACACGTTTACTAAATCGTAAAACGATTTAGTTTCTAACTTGAATGCTTCGTATAAACATAATAAATTTACTAAATCTAACGTATTTTATAACGCATTGAGTAGAAAATCCACTGGGTCTATAGCCTGTCTACTTACGGAAGAAAAGAGACTCTTAAGAGGGCTCGACGTACTACAAATAGAGGTGGTACTTCCAGGAAATCAAAGCCACTTAGCATCACTCCAAACCTCTTCGCCCTTGGTTGATCGGATCAAGCAACAACAGAAGGACGACCCTGAACTTATGAAATTAAGGAAAGGTATGGAAGAAGGAAAGAATAAGGAGTTTTCCATCCAAAATGAAGTGCTGTGGTATGGGAATAGACTCCGTGTACCCAACATAACAGCTCTCAAGAAGGAGTTGTTAAAGTAAGCACATAATTCCACACTTGTTGTACACCCTGGAAGTACGAAAATGTACCATGACTTAAAAACCCATTATTGGTGGAATGGAATGAAGAGGGACATCGCGGACTACGTAGCACGATGTCTTACGTGCCAGAGGGTGAAAACTAAGCATCAGAAGCCTAGAGGGCTACTTCAGCCCTTGCCAATTCCGGTATGGAAATGGGAACACATCACCATGGATGTCATGATTGGAATGCCAAGAACCATCAGGCAATATGATGGTGTATGGGTTATAGTTGACAGATTGACCAAGGCCGCACACTTCTTACCCATCAAGGCCACTTTCACCTCTGAGCAACTAGCTAACCTATACATTAAGGAGATAGTTAGACTGCATGGTGTGCCACTCAGTATTGTGTCAGATCGCGATACCAAGTTTGTCTCTCGCTTCTGGCAGGGTTTTCAAAGAGCAATGGGCACAGAATTACGTTTAAGTACGACCTTCCATCCTCAAACGGATGGTCAATATGAAAGAACCATTCAAACCTTGGAGGACATGTTAAGAGCCTGTGCACTCGAATACGCTGGAGCTTGGGATCATAACTTACCTCTGATCGAGTTTGTGTACAATAATAGTTACCACGCCAGCATAGGCATGGCTCCTTTCGAGGCATTGTATGGTAGACGTTGCAGAACTCCTATTTGTTGGAATGAAGTTGGAGAAAGGGAACCTTCCAAGGTCGAATTAATCGATCAAACGATCGAAATAATTAAAACAATATGAAAAAGGCTGCAAGTCGCCCAGAGTAGACAAAAAAGCTATGCGGACATTAGGAGAAGGCCATTGGAATTTGAAGTTGGAGATCATGTGTTCCTCAAAGTGTCTCCACTAAGAGGAAGCATAAGGTTTGGGCAAAAAGGAAAACTGAGCCCGAGATTTATTGGACCATTCGAAATCTTGCAGAGAGTGGGGTCGGTTGCATACTGATTGGACTTACCGCCCTCATTGCAAGGCATTCACGATGTATTTCATGTATCCAATCTTCGGAAGTATGTTTCAGATCCGGATCATGTCATTCGACATGAACCCCTGCAAGTTAAAGAAAATCTCACCTATGTTGAAGAGCCCATTCAGATTTTGGAGAAAGTAGAGAAAAAGCTCAGAAACAGGAGCATTCCCTATGTTAAGGTGTTATGGAAACATCACAAAGTGGCGGAAGCGACTTAGGAGCTGGAAAGCGAAATGTGTGAGAAATATCCCGCGCTATTTCCTTCAGGTAAACCAATTTCGAGGACGAAATTTCTCTAGGGGGGGGGGGGAGAATGTTAGGGCTACGCTATCGTTTTACTGCTGATAAGTTGTTCTAGTTGCTAAATTTATAAAGTTGCCTTGAATTATTGTTCAACAAAAATATTAAAGCAGGTGTGTGCGTTTTTAACTATTAATTTCACTAAAAAGAATGATTAATTGATTTATGTTATTATCGACGTTATTTAATTATAAAATTTTTTGAATCAACGCTGACCCGAGCTTTTAAAATCGTTTTCGTTTCATTTAATTAACTTTCGAAGTTTGATTAAAGATGTTAATTGTAAGACGTTTTGTCTCGAGTTTAGCCTAACCATTAACGAGTATGAGCCTAGAATTTAGCTGAATGATGTTAATTGAGTCAAAAACAAAAAAAGGGAAAATAGAACAAAAGGGGGGGGGGGGGGCTAAGTCGGGTCTTTGAGACCCGAAGGACCCCGATACCCACATCTCTCTCTCTATCGCAACTCTCTCTCTCTCTGACGATCGGCCATCTGGCGCTGCTGCCGGCCAGCACGCGTCACCGGCGAGAGAAAGGGACGACTGGTCCCCTCCAACACGCGTCCTCCACCGCCACAACCACCACACACCGCCATCCACTTCTCTCGATCCAAAAACCACGCGTCTAGTTGCCAAAAACCACCACCCACGTGTCGGAATCCGGAAACCCATCACCCTCACGACCTCCTCTATAAATTGGGAGTCAAATTCCGGCCAAAATCAGTCTCAATCGTCACTCAGTCGATGCTAGGGTTTCGGGTTTTTGGAGTAGCTCAACCAAGGTTGAGTTCAGGGGGGATTAAGGCACGAATTACTGCCAATTAAGTGGGTAATTAAGCTAATCCAAGTAAGTGTTTCTCCTTCTCCTAAGCTATTAATATTTTCGAAACGTTTTCAACAGAATAATGTTGCATGCCATATTTGAGTCAGCTAAACTCGTTAGAAATGTCAAGAATTGAATGAAAAATTGTTGTCTGATGATTTAACACCCATTTTTGGCCGACCAGAATGTATACCCGAAATGTTGCTTGCTGCCGTTAGCTATGCATGTCTTGAATCAGTGTTAAATTTAGCTTAGAAATGTACAGAACCTGTGTATAGGCGGTAGGTGTAATTTCAGTTATGCCTGCAAGCTGGTTTGAAGTAATGCTTGTCTAGAATCACGTTTAGTATATTTAGTATATTTAGTTAATGCACGTACATGAGACTAATTAAACTTTGTTGCACGTGGTTGGCTTGAATTCGATTAAAAGTAGCTAATGTATAAAAAGAATTAAAAATGGAGTTAGTTTAATGTGTTTAGCATCAATTCAAGTTAATTAGTTGATGCATGAAAAAGAATTGAAAACGAAGTTAGTTTAATGTGTTTAGCATCGATTCAAGTTAATTAGTTGATGGATGAAAAAGAATTAAAAACGAAGTTAGTTTAATGTGTTTAGCATCAATTCAAGTTAATTCGTTGATGCATGAAAAAGAATTGAAAACGAAGTTAGTTTAACATGTTTAGCATCGATTCGAGTGAAACTGGCTAATGCTTGTAAATGAATTAAATTCGAAACTATTGAAATATGTTTAGTTGCATTCGAACCCCTTTTTAGTACGTTCATGCTTAGGAAAGTTACTTCGAAATGCATTGTATATGTTTAGAATCAAATCATGTTTGATTTACTTAATAAAGTGTTATCGAATTATGAATAAATGTGGCTATATGTATGCTTGCTGTAACGCACCGCTGAATAGTGCTGTTTGCTCAGGTGAGAGCCCAAACCTCACTTACTTTCACACAAGGTAATATGATAATATGTTGTGATTAATAAATCAATGAATCCAATTAGTAGTTGGATGGTTTGAGGAAAGAATCATGAGCGTTCGAGGTCTTGTGGTATGGTGTAAGTGAGGAGGGAGACTGGGTTGTGAATTGACCGCAATCGTGTAGATTGTGAGGCTATGTGTGGCTCATTGTGTTGAATTGATTATGAAGTGCTTAAATGTGATATATGTGAACCCCTTTCCCTTCGATGTCCTCAAATTGCATGATGTGCATAAGGGTGGGTTTTTTTTCAAAGAAGGATTTCATGTTTTGAAATGATAGTAGCCATAACTATTAGTGTATGATGGCCTATTTTAATTAAATGACAATAGTTTTGGGAGTGAACTCGCTTGAACGGGGGAATCCCTAAAGAGTTTTAGAAAGGTGTGAGTTATACGTTGAATGATTTTATTGTTTGAAATGCAAAGTTATTAGCCGTTATGGCCGATACGCTTTAAGTGGCTAAGATAATGTGTGGCGGACAATATGATATGATATGAACGATGTTAACCTAGGGGAAGGTCCGGAAACCCTAGAGGCCCTGACGAGGGTTAATGTAATGGTCCGATATGTTATGTAGCCATCCCGGGAGTAAGAGCTTAAGCGTGAGTGTTAGGTCTCACTATGGGGTCGAGAATAGTTCTCACCCAATCAGCACCCTGTAATGATCTTATGCAAGAAGTATTTTCGTACAAAGATAAAAAAAAGCAATTGGCCTTTGACATTTTATATGTTTCAAAGATAAAGAATGTTTTATGGGCCCAAAGAGGCCATATGGAATGAATGTGAAATGCTTATAAGGGTCGTTTTACGATGAATACAAAATGTAAACTCTTTCAAAAGATCGAGAACCTCAAAGGTTAAGAAAATGCTTCTAATGTTCAAAGAAGTTTCATTGAAAGTTCAAAGAAAATGTTCTTACATATGTTGAATGTGTCTTAAAATAGAATTGTAATATGTTAGTGAATTATGCAATGACATTCATATGTGCCTAGTGCATACATACGTCATGGCTTGTCCGATGTTCATGTTCTACAACCTATGTCCTATAATATGTTCCCTAATACCATGTTAGTATTAGCTAAATGCTTGATAAGTGGCTATTATGAGTAATATTGCTTGTAAAGGTTTTGTTTTAAGGAGTGGAGGGACACTCACTGAGCATGTGGTGGCTCACTCCATTTCCTTTCACCCTTTTCCCCCAGGTGATGAATAAATTGAAGAATCTACGTTCCTTCTAGACCCACTAGTTGCTCCTGCAAGATGTACCTGTGATATGAAGTGATGTGGCTGCCTATAGAAATATTTTGCTTGAGAAGTGCATGGAATGGGGCATGTAGTGGCTCTAGTAGTACAAGACTTATGTAAATCTTTCTAAATAGTTGTTTGTAAAGGCTTAAGCCGCAACCGCGAGTGTGGGACTCGCTAGAACCTCTTAGTTCTCTTTGGGTTTGGTTGTAATGATACAGGTACCATAAAAATCCTAGTGTAAATTTTGAAAATGTCGTAATTACAGGCGGAACTCTTGCAGTTTCGCTCCAGAATTCCCAAACTAAATTAAAGTTACCTAGAATTTCTAAAGTAAAGAAATAGAAGAATGAGCCTTAGGGGTCTCCCACGGGGGATCCTGGCGGTGTAACGTCCCTGGTAGGTAGCGGGGGTGTTACATTGGGTGGTATCAACTAAAAAAAAACTTCTTTTAAACGTAAAACGTTTGCTAAATCGTATATCGAAACTCAATAAAGACTTAAGTAACCAAAAAGCATGCAAATAAGCTAAGCTCCACAATTAGCACCTTAAGGTACTCTTTTTCGGGTCGTATAAATCCTTTTAAACATGAGGAGGGCTCATTACCCAAACCGATGCCTTAAAAACCTTTTCAAGCTCACTTTTAGTTTGCTTTCGAAATTCCTAAACCTATCGACTATTCAGTCGAGTCACTAACCGAGCATTTCGACAGTTTAGGACCTTTTTAACATTTTAGACGTCCTAACATGCAAATAGTCAACTAATACATTTAAAAGCATTTTCAAGCATATAAAGCGAGCTTTCCAAATGTCCTGTCTTTTTTTTTGAAACGTCTAAACTTTCAAGAATTAATCACATAGCACATTGCGAAAAAGGGTTTACACATAGCACGTATGAACACTTCGTAAAAGCGATTTCCATAATCACCTTGCAATCCACACGATTGCGGTTATTTCAAACCCAGGCTCCCTCCTCACATAACAACGACCACAAGAACCTCGAATTCACTCAATAGTTTCACCTCAAATCATCCAACTACCGAACTTGGTTCAACAGCACAATAATGCAATCGAATCATTCACAAATCAATATATATGTATGGTATTCAGTTGTAATCGTTCGAATGACTTAGCATATCAACGAATTCGCAATCCAGTAACCATAAGCATGATACTCATTTAGAATCGCTCTACAATGCCTCAAACCACCCATTTAGCAATCTAAGGGCATAACGTTCACATACAACCCCCAAAATAGGATTTTAAACATAAATTAATTGAGGTATCGGCATTAAGCATAACTCAGCTTGTTTCACAAATCTCCAAACTCATCAATTAGTAATGTCACGCGCAAACCCAACATGCACGGATCCTAAATCGGCATAATCGACATATTTACACAATTTTCGTTCGAATCCGCCAATTACTGATAATTAAATCAAATTTCAACCTAAACTAAGTCATAATCAGTAAAATTAGATGAAATTACTAACAATTTAGGAGGAAAGGAACCCTCACCTTGAACCCAAGTCAGAGGTTCTATTCACGGCTATGGGCTCGACTTTAGGGGCTCAAACAACTCCAAACTTTCGGCTCTTGCTCACCCACGCTTGAACAGGACCCAAATCGCGCCTAGACTCGCAAAATTCGAACCCTAGAAACGACTCAAAAATCACTTCCTGAATTGAGGTTGAATCGGGTGAGTTAGGAGATGATTTCCACCCTCATTTATAGGAAATTGAAACAACTAAGAGTTGGAGTGCATGGCCATACCTAGGGTACGCGTTCGAGCTCCAATTCGGCGCCAGAACGTGGTTGGTTCATTTGGGTTTCGACCCAAATTCACACCAAACGGGTCGCCAGCTTAGAGGGGAGGTCGAGTGGGGGAATTTTGTGGCTAAAAGTGGCGAAAATCCTCTGCAAATTGAGCTTGAGGGGCGCGGGTATGGAGGAGATGAGAGGAGGAAGAAGATGAAGCAGAGAGAGAAGGTGAATGTCGTGAATGGGGGGGGGGGGG
>JACYFF010031956.1:29134273-29166362 GCA_017589665.1 Selenicereus undatus
CGTCTCGCGCAAATTACCAAAATATCCCTCCCTCACTTTATTTTTGTGTCCCAAGCTGATGCATATTCAATACCGCTAGTCGAATTCGTAACCCGAATTCTACACTCAAATCGATAATATAATCCTTCATCAACTATTCGTTCCCAAATCTATCTAGGTTCGATTTAATAACATCGAACTACTTCTAAGGTCGACGACCTAATCGCATTCGGGTTCCTAATCGATTTAGTACTCGTTAATAATCTATATTAACGCTTACTAAAAATCTTCGAAGGATTTTCAAAACTAATAATAACATTAATAAGAACAATAATGGTGACAAAAACATCCTTTCAATAAAATTATCGCTCACATAGGCACATCACTAATAATTTAACTCGTATCGTTAAATAAAATTGGTTTTTATAACGTAAAAATGCGTCACAAACAACTTAACAGAAAATAAGGTACGCGGGCCTTACACCTTGAGATTGATATGGAGGATGTCTGAAATTGTGAAGATCCTCCTGATTCTGACTATGAGAACCCCAACCAAGGGTATGTTAAGGTGGAGTTTGCTACTCCTATGCCACCTAACAAGCCCGAGGTTTAGGCCCTTATTTCTAATGAGTCTTTAATGAGTGATTACTGCAAGCTTGCACAAAATGTTCTCTCTATGCCCCACGTGGAAGGTTTTGATGCAGATTTTGATGTAGGGGTTGCACGAGTTGATGATAGCCCGTCTGATGGGCACAAGAGCGATTTGTTTTGTATACAGATAGTGCGTTATGGCACCAAGTTATGAAGACGAAGGACCTACAACCAGAACTTTTAAGATGGTACCTTCAACTGAATAAGTTTGATTTTGTGGTCCGGGACGAAGCCAATTTCCATACACCATCTGATCCGGACCAAGCCTAGAACAAGGGTCAAGCTCTTGACCTGAAAAGAGTGTTTCTTGGGAGGCGACCTAAGCTTTCTTTCCTTTTCCCTTTTTATAGTTTTGATTTTTATTAATTTTTGTAGTTATATATACGAAAATAAAAATAAAAAAAGAAAAAATATATGAATAAAATGTTGGCACCACGGTCAGTACCCTAGAAATACGGTCGTGGGGTTCCAATCCAGACAAATAAAAAAAATCGAGTGCCAGCAGACAACATGGACGGTTCGTGGTGAACCCCATGACCCGTGGTGGTCTACTACGGGCCTCGGTCTAGGTTTTTGACCGAGATGCCTTTTCCCTTTCCCCGTATCTTCTTTAGCCTCTCGATATACACTCTCTCTCTACCCCCATTTTCTCTCTCTAAACTCCATAACCAAATCTCACTAATCTCTCCTCATTTCTTCATCATTTCTAATCATTTTCACACCAAATCCTTTCCTTTCACTCAATTTTTCATCCTTAAAATCCATCTCTTTCTTCTTCTTTTACTTCAAATTCATCTCATCTTCACTCATCTAGCATGCCCATCTTTTTCTCTCTTATTTTTCATATAATTTCTTCAATTTTCTAGGTTTTAGTTTTGTTTTTATTTCACATTTGCAACAATGGCACCAAACAAGAGACCAAGGAGCACCAAGGAGGTTGGTTCTTTAAGTCAAGCACCACCCCGACCTCAAACAACATCGCGAACATCAACTGTTGCACATGCTAGAGGTAACATTCCTCACCCCCTTGGTTTAATGCATCATGATCATGTTGCTAGGTATAATTGCTTGAATGAACGTATGGTTGTAGCAACTAGATATTATGATGAGGATTTGTTAGTCTGGTTAGGAATTTTGGATGATATTCGTTGGTTGTTTGCCAAAGGTGGTATGGGCCACTTTTTAGAAATCAAAGAGCATACATATAGGGACCTGACCCTAGAATTCCTTAGTACACTCCATGTCGAGGTCACTAGAGGGCCTCAATGTCAAGCCGGATGTATATCGTTTTACTTACAGGAACAATTGTATGAACTGAACTTAGGTACCTTCAACAGTATTTTCGGTTTTCCCCCTAGCATGGGCTCATCGCATCGTCAACTCCCCCACGAATTCAACCTGAATGCGTTTTGGGGTGAACTTTTGGGGAGTGTTAGGTACAGTACCAGTTCATCAAAATGTACACATATTAGAAACCCCTGCATTAGAGTAGCTCAGTGCTTCTTGGCTTGTTATTTGTTTGGTTGGGGCGATAGTCTGAATGCCCCGTGACTTTCTAAGTTATACTTTTTGTCCTGTATGCTTGATGGAGACCAACTTGACCCATGTTCATTCTTAACTAGGTAATTACATGGTGCTGTTGTTAGCACTAAAGATAAGATAGTCATTGGTGGGATAATAACTACTATTGCTAGATTCTTGGGTATTGAGCCCAATCTTGAGGATAGAGTTTCTAGGTCCGAGCGGCTTGATCAAGCTGCTTTTGAGATTATGAACTTTTGTAAAGTTGAGGCTGGTTGTTTATATTGGATTTACCCTAGGGGACCAGCTTTTGCTGCTTCCCAATGTTGATCGCACCACCCATCTTCACCAAGGTAACCTTTATTGGGTACCTGGTGATGAGGAGGTTGTTCGACCTACACCTCAGCAACCAGCCCCTTGATCTGGTTAAGCAGGACCTAGTTCTTCCTCTCAACCACCTCCACCTGACTATTTTGCCCTCTAAGACGCCCTAAGTTCCCTTAGAGAGGAGCAAGTTTCCATATGAGAGTTTGTTGCTTTTGAGAGCGCCGCTATTCGGGACTTTGTCCAGAGCCTCACGACGAGCTTCATGGGTTGCTTGCTTCCCAAACCCAATGTTTTCAAGACTATATGGCATGTCCAGAGACCTGATGAGATTGGCATATCTCATATGGTCAACCACTCCATCCTACTCCACCCCTCCTCTCTGATCTTGTTTTCTGCTACTCCCCTTCCCTTTTTATTATGTGCCCACATTTAGGACAATATGTGATTCAAGCATGGGGGAGTTAGTTATTATATTTAGCGTCTAATGCTTGTTTCTATTTAGGTGTGTTTTTGCTTTGTATATGTTTTTAGTAGTAGTTTTTATAGTTTTTGATTGTTTTAGTTTTGTTTTAGAAGTACATTTAGTTTTCTTCTAGGTTGCATTTTAGTTTCTTTCTTTTATTAGTTTCTTTTGCATTTTAGTTTGCATTGTTTGTAGGAGCATAAATATAAAAAAAAAGAGAAGAAAAAAAAGAAAAGAACACAAAAAAAGGAAAAAAAAAATCCTCGGATGATGATCTCTATAGATTTGGTAGCTTTCTTTGGTTTAGTTTGATCCTTTAATTCGCCCGAATTGTGTATAAAAAGTTTGCGAATGATTTTTCGAAATGAATTCCATGTTTTGACCACAAGTTGGATGCGAAATGATTTTCCCCATGAATCTTTACAAGATTTTGGCATGTGTTTACTGGTGAGCTAGTTTTGACCTTGGTACATGTCCTGTGAAATTTTAAGCCTTTAGAGACTGTTTATCATTATTAGTCTCATATTTCTTTCATGTGTGACTCTTCCTTGACATCATTTTTCTAGAGCTTGCTTAGATTCTCATTCAAGATCACATTTCGCATATGTATTTAGGCAATATGATTGATGCAATTCTTTCTTTGATTTGTTTAAACCCCACGGCCAAATAGCCACCCTGGTTGTGTATTGTATCCCCTGTTAGTCCCTTTGAGCCTGTATCCGTTTTTCTTGATTTGAACCTCCTATTATAACCCATGGCCAAATACTTGTCTTACCTTTAAGCCAAGGTTAGAGGAGTATTCTATTCTTTTGCATCAAGTTTGATAGGGTGTTTGCAAGATGGAATGATATCTTATGGTGTAATTAGGTTGTTTGGTGCAGGGTTGTAAGATATTGATTAATCCCTTATTTTATTATACAAAATTTAGAGAAGAGTTGGAATTTAAAGTTCATTATGGATTTCCCCCTTGGCTATCCCTTCTGAAAAAAAATAATAAGCGCTTACGAAAAAAAAGCACAAAAGAAATTTTTTTTTGAAGAAGCAAAAAAGAAAAAAAAAGAAAAGAGAATGGAAAAAAAATCGAAGAAAGCGGTTAGCCTTGTTGGGAATGCAAGTTATTTGTGATTTTTGACTCTTTCTCTCTTCATTTGGGGATTTATTCTGAATTGATAAGGTTTAAGAAGGATGTTGTTTGATGCATTAGAATTGTTTAGCTCTTAGTCTTTGGGTCTAGCTCCTCATTTCCGAAAACATTTGTTACCCTCTTACCTTTACCCTTAGCCCGGTTATAACCCTATTATAGTCCTCATGATTGTCTAATGTGTTTGCATTTTTAGTAATGGCGAATTTGAGAATCTTGTCAAGCTTATGGTAGATCTGCATCTAAGGTTGAGATTTGAGAGAACCTTCATAAATATATACATTTCAAACACATGAGTACTGAGTGCCACATAACTATAGTAAGGTTTTACCGACCTTACTAGTTTCGCTTGTTCCATATGTTGAACGATTGTATTTGACAATTCGGGGGAGATTGCTTTCAAGTTTGACATTTTGGTATATTAAAAAGGTTTTTGAAAATTTCATTTCCTATTATGTTTGTTAATGATTTTTTGGATCTTTTTGGGCTATCTTTGGATTAGCTTTGCCATTTGAATGTTACTTATATCTATCCTGAGGAGGCTGTGTATACTTTTAATCTTTGCATTGCTTGAGGACAAGCAATAGTTTAAGCATGGGGCAGTTTGATAAGTGCTTATTATGTATATCATTTTAGGGCTATTTTGTGTCGTTTTTAGGAGAATATTGTGCTTTAAGTTGTTATTTACTTTCCTATTATCGATTTATGCTTGGGTATAGCTGTTTGATGTATTTTACAAGATTTTTAGCCTTATTACCCAGCATTTGCCCTTCAATGGTTGTATTTTGACCTCCTCCACAGTCATTCATGTTATGCCACACCCGTAGAGCAAAGAATGAGCAAAAACTCGGTTTCAGCATAGACCTCGGTAGGACCATGGTGCACCCCACAGACCGTGGTAAGTCTGCAACTGCTGCCTTTTTGTTTTCCCTCGACTGTGTGGCTGAGATCGACCGAGCCTCTCTATAAAAAGCGACGTTCTGCAGCAGTACAGAGTGTCTAAGATCATTCTAAGCAAAGCAAAAGTATAGAGTAGCATCTATTAGTGCTTTAGTTTCTTTCTCAAATTTTGTAGTTTTAGTTTGGTTATTGTATTGGTGTAAGTCTTGAGTGTGAGAGTTTGTTTTTAAGGTGGTTTTGAAGCCCTTGGTTGAAGGCCATCTTTTTGCTCAGATTTTGCCAATCGTTGGTTAGTTTGTTAATATTTTATCATGTCTGCGTAGTTTTCTTTAGTCTAGGGATTTAGTAGTTTGTTTAAGTGTTGTTGGATCATGTTTTAATCTACACAATTGTGCTTATTTTCACGATTGGTTTGATTTAGTTTTGTCAAGTGTTTGGATTGTTATGAGTTGATTTTTAGCCGAAATTTGCTCGCACTCTTGAAATAATCAAGTGAAAAACTAAAACATGACATTTGGTTGTTGGACTGCTTGATAAGACGTAACGTAAGTTCATCTCGAAAGAGAGATTTGTATGTCAGGAGGGTTAGTAAGTAATCGAAGACATTGAACTTGAATTAAGGCAAATTAGTTCGAAAGAATGACTTTTGCTTAGTTTAGGCAAATTTAGTTGATTTCGAAAGAACAGACTGAGTTTTTAAAGAGATTTCAATTCCTCGAATTTAACCAATTAGAAGAAAACACATGTTCATTATTTTTGATCCAATTTCCTTTCTCAACTATGAGAATTCCTAAACGTTTTTCCTTTGATGATTTAGAAAAGTTTATTTGCTATTGTTAAATTGAATTCACTTGAACCAGAATTTTACTTAGCACATTCTGATAAGCAAGACTCAATAAGTTATAATTAATCCATGAGGAACGATATCTTTTATCTATACTACGACTATCTGTACGCTTATGGTAGTTGATCACCCACGCGTTCAAATCTCGGGGACAGCCCCAGCTCGCACTTCCCTAATCTTTGTGGTATATCGAGCGACCCTATCGTACGACCTTCGCTTCCCCTTAGTGATTGTGGAGATCTTGAATCAGTATGAACTGGCAATTGCCCAGTAGTGCCTACTTCCAAGAATAATATTTGCTCCTTTGTTACCACTTGCAAGCTACGCTAGTTAACTTGCTGAGCCAGGAGAATCGGTCTAGTGTACACTGTGCAAAAGGCACCCTACTAGGCCAGCGAGGCTAGTTGGTATAGTATTAACAATTGGAAGGACTTCATTTTAGCTGTAGAGAAGAAGTCAAAATTAAAGAATTGGAAGTACAACTTCCTTTTTATTAACAAGATAGATAGGTGGGTCGGTTTCCTAAGTTAGAATAAGGATGGTCCAATCAGAAACCCGTTCAGTGAACCGACCAGGGAGGAGAGAGCGACCACTTCATACTTCCAGTATTATGTCCGACAGGATGACCGGCTAAGACCTTTGCCCACCTTCATGTCGCAAGTTATAGACGTGGGGAAGGGGCCCGACCGTAGGAAGGTTAAGTCGAGTGATAGAGAACCCTTTAACCGTGTTATGAAGCTTTTCTACTTTGAAAACAACTTCTTCATTGTGGTTGCCAACCTTCTCATCCTTATAAAGTTTTCTAAGGGTACTCCTTGTTTCCCCTAATATTCCTTCGTTCTGTGGGTCTGACCTGACTTGCTTTTCCCCTTTGCAGTGTAAGGCTTCAAGGTGTTATTGTGCATTGAGATTGGGGACACCACAGCTAAGGAGATCACCAAAGATGTTGCCTAGCGTAGGGAAGAGGAGAGGCACCGGCGGGTTGAGCCTCAGGCTGAAAAGGTACCTAGAGTTCGTTCCTTTGTCTATCATCTAAATGGGCTTACTTTCTGACATCTTGTTTACTCTTTTCTCAGGTGGCCAAGGTCTTGCTGCTGTCCAAAAACCCACCGACCGTGACTCTGAGTCTGCCCCCTTCAGCCGCCCATAAACATCCGTGGCGTGTTCTTGAGCTGGCTCGGTGCCCACCCCCCGCGGGCTAAGGAGTCTCATCAGGAGATCGTCCCTGTTGAAGGGTCTCCTCACAAGGAGACTTCTGGGGGAGGTTAGCCCACCAGGCTGGCTTAGGTGACACGAAGGGACTGTCGCCATTGGGGGACTCTTAAGGGAGCCACCAAATGACCTATCAGCATGTCATGGAGGCATCTCTATGGCGATTTGCGGTTGCCATGAGTATCCTGGAGTCTAATTCTCCCGCGAAATCAAAGATGGTCGAGAGGCTGGCCCAATCATGGGACCTTAAGCCCTCGGCCTCCCTCGACATCCAGCGGGTGATCGACGAGCAACGGGTTGTTGCTGAGGTGAGACTGATCTACCCTTTCGTTTTCCTCTCTTCCTACTTTCCCTTTATATTTATAATTTTCCTTTGATTAATGCATGCCTTCACTTGAGCTCTCATGGCGATGCGATCTGCACCTTCTACCTCCTATTTGGCGGAGAAAATTCGTCTTCTTCATGATGGCCAGAAGAAGGCTGAGGATTTTACAGCCAAGTACAAACGGTGCTAGGAAAAGTTGAAGAAGGAGAGGGAGGTGTGGGAGAAAGAAAAGCAAGAGTTGCACCGCCAGCTGGAAGACCTACACATTCAGTTGGAGGTCGAGATACCAGCGCAGTCAAGAGGAGAGGATCGTGTTCTTCTACGAGCCCCTCGAGACTTTAGCCTCGGCTGATTTTCAGTAAAAGGGGTTTTTTGAGACATGGGTCTAATATGCAGAGGACCATCATAATGCTCGTCAATCCGAGCAAGTCCCTAAGGAGGTAGTGTTCAAGCACGAGGTGTCTAAGGATGAAGATCTGAATAACCCTGAGAACACCCTTTGGACGGTGAGAGTCTAGTAGATGAGGCTGGTGACAACGAGGACCCCAGTGCCTTGGCTCACAGCTCCCCCTTCACCCCTTTTGTTCTTTTGTTCTTTCTTCTTCTTTTCTTTTCTTTGTTTTTGCCGTGCCTTGTATCCCATCGATGTTTGTACTCTGGACCACATATTAATGAAACAGAATCTTCTCCTTCATCTTTTATTCCCATCACTTCTTGTTTGACTTGATGTTGCTCTCACTTTATGTCGGTTTGCCGGTCTGGACGTATTGCAAGCCCTTAAGTTAAACAATAAGTGAATTGGCTTGGAAACTTCCATGGCTCATGGGACATGTTGTAAGAGCCTTAGCCCCTTGCGAGCTAACATGTAGTGAACGATCGGGGGTCATGCCATAGGACCCCTTAGCCTGGGCTAAAGATGTAACGAATGTCCATGGGCCATGCTAGAGGATCCTTAGCCTCTTGAGGGCTAAAGGTGTAGCGAACAACCAAGGGCTGTGCTGTAGGATCCTTAGCCCCTTAGAGGGCTAAAAGTGTAGTGAACGGCCGAGGGCTATGCAAATGGACCCTTAACCCATTGGGGCTAAAGGTTAGGGCACTAAACATATATCGAATGACCAAGGGATGTGCCATAGGACCCTTATCCCCTCAGGGGTTAAAGGCACGGCGATCGACTGAGGGTCGTGCCATAGGACCCTTAGCCACTCGGGGGCTAAAGGCATAGCGAATTGCCGAGGGTCATGCCATAGGACCCTGAGCCCCTTGGGGGCTAAAGGTGTAGCGATTAGCCAAGGGCCGTGCCATAGGCCCTTAGCCCTATGAGGACTAAAGACACGACGATCTTAGCCCCTTGGGGGCTAAAAGCATAGTGAACGGTATAGGGACATACTAGGTAAAGGAAGGCACAGTGTATCAGTGTCAAGGGTTGTTCTCATTTAGTTTAGAACCACGCGGTAAGGGAATGCCGGTTACACTTTTCTTTGGCAAGGAAAAATAAAAATAAACAACTAGGAAGCAGAATGCCCATGCTAGCCGGGTATTAGGCATGATGTTTACGTAAGTTACTGTTGTGCCATGTTCGTGGGATATTCTAGCCTTGGAGAGTAACAAAGGCGATACGTCAAGGGCCAAACTTGCCCCGTCAACGTGTAGGGTCCTTCCCAGTTGGCAGTAAGCTTGTTGTGCTCCCTAAATTAGACTACAACTTCTATTCGACTGAGCACTAACTCACCCATCTTGGTAGGCTGTTCTTTAACCGACTGGTCGTGTAAGCTAGCTGTTTGTAGCTTGTATAGGGCTTGTCGGAGATATGCATCACCCCTTACAGAGGGAAGCAGGTCGAGTACTTCCCGTAAGGCTGAGTTGTTGAGGGATTCTTGAAATGTAGTGAGGTGATCTGTTTGCAGGGTGACTTCTACGGGGAGAACGACTTTTGAGCCATATGTGAGCATGAACGGCATTTCACTGGTGGTTGTTTTCTCCATTGAGGGGATGGACCACAGAACTTTAGGTGGCTCGTCGGCCCACTTTCCTTTGGCACCCTCGAGTTTCTTCTGCAAGCTGTGCAGGATGACTTTGTTTGCTGTCTCGGCCTGGCTGTTGGTTTGTAGATGTGCCTCCGCAGTAAACCAAGCTTGGCCCCTAAGGTTTTGTAGGTAGTTTGTAATTTTAGTTATGTCAAATGGTTAGTCGCTATCAAATATAATTGCCTTCAGGACGCTAAATCTGATGATGATATTATTCTAGATGAATTTTCGTACTTTAGCGGCTGTGATATAAACAACAACCTCAGCTTCTGGCCACTTGGTAAAGTAATCGACGGCCACAAAGTGGTACTTGTGCGAGCCAATGGCCTTGGGGAATGTCCCCAGAATGTCCATACCCCATGTAGCAAAGGGTATTGGGCTAAGGATGCGGATGAGCAGGGTGGTGGGCTTCCTCTATATTAGGGAAAACTTTTGGCACTTGTCGCATTTTCACACTAAGTTCATGACGTCCTCTCTTAAGGACGGCTAGCAGTATCTTGTGTGTATAGCAGTGATCGCAAGTGTACGTCCCCCGATGTGTGAGATGAAGACTTCTTTGTGTACTTCTTCAAGGATTTTCTCCCCCATTTAGGGTGTTACGCAACGGAGCAATGACCGTGCATAAGAGCGTTTGTATAGCATTCCCTCATACAAGATGAACCATTTTGCCTGCTTCTTACCTGTTCAACCTCGTTGGTGTCCATAGGAAGCATGTCATCAGTTAGGTACGTGCTGATAGGGTCCATCCAAGTGGAGCTTCTATTGAGCCATAGGACCTCCCAGAGCTTAATACTTCTTTCCATGAGTGTTTCCCACTAAATCCTCTTTGGCTTTCCATCCATGAAAGAGCTGGCAAGTCTGCACAATGCATCCTCCTAGCGATTTTCAGACCGAGGGATATGAGCTAGTGAAAAAATTTTCAACCAGCTGGTGGTCTCCCACACTCGGTGGACGTAGGTCGCCATTGTGTCATCCTTGGTTTCATATTCGCCATTAAGTTGGCTGAGGACCAGCTACGAATTCGGTTAGGCCCTAACAGAGTTCGTGCCCATCGTATAATATAGTTCTACTCCGGCTATCAAGGCCTCATACTCTACTTTAATGTTGGATGCCTTAAATATGAATTTTAAAACATGCTCAAGCTTCTTCCCTTGGGGGTTTCTATGATTAGGCTGGCTCCACTTCTATCCTTGCTGGACAGCCCATCCACGTATAGGCGATAGGAGTTGCTGACTAGTGTGGTTTTAGGGGCCGTATTGGCGTTTTCGGCGAAGAAATCGGCCAAAGCTTGTGCTTTAATCGCCCACTGTGCCTTCAAGTCGATACTATACCGGTGTAACTCCACCGCCTACTTTGGCAATTTGCTTGACGTATGCAGCTTTTGAAGGATGTTCTTTAAAGGTTGGTCCGTGAGGACCGTAAGTTTGTGAGCTTTGAAGTATGGGCAGAGCTTTCAGCTTGCTGGCATCATGTCATAGGCAAACTTCTCTATAAGAGGGTTATTAAGTTTGGCGCCAGCGGGGGTGTGGCTCATGTAATAGATAGGAATCTGCTTGTTCCCTCGCTTTAACACCAGGACGACACTTACTGCTTGCTCCGAAATGACCAGGTACAAGAGCAGGGTCCCCCTGGGACGGAGTTGGCTATCTTGGGTAAGCAAGCCAAGTATGCCTTTATTGACGTCCACCTCGTGACCCCACTCAAAGTGCATATGCTTTCGGAGGACTCGAAAGAAGGGCTGACACTTATCAACCAATTTGGACATGAAATGACCCAAGGTAGCGATACATCTGGTTAAGTGATGAACGTCCTTGACGTTTCGTGAGGGGTTCACATCGAGGACGACCTGCACCTTGTTGGGATTCGCCTCAATTCGCCAGCTACTAAACATGAAGCCTAAGAATTTTCTCGATCGGACCCCAAAAAACACTTCCTAGGGCTAAACTTCATGTTGTATTGTTAAAGGACTAGGAAAGGACTTGGAACGTCCCCGGTAGATTGGTGGTGTGTCCGTTATTCTGTATGCTCTTAGTAATTAAGTTATCCACGTACACCTCAACTTCATGATGAGGGGCCCAAAAACTTTGTTCGGTAGCCTCTGATAGGTGGCTCCAGTGTTCTTTAGTTCGAAAGGTATAACCTTGTAGCAACACAACCCTCGGTTAGTTATAAAGGTCATCTTCTCCTAATCCTCTCGATGGAGAGGGATCTAGTGATACTCCGAAATGGTGTCCATAAAGCTCACCATGGTATATGCTGCTGTGCTGTCCACAACTTGTCAATTTTTAGTGGGGGTAGCTGCCTTTGGGGCAAGCCTTGCTCAAATCGATGAAGGTTATGTACATTTGCCAGGAACCATTCGGGTTTCTGACTAGCACCACATTTGAAATCCATTCGAAGTACTGACACTCCCTGATAAAGCCTGTATCGAGTACCTTTTGCACCTTTGGCATTGCAGTCATGCTTTACTTGGTTCCCATATGCCTATTCTTTTGCGCCATCGACTTGTAAGCCGGGTCCACATTTAGGCAGTGCTCCATGACTGTTGGGTCGATGCAGGACATTTCCTCTGTGCCGAAAGCGAAAACATCCTTATAATCCCACAAGAGGTTAACAAGTACGTGGCACGTCTGCTAGGTCATTTCCCCGTCCAACTGGACTGTTCGGTCCGGGGCGCTCTTCCTCCAATAGCACGGTTTCCAAGTCATCGACGGTCTCTGGGTGCAGACGTTCCGAGTTTGCCGAGGCAACGGTAGAGATTGCCAGGCCCTTTATCCTGGTTGTGGTAGCCATGATCTCAGTGGAGCAATCTTCTTCTTATGGTTCCTTGCATGCCCGAGCGGGGTCCTTATAGAAGGCTCTCAGACATCCCTTCAAGAACCGATCTATCTGCCATTTGTCCACAAGCTCATGGAGAGCCTTCTTGAGTTCTCTACACTTGGCAGTGGTGTGGCCATTTTGTTTACGAAACTCACAGTACTTCTGCACATTGTGTTGTTTAAGAACCGTATTCATTGGCTATGGTTTTTTCAGCATGGGATGCCCTTTGATCTCTATGAGTATTCTTTGCAGGTCAGAAGTGAAACCTGAGTCCTGAAATTCGCTTCTCTACCTCTTTTCTCCTCCCATTACGTTCCTATCTTCCTGTGCCTTAGTTTTCCAGGGGCCAGGGGCCCGAAGTGAAACGTGAGTCCTGACCTCGGCCAAGGAAAATTCGAACCATCCAGTTTTCAAGCCATTAGGGAAAGAGGTGTATACAACTCCGTCTTTGGGTTGGGTATTGGGACGACCTCTTGGTGGAATCTCTTCACAAATTCCATCAGTGACTCTTTTGGGCCTTACTTGATTTTGGACAAGTGGATGCTGGTCCGCCTTTCCTTGCGACTGACAATGAGGTAACTGACAAATCAATCCACCAAATCCTAGAAGCAGATGACACTTCCAAAGGCAAGGCTATTGAACCAGGCATGCGATACCCCCTTTAGGGTCACATAGATATACCCACAATAGGCGCCATCCTCCCCATCCTGAACGTATATATGGGCCTTATACACCCCTAGGTGTTCTTCAGGGTTTGTGCTTCCATCGTACAATTTCATGTTTTGCATCTTCACCTTTCCCTGTCTTGGTGCATTGATGACCTCCGCGCTGCAGGGCGCGACGAATGACACTGAGCCTAGCCGTGCGCCTATCCCGGACAACTTGATGGGAGTCAGAGGTTGTCTTCCCACCTCAGCTATCGAAGGACTCCGACGATAGAGGCCACCGCTCGGTGGGCTACCCCATGAGCTATCAGCTCTCGTCAGATCCCGGCTGTGACACCGGGGTTTACAGGCTGGTGGGCTACGTGTGCATTTTCGAACCGATAGCCGCTCAGGGGTACAACTCTTTCATAGGTCTTCCTTCGAGATTGTGAGGTTTGCTCATGCTCTTCAAACCAGGTTGTGCGTCGAGAATGGGTGGCATACGCCGTGGATGCTATCTTTGACAATGTTAAATCAATTCAGGCCGTCTAGAGGGCTTGTCGAGCCTGAATAATCTGCCGGGCATCCATTCCGACTATGCGGTTCATGGTGCTCTTCATGTGGCTGTTCATTGTCCGGGGGCAGAGCAACTTCACCAAAACGGTTGTCATGTTGTAACCCAGCATGATCACGTCTCAAGGAGGATTTGCACCCCCTAGTGGGCTTGTAGTTGAACGCTGGCAGTGGTCTTATGGAACTCGCAACTTCCATTGTCCTCTTCACCAGCTCAACCACTTGTTGCAGTAGGGTATTAGTCATAGTAGTCATGAAATCTTTCAAGACATCCACGATAATGCACGCTTCCCTTTCGGGTGGTCGTTATCGAACCAACTGAGGGGTTCCCCAAGAGCTTGACATCCTGCACATTGTAAGCCCCTCGCACGTTGACTAGAGGGTTTTCGTCTCTCCTGGACTGTTCTCAGGTAGCGTCGCTTACTACCATCATTCACCACTCCTCCCCACAGATGGCGCAAATCTGTTTCGGTATAGAGTTTTTCTCAAGGGGTGATGCGAAAAAGAACGGGCTTATGTGACGGTGGATGACCCGGCCTTGACCCCCACTCTTGTTGCCTCAGAACCTGCAAAAAAGATCCACCCCGGATACTGGATTCGAGGAACGCCCCTCCGATGCTCAAGTCAGCAAAAATCTGTAGAAAGGGGTCAGACTAGGGTTCTCTAGGGCCAAGTCAGGATCTTTATGGTAAAATGTGGGATCTTTCTCGAGAATGAAAATCTGAGGTGCTCTGACAAATGAAAAATGCAGAATTCATGCATTTAGAAGTTACCTTTTTTGGATGCGGTAGGTGAGTATTTGTAGCAGCTGTAACTAGGGATAAATCCATAATTTCGAGCTTTCCCCCCTTTTATGGGCCTAACGGGCCGACCCCCTAGTGGTCCATGAGAGATCGGAGTCTCTTTTCTTGGGCCTATTTGCCTATTGCTAATGTTTGCTAGGCTTGTGAGGGTTTAGCCCGCATTATATTCAAATTGTATTCAAGCAATTTAAAATGTCTGTACTAGAGCCTAGTCAATTCAATGAATGGCTAAAAAACCTTTGAACTTATGGCTGCTATTACGCAATTGGATGATCTCAATAAGACTTCCATTAATTCAAATAAGAAAGTTGACATTAAGTTGACTAAGCATAATTTATTTACTCATGAGTATTTAATTGCCTTTAGTTTCTTTTACTAATAACTGTAGACCTAATAACCAACTCACCGTGTCACATTATTTGGATCCAAAAAGACAGTTAAGATATGATCATATTTTGATCCTATTATTGCAACAAGTGATTTTATTTATTTATTTATTTGCATAAAGAACATGTCGAATGGTTGTCAAGCAAAAAGAAAAAGAAAAAAGAAAAATATATATTAAAGGAAGGAGACACTGATAAATGGAAAGGCGAAATAAAGAAAAAAAATAAATATAAATGATATATGATTCCACATAGTGGTGGGCAACGGGCTGGATATAAGTGGATAGGTCAGTTTAAAATAGGGTCAATAAAGGGTCGGATTAATAGTGGGCCCGGTCACTAGTGGGCCGACCTATTAAGGCATATTAACGAGCCAGGTCGGGTCAACCAATTAACGACCCGTTTAGTGACCCATTATTTTTTTAATCCTACTTGACACACTAGTTTAAATGTTCCAATTAGTTTTTAAATGTTCAAATTAGTTAAGACTATTACCTGCACTTTGTACATAGCAATAATTATCATACATAGTTCTTTGGTACAAATTTGTTCTATTTTAAAACCGACCAAAAGTAGTCGCTTATGGGCCAACCCGACCCGACCTGTTTATTTGCACAAAAGACCCAACCCGGCCCAAATCATTAACCGGCCAACTATGACCCGATCCAGTCTACTTTGTAAATGGGTCGGCCTTAATCCGACCCGACCCGACCCGATCCATTACCCACCCCTAATTCCGCAAAATAAGGTCTTTTTTTAAAAATCAATATATGTTAGTGTTTGAATCATATCATAAAAGATAATGTAATAAAGCATGAATACAAAATCAAACGCAATTATCTGATATGAACCTATTCATAAAACAAAGAAAACAAGTAAGAGCCTTGAGCCAATAAACACTAAGAAGGTCAGCTCAAGAAAAAAGTTTATTAAAAGCTTCATTGTAGAATTCAAACCTAACAATTGATCAAGAAGCAAGGGGACTTATAGATGTTAAGCCAAAAATCATGCTTTATTTTTATAATTATTTCGATTATATAATATATATTATTTCGTCTAATTTGTTTTATTTTATATATTTTTCAGGGTTAGTATTAATTTAATAAAGAGGAGAAGAGAGGACGTCGAAGCTCGGGTTTTACACGTTTGGCTATAAAGACGGTCCAAAAATAATAATTACAGAGATATTTCCATAATTATTTAATTGGGCTAGGGTTTCAAGAATTTGTGAAAAGTTAGAAGTCTTGAGGAAGAAGAAGTCTAAGGAAGAAAGGAAGAAGGAAACCCTAAGACACTAACCCTAGCCTCACCATAATCATTATATATTCATCCCCTTTATCACCAAGATCATCATCCCATCTCACGCCACCTCCTCCTTCAACGCAACCAAGTCTCTTGATCATCACCATCTTCCTTCAACCTCCTCCTCATCTCCCTTCCATTGAGATAATCAGCCACGTACCCACGTAGCCATAATCTCACACGCCCATCATCCTCCCTCATCATCAATCTCCTCCTGTTCATCATCAAGCATCGTCATCCTCTACCATCATCATCAGCTTCTTGATCACCTTCTCCCCCACGCAACTCCAAAACTTCTTCTTCAATCACACGCCTATCCATCACACCAAAACCCACGGCACCTCCATCATACTTCTTGATCACCATCATCATCTTGCATCACTTTCAATCTTCCTCCTTCCTCACCATCTCACGCTACCTCCGTACATATATAGCCTTCAACCTTCAACACCTCCATGCCTGCCCATCTCCTCACACCACGAACATCGTCACCATCTTCGTTCACCAAGCTCAGCTGCCTTCTACCTCATCACGCCTAAGTAGGATTACTTTATTTATTGTAATTTATTTTAGTTGTTTAGTTTATTGTTAAACATGAATTATTTGGATGAATTTTGTGATTTTATTTTTAATATGAGTTAGTAATTTTTTCGTGCTTAGTATAATATTCTTGAAGCCATGCTAAATTAATTATTTTGAAACAAGTTTTATGCTTTAATGCCTAGTTGATTTCTATTCATGATTCTTTAGCAATTAGCGTCTATTGTTTATGAAATTTGTGTTAAATCGACTAGAATGCATGCTAGTTGATTAAATACAATTTCGATTGATCGTTTAGAAGGCTATAATACGTAAAAGTTATAGTTTTTTAAGCTTAGGTATCACCTTAATTAATCATAGATGGCTCAAAACCATCTTTTTTAATTAGGTAATCGCTTTAGATCTTTGTTAAATCAATTTGCTGGTGAATTAGTTACAAAATGTTAAAATGATGTTTTTCTAATTCTTAATGCTCTAGTTTGGTCAAATTTTTGCTCTAGTATAAATATTATCAAATTAGTAGGGTTTATATTAGGGTTGGACCTAAGTAAATTAAAATCTAAGGAAAAATGGGGAAGAACCGCCGGTAGATATTTTCTACAGTTTAACTCATGAATGAAATTAACTTGTGTGTTGATGATAAATATTAATTTGCATGGTGGATTGAGATTATACGAAGTATCTTTGATAAATTTGACAACTTTGATAATTATTTGTTGCATATAGTTAATTTGGTTTGTTTGGTAATTTTTGTTTCATTTTATTGGTTACCATATAATTTCAATCGACCCCCCCTTTCAAAAATATAGTCTTTTAGGAGTGTCTAGGTAATTTTAGATATCTTAGATTTTGATTTTTAGAGTGGTTATAATTTTAGATTGATTTATATTCAGTTTTAGTATTTAATTACTGGTTTGCTAGAAATTAGACTAAAAATAGTTATTTTTCTTCTTTTTCGATTTTTATCAGGTCCTAGGGTTTATATAGTGTCTTAGGATTCCCATATTTAATTTGGTAAGTTTTGGAAGTTATTTAATAATTTTTCAGAATTATTTTACGAAATTAATATGTGCAGGTTTTTAGTTTATTAATTCTGAAAATTGTGATTTTAATTATTAATTCACGATTATTAGGTATTGTTAAGTCCAGAAAATTGTGTCCTAGAATTAGGGTAATGTTTTAAATTGTTTTCGTATTTATATTTTTGCAGATTATTTTATTTCTGATTTCAGATCTAATATTCTGCATTGATATTCTGTGCTAATTTTCTGATCTGATTTTTCTGAAATAAATTAGATACAATTTAGAATTTATAAGCTTATAGACCTGAAGAATAATATTTTAGGTTACGTTTTGATATTTTTAATATTTATTTTCTGACTATTATTTGCTGTTACTGATTTTTAATTAGAATTTCAGTTACTATTCTGTTTTTATTTTTCTTAATTATTTAGGGAATCTTTTTACTTTTTTATTTCCAGAATAGGATTTACAATATTTAGGAGCATCATTGGGTATTTTTCTAGTTTTTTATTCATTAGATTTTAATTATTTTAGAATTATTAAGATTAGACTTAATAAATTGGATGAGTAAAATCATTTAGGATTAAGCTAGCCTTTTTAAAACAATCTTTCCTCGTGGATCGATCCCTACTTCCCTACGCTATAAAAATTATTTGATAACCGAAGCAGTGGTTAAATTTGTAGCTCTCGACAAGCTTAACAAATTTTGGCGTTACTTCGGTTAGCAACTTGCAGGCTCAAATGCAAAATAGGTTACCATCTCAGCCTTGCGCTAACCCTAAGGAGAATGTTAGTGCCATAACACTTAGGAGTGCGAAAGAGTTACAAGAGTCTAGGAAGAGTGGAGAGGTTGAGCCTGAGTTAGAGGTCAAAGGGGCTGAACCAGAGTTGGACACAGAATCTAATCAAACTACTAAGGAAATAGGAGAGAAGAAAAGAGAACTTTATAAGCCCATTCCACCTTTTCCTAGTAGATTTAGAAGTGCCACTTTTAAGGTAAATGAGGCTAACTAAGAGATCTTAGAGACATTTAGCAAGGTAGAGATCAACATACCTCTCCTTGATGCTATTAAACAGGTGCCTCGTTATGCTAAGTTCTTAAAAGAATTATGCACTACCAAGAGGAAGCTCATTGGTAATGAGAAGATAAGTGTGGGGGAATGTAACACCCCCAACCCCTAGGGCCGAAAGCATTACGTTTTCTTAACTTTTTACTTAAACTCTGGGACGAAACAGACAGAATTTTTCCTAAAAACTGACCGTTTCCAGGCTAAAAGCCTTACAATAAATCCCTGCAAATCAACAGAAGCGTAAAACATTTAAAGAAGCTCAACGGCTACACGCCGGAGTTCATAACTCAACGAGCCACTCGCTCGGAGTACACCAACCAGAATAGTTCATTAATACGGGAAAAGTAAAAGATACAACTCAACGGTTCACACAACCGGAGTATTGGGGTTTACATCCCAAAACATAACTAACTTTAACCAGAAGACATAACACTAACTAGATGGTCGGCTCATATGGCCATACAGAGCGACTCATAAACAATATGCATTACATGAACTTAGAGTACTTTACAACCAAGTATAAACTAAGAATACATAACATGACTTTACTAAACACGTAAGATCCCTTCCCATGGGCACAAATGACACCTTGCAAGCAAGAACAGATTCTAGCTGATTCAACTTCTTTCTGTTAAAAAGAAACCTGGGGGGAAAGGGGAAAGAGTAGTGGGATGAGCAACCACACGCTCAGTGAGTGTCCCCAAGCCCTTTAAAACCAAAACCATTGCAGGCAATAATATCTTTACTAGTCACATATCACGTATCCATACTTTAATACCATATTAGGCATTCATAAAATTCCTACGGAAACTTTACTAATCATAAACCTGACTTTAAGCACTCAAGCACATTTCTATGTCTCTAAATGACCAATATTCTTTACTAACAGGTAGTCAAACACTTAAACAAGTGACGAGGCTAAGCACAGAGACTTTCTTTTTCATAAACATAACTTCTTAGCATTCTATTCGAATTATGCATGAAACCCTATTCACATGATGTGCACATAAGGTTATCTCTTTCTGTAATTATAATTTTCTTGGTATTTCATTCATATCAGGTGCATAAGACATACACATTTCAAGTCTCAATCAAATCTCATTCATAGGGTATGCATAGAGGTGCATAAGGCATACACATTTCAAGTCTCAATCAAATCTCATTCATATGATATGCACAAGTTATGCATAGTAAACTTTCTTTATTTCCTTTGAAAACACTTGAGGCTCATAAAAACTCTTCTCTTAGCCATTTGTGGCTCATATTCTTTGAAAGAATCTCTTTCATCTTGGTCTCACAATGACCCTTAAAAACTTTCTTTCTGAAATACTTAAAAAGGCGAAACGCCAACTGTTTTTCTCATTTAATAAGAAACTACTTCTGGGCATAAGATCATCATAAAGTGCTGGTTGGGAGAGATCTACACTCAATCTCAGTGAGATTAACTCACGCTAAGCTCTTACTCCCGGGATAGCAACTAACTTTTGGACCTTAAGCCTCGTCAGGGTCTCTAGGGACTACTCCCTAGGCTATAGGGATTCCTCCGTTTAAGTAGGTTCACTCCCTATCGATTGTCCCTAAGCACTTATCTTAGCCATTTAAACTGGTCATAACGACTAATAAGTTTGCTGCGTCTCATAGCAAAATCTTTTATCATGCAACTCACGCTATTGTAAAACTCTTTAGGGGTTCCCCCGTTCAAGCAAGTTCACTCACAAAACTGTATTCATTTAATTAAAATAGGCCATCATGCACTAATAGTTATGGCTACTATCATTTCAAAACATGAAATCTTTCTTTGAAAAACTCACCCTTATGCACATAATGCAATTTGAGCATTTAAGCACATATATCACATATATCACATTGGTAAGGGGGCCCACATATATCACATTTAAGCACTTCATAATCAATTCAACACAATGAGCCACACATGGCCTCGCAATCCACACGATTGCGGTCAATTCACAACCCAAACTCCCTCCTCACAAGCACCGTACCACAAAGATCTTGAACCACTTATAGTTCTTCCTCAAACCATCCAACTACCATCTTGGTTTTATATTTCATTAATCCTATCATATTCTCAAGCTAGTTTAAAAGGAGACAGGGTTTAGGTACTCACCTGGTAAGCATCACCATTCAGCGGTGTGCTGTAGCAAGCATACGAACGCATACGTACCATTACATTCACGTATAAACCATAACACTTTATTTAGCAATTAGTAGGCCATTACAAAGTAGTTAAGCATACAAGTATACGAATGCATATATACCTTGACACTTCAAGCTCATATAGGCCCAAACATATATAAACGTTAACATACGATGTCGTTCGAAGTTTATGCTCAGACATGAATTAACGAGGAAGTTTCGAATCAAGGCTAAACATGCATACTTTACACGCATGCTTTACTTCGAATTAAAACCTCTAGCTTGAATTAATTAACTGATTCGAATCGACGCTAAACATACATAATTCACTTCGAATTAACATTTTAGGCATAATTTACCTAAGTCGATTCGAATCGAAGCTAAACATATATAATTCACTTCGAATTAATTCTTCAATCATGCATTAGCTGATGTACTCGATTCGATGCTAAACACATTTCATTAACTTCAAAATTAGTTCATTTGCATGCATTGGTTAATTAACTCGAATGGAGGCTAAACACATTAAAAGGACTTCGATTTTAATTCTTTTTCACATATTAGCTAATTAACTTGAATCGAAGCTAAGCACGTTAATATAACTTCAATTTTAATTCTTTTTCATGCATTAATTCATTAACTTGAATCGATGCTAAACACGTTAAACTAACTTCGTTTTTAATTCTTTTTCATGCATCAACTACTTAACTTGAATCGATGCTAAACACATATAGTTCACTTCGAATTAACAACTCAGGCATAAATAAACTTAACATGTTCGAATCGATTCTAAACATGCATAACTTCTCATCACATAGTCCATGAAATTAACTAAACCTAAGCTGACATAAATCATCGTTTAGGTTAAAACTTTTCGAAATTAATACTAATTTAGGAGGCGATGAACATCCACCTCGATTCCATGCTAAGGACCCATTCTAAGGGCTTTTGGGACAGATTTGGGCACTGAAGGACCCAAAAATTTGCTTCTTACTGCCGCCCAATATAGACCCGAATCAACCCCCTTTCAAGTCCGGTTTTGCGGCTATGTGTGTCATTCTGGTGGTCACTGGAGCCACCCTCAAACATTGACGGTCGCGGTGGTGGTGGTGGTGCATTAGGGTTTCAAACCCTAACCCTTCGCCTCACTCAATCTCTCTTTTTCTCTCTTTGCTGGCGCGGACGGACGATCAGTAGTGCCGCCATCACCGCCATACCCCCTGTCGAGCCACATCGCCGCCAATCTCCTCCATCACCGACGCCGACGCCGACGCCTGGCCTGAACCCTCCTTTCTCTCCTCTCCTTGTCGTGACGTGGCGTGAACCAGGGTCGTCCCCCAACCAGCCGCCGACTGCTTGCCCACCGTCTCTCTCTCTCTCTCTCTCTCTCGGTTGCTGTGGTGGTTCGTGTGGCAGGGTAGTGAGGACCCCCCCTGTCGCGTTTTGCCGTGAAGAGAAAGGGGGTCTTGGCCCCCTTTTGATTTCTTTTTTTTTTGGTCAAATTTCTAGTCTAATTCGTATCTCGAACCTAACATCCTATCCCGAATCGATAATACGACCGTTCATCGATTATTCGATCCTAAATACATCTAGGTTCAATTTAACAAACCCAAACTAACTCTAAGGTTGAAAACTTAATCGCACTCGGGAAACGACTAAATGAATCGAATAACGACTAAATTAAACTATCGATAGAATTTAAAGGCGCAAATAGCATGAATTAACTTTAAAATCAATAACAACAGTAATAATTTCTTTTTATAAAATTATAGCTCCCATAAGCACATCGATAATAATTTAACTCATACAATTACTGAAAATACGATTTTATAACATAACAAGGTAAAACACTTAGCTTAACGGAAAACAAAAACACGAGTCTTACAACGAAAATGTGTCTGCTGTTTTTCAAAGAAAACTTCCCCCTAAGTGTCAAGACCCTGGTGTGTTTTCTGTTCCTTGCAAAATAGGAAACCTTTGCTTTGATAAAGCTATGCTTGATTTAGGTGCCTCTATTAATGTTATGCCTCAGTTAGCTGATAGGAGCAGTATTGACCCAGATGGAGTGTTAGAGGACGTCTTAGTCCAAGTGAATGAACTTGTGTTTCCTGCTGATTTTTATGTGATGAACATGGGTGATGCATGTGATGATATTCCCATCTTGCTTGGCATACCATTTTTGAAAACAGCTAGGACTAAAATTGATGTGCATGAAGGAACATTAACCATGGAATTTGATGGGGAAGTGATTAAATTTAATATTTTTGATGCCATGAGATTCCCTGCTGATGTGAGTTATGTGTATGCACTTGATGTTATTGCTGAATTGCCCCAAGATATTTATGACTTATCCAATGAGGATGAATTTTTGATTGTGCTTACTAAGAGTCTTGATCATGCTGAGTTTCAAAAAGTTCCTTACCAGATTAATGATGATTTATAGGAAGAGATCCAACTAGAGGATCCAGGAGCTTCATGAAGTCGAGCCAACGACTATAAACAAAGGAGTTGGTTGGGAGGCAACCCAATGTTTTTAGGGAAGTACCCATTTAATTTTGCTTTTATTTTCTTTATTTCTATCTTTTTGCATGCATTAGGGACTATGCATGAATTAAGTGTGGGGGGTGCATCCTGCATTTAATTCCTGCAATGTTTTATTCTTAAATTTTTATTTTATTTTGTTTTTTCTCTCTTATAAATAAGGCATGATATGAGTTTATGCGAGGCTTGCTTGTTTAGAAATTTTTTTATTTTATTAGCTATTTTGCAGTTTATTCTTTTATAAGTGAAGACTTCTAAGCATAATAGTTATCCTTTAGAGAAGTTTGAGTTGATCCTCATACAAATTTTTAATGAGTAACTCTCTCGATTATCCATCTTATTTAGTCATGTAATATATCCGATTCAGAGGCAATAAAATGACATGGCCCATCTCCTAGACTATTGAATTAGTTGAATAATTCATTAAAATTGTGATTTTACTTGTCTATTGTTCATAGAGTCAAAGTTGGGAATGACAAGTACCACTTTGAGGCATGCGCTACTGGGTGCTACCCTTTGAGGCAATACTACCACTGGAAAGCTTGCTTCCCATACTAGTGAGTCATTAAAATAAAAGTAATGATAAGAATGAATTATTTGCTCCAGCACCTCTATTCGGGTGAGTGTGAGACAGGGAGTGTTTAATTTCTAAGACCTTATATGGGCCTCGAATATGTGCGCAAGTAGAGTTTTGTAAAAATAATAATAAAGAGGAAAGAGAAACAACTACAAGGCAAGTTAGAATCAATTCAATGATTTATTCTGCCTAGTTCAATTGTCTCTATAACCATACCATACTTAAATTTTTCTATCTTAAATTCTTTTTCGACCTCTTGATTGGTGTATGCATAATAAAAAAGATATGGATAATTATTGATCTTGTTATATCATTATAGAAGCGTTGTGAGGATGATAAATAAACTCTCTAAGGATAGTTGGATGTTTAGCAGGTATTCACTTATTGAAGGAAAAACTAATTAATTCAATAATACTATTTTTCTAAAGCAAGCCAAGGCCTAGTATGAACATCATAGTTATGCATGACTTTATAAGAAAGAAAGAGGGTAAGTTTTTAGGTCGAGTCTAAGATTTCTTTGCACGAGGACGTCCAAAGTCTAAGTGTGGGGGAATTTGTTAAGCCAAAAATCGTGCATTATTTTTATAGTTATTTCGATTATATTATATATATTATTTCGTCTAATTTGTTTTATTTTATATATTTTTCAGGGTTAGTATTAATTTAATGAAGAGGAGAAGAGAGGACGTCGAAGCTCGGGTTTTACACGTTTGATTATAAAGACGGTCCAAAAATAATAATTATGGAGAATATTATTTCCATAATTATTTAATTGGGCTAGGGTTTCAAGAATTTGTTGAAAGCCAGAAGTTTTGAGGAAGAAGAAGTTTAAGGAAGAAAGGAAGAAGGAAACCCTAAGACACTAACTCTAGCCATACCATAATCATTATATATTCATCCCCTTTATCACCAAGATCATCTTCCCATCTCACGCCACCTCCTCCTTCAACGCAACCAAGTCTCTTGATCATCACCATCTTCCTTCAACCTCCTCCTCATCTCCCTTCCTTTGAGATAATCAGCCACGTACCCACCTAGCCATAATCTCACACGCCCATCATCCTTCCTCATCATCAGTCTCCTCCTCTTCATCATCAAGCATTGTCATCCTCTACCATCATCATCAGCTTCTTGATCATCTTTTGCCCCACGCAGCTCCAAAACTTCTTCTTCAATCACACGCCTCTCCATCACACCAAAACCCACGGCACCTCCATCATACTTCTTGATCACCATCATCATCTTGCATCACTTTCAATCTTCCTCACCATCTCACGCCACCTCCGTACATAGCCTTCAACCTTCAACACCTCCACGCCTGCCCATCTCCTCACACCATGAACACCGTCACCATGTTTGTTCACCAAGCTCAGTTGCCTTCTACCTCATCACGCCTAAGTAGGATTACTTTATTTATTGTAATTTATTTTAGTTGTTTAGTTTATTGTTAAACATGAATTATTTGGGTGAATTTTGTGATTTTATTTTTAACATGAGTGAGTAATTTTTTCGCGCTTAGTATAATCTTCCTGAATCCATGCTAAAATAATTATTTTGAAACAAGTTTTATGCTTTAATGCCTAGTTGATTTCTATTCATGATTCTTTAGCGATTAGCGTTTATCGTTTATGAAATTTGTGTTAAATCGACTAGAATGCATGCTAGTTGATTAAATACAATTTCGATTGATAGTTTAGAAGGTTATAATACGTAAAAGTTATAGTTTTTTAGGTTTAGGTATCACCCTAATTAATCATGGATTGCTCAAAACCATCTTTTTTAATTAGGTAGTCGATTTAGATATTTGTTAAATCGATTTACAAGTAAATTAGTTACAAAGTGTTAAATGATGTTTTTCTAATTCTTAATACTCTAGTTTGGTTAAATTTTTTGCGCTGGTGTAAAGATTATCAAATTAATAGAGTTATATTAGGGTTGGACCTAAGTAAACTAGAATCTAAGGAAAAATGGGGAAGAACCGCTGGTGGATATCTTCTACAGTTTAACTCATGAATAAAATTAACTTGTGTGTTGATGATAAATATTAATTTGCATGGTGGATTGATATTATACGAAGTATCCTTGGTAAATTTGACAACTTTGATAATTATTTGTTGCTTATAGTTAATGTGGTTTGTTTGGTAATTTTTGTTTCATTTTATTGGTTACCATATAATTTCAATCAACCCCCCCAAAATATAGTCTTTTAGGAGTGTCTAGGTAATTTTAGATAGCTTAGATTTTGATTTTTAGAGTGGTTATAATTTTAGATTGATTTATATTCAGTTTTAGTATTTAATTACCGGTTTGCTAGAAATTAGACTAAAAATATTTATTTTTGTTATTTTTCGATTTTTATCAGGTCCTAGGGTTTGTATAGTGTCCTAGTGTGCCCATATTTAATTTCGTAAGTTTTGGAAGTTATTTAGTAATTTTGCAAAATTATTTTGTGAAATTAATATGTGCAGGTTTTTAGATTATTAATTCTGAAAATTTCGATTTTAACTATTAATTCACGATTATTAGTTATTGTTAAGTCCAGAAAATTGTGTCCTAGAATTAGGGTAATTTTTTTAATTATTTTCGTATTTATATTTATGCAGATTATTTTATTTCTGATTTCAGATCTAATATTCTGCATTGATATTCTGTGCTAATTTTCTGATCTGATTTTTCTGAAATAAATTAGATACAATTTAGAATTTATAAACTTATAGACCTGAAGAATAATATTTTAGGTTACTGTTTGATATTTGTAATATTTATTTTCTGACTATTATTTGCTGTTACTGATTTTTAATTAGAATTTCAGTTACTATTTTGTTTTATTTTTCTTAATTATTTAGGGAATCTTTTTACCGTTTTATTTCCATAATATGATTTATAATATTTAGGAGCATCATTGGGTATTTTTCTAGATTTTTATTCATTAGACTTTAATTATTTTAGAATTATTAAGATTAGACCTAATAAATTGGATGAGTAAAATCATTTAGGTTTAAGCTAGCCTTTTTAAAACAATCTTTTCACGTGAATCGATCCCTACTTCCCTATGCTATAAAAATTATTTAATAACCAAAGTAGTGGTTAAATTTATAGCTCTCGACAAGCTTAACAATAGGATTCGTGAATACAGAAGATTCAATCTGAATGATTCATTAGGGACAATGGTCTTATCAGTGAAGTCCTCTAGAAACTTCGAAGCAGTAGAAAGAAAGGAAGCTACCCTGGCACATGGATTCCAAAATGGTTCGGTCTTGGTGGTCAAGCCCTTTATAAACAATTTGTCACAAACGTATTTTGTCTAAACTCTTATGGGGACACTAGGCCAATAAATTCTTAAACCTATCTAAGTATTTCAAAACGATTCCCTTTCTAGTTAAATAAATTGATTAATTTCATTCCTTAGCTTAACAATCTTGGCATTAGGAAAATACTTTCTTAAGAACAACTTAACCAAGTCATTCCAAGAAGTAACAAAATTAGCAGCCAAGCCGTACATCCATCGTTTAGCAGAGTCGTTCAAAGCAAAAGGTATTAATTTCATTCGCACAACATCAACAAAAATTCTAGGGAAATGCATTGTGGAACTTGCTTCTTCAAATTTCCTAAAAAACATATATGCATCCTCTAAACCAGTAAATTTAGGGAGCATTTAAGTGCAATGAGGTCTTAAGTCGAAGGTCACAATAGGTCCTAGGTCAACAGATTATGACATGATGGCCAATTGGTGCTAAGAAGATAGAAAATATCGTTGAAAGATCTCTATTGTGTCATTTTTTGCAATTCAAGTTCAGGCTTGGGTTTAGGTTCAGATTCTAAGTTAGGGTTGGGCTCACTCCTAACAAGTGTTTTGCCCTTAGGGTGTCTAAACCAAGCAATCATGCAAATCCGACACCCTCAAAAAAGTATTTTTGGTCTTTTTCTTTTTCTAATTTTTTTTGGTTTTTCTTGACTTTGTTTTGGACACAAAACAAAAATAGGAAGTAAACAAATTGTAAAAAGAAAACAAAGACAGAAAACACAAAATGAAATAAGAGAAGAGAGAAAATAAACTAAAACCCACACAAGCAAAAGCCAAAAAATAAAATTAAAACAGAAAATCGAACTCCAAAATTAGAACACTATATACAGAAAATTCAGCACAATCACAGAGAGCATGAATATTTTTTCCCCAGTTTTTTTCTGTCCTAAAACAGTGTAAAAAAGTCAAACAAAAAAATTATTTTTGGAAGTTACTGAAAATTCTAGAAATGCCTAAAACTTGCACAAATATTCACCTAGACTCTAAAGATTCTAAGAATCCATTAAAAATATCATTTCAGCAAAATAAAAGCCAAAACAACACCGAACAATTCAAATAGAAATTAGAAATCCAGAAAAACCTTTATTGGCAATTTTTTTTTGCAATTCCAATTTTGTCCCTACTCCAGATCCAAACTATTAGTTCTTTTTTTTAGAAGAAAATAATCATCAAAAATATAAGTTAAATTAACTAAAATGAAAACCAAAATACAAACTCTAATGGAAAATCATAAACAAAAAAAATGTAAACTAAACTAAAACTAAACAAACGCTCAAACAAAAAATCAAAATCGATAAGTACGAAAATAAATGAAACTGACTCAAATGACTAAACTATTAACACAACCTAATCTCACAAAATCCATCCCCGACAATTGCACCAAAAACTTATTGTGATTTCTGCAAGCGTACGGTTTATTGCTGTAATACTTGAGGGTGTCGATTATCAGAAATGGGTTATAAAATTTATGTCACTCATTAAGTAACTTATATTCAACTAGATTAAACAGTGACAAATAAATAACCATTTTAACCAAATCCACAAATCACGTGATCCTAAATCAAGTAATGAAACCAAACTAGTCTAATCTTTACAAAATCAAACTTATGTCACCAACCAAAATTTTAAATTTAGTAACAAAATACAGAGACATTCAGGAATTGAAAATCTAGGCATGAGTTGAATTGCAACTACACTAAGTACAGACCATGAAAGCATCCCAGAAAAGGTGAAGGGCGGATTAGTACAGCAAGATGGGAATTGAATCAACATAGAGGAGCAAATGAACAACTCAGTTTCTAAAGAAAATTCCCACAAATCCACTAGGGAAAAAATCATAAACCCAAAATCTCACTCGAGTTGAAGTAACATAAACTGAATTACATGAAATTCTCGGAATGAAACTTTGAATATGAAACTTTCGCATACAACTAATTTAAAAGATTAAGACCCCTCCTCTTCGCTCTGCCTCTGTTTCTTCGAATTATAGCAGACCTAAATGCCTTCCAACCCTCATTCCTCGAATACTTCTTGAAATAAAGTCTTGAAACCGCCAAATTGATGATGACGACGGAGAGTAATAGATGGCGGTGATAATGGGAGAATTAATGACGGTGATTGAAGGAGGAGACAAAAGAGGCCAAGGCATTGTTGGAGCTGTGAGGAAGAAGAAGTGATGCAGCAACCATAGTTATCGGCCACCTGGGTGGCTGCGAGGAAGAAGAAGAAGAGGGGGAAAGGAGGAGAGCTGTCCAGGCAACCCCGGGAGAGATTGGGATGTGGCCCGTGAGAGAGAGAAAAGGAGGAAAGCTTAGAATAAGGGTGTTGGAATGAGTAGGTTTTGTGTATTGGGCCAGCATATCAAGTCCGCGTGGATGGGTGGTAGAGACAAGGAAGTAACGCTGGTTGAAAAAGCTGGGCACTGGGCTCCGCAAGTGGCTTGGGCTGATGGCTGCTAGGCGTACGAATTGGGTATCCTTTTTTGTTTTCCCTTTTGCTTTCTTTTCCTCTGCTCTTGGTCCAACTCTTGATTAATTGAGCTAATTATTTATTTTTCTCCACATTTTTCCAATTCCTACAGAATAAACAAAAATTTATTAAAATCTTAATTAAATTCATTTATTGTGGAAAAATATTAGATAATAAAAGAATATAAAATGATATAATTTTAAGTGGAACACTAATTCCTCTGCTAGGGCTTAACAAAGCCCTAGGGAGTAGGGACCATTTACAATTAAGGAGAAAGTTGGTGATTCAACACAAGTCACGACAAGATTTACCCAATCATGCTAAAAACCCAACTTTAGCATAATAGCATGCAAAAAAGGTCATTCCTTCGAGTCAAAGGCTTTGGACATGTCAAGTTTGAGGGTCACTCCACTGTTGATTCTAGGTGAAAGATTCATGTTATGAAAGATTTCAAAGACAATAAGAATATTTTAGTGATCATGCGAACAAGGATAATAATAGAGGGTAAACACACTTTAGGTGCGGGTAAACATGCTTTTAGCATATTTGTGATGACCTTTGTAATGAGCTTATAAAGCACATTACAAAGACTAATAGGCCGAAAACCACCAACCCGTTTGGATTTTGCTTCTTGGGGATTAGTATTACATGAGTATGATTTAACAGGGGTGGGAAAAGTTCCTCCATTGAGAATTCCCAAAATAGCTTGCACCACTTCTTAACCTACTATGGGCCAAAATTTTCAGTAAAAATAAGGATTCATGCGATTCGATCCAGGTGCTTCGCTAGGGTGCATTTGCATCAGCACCAAGAGTATATCTTTGGCTTCGTAAGGTTTTGCAGTGTTTGTCATTCATGCATGATTTAGGACAAAGATTAATTTTGTCCAGCACATGAGTCATAGTACAGGGTCCATCGAAAGTGAATATATTACCAATGTAATCCGTAAAAATGCGCTCAATGGACCCAATAAGTGGAATCATCAACACCCTTTAATGTAGCAATATCGATGGTGCTCCTCCTTATGTAGCCTTTTGGGAACTATTCAAAATCACTGTCACCAAATTTTAGATAATCAATTTTAGACCTTTGCCACCAAATCACTTCTTTTTGACGGAGATCACTAATCTGCTCAAAGATAGCTTTCCTAGCAGTAGAGTTCGAGGTTACTTTGGGCTTACCTTGACACTTTTTAATTTTGTATTGAATGTTACTGTGGACTCTTGAGCTCAAGTCAATGAAGTCAAACATATATTGTTTAACTGTTGGCAATACACCGCGAGATGCACTTTGACCCAATATCTAGGTTCTAAGCATTCTCGATAACACCTACACAACTTTCATCCATGGACTAGAAGTCCTCGGAGTGACGCCTTCTGACATTCTTTTGTGTGTGGGAGTCTTCAACCAGAGTGAGAATTATAGGGAGATGATCCGAGAAATCATCATTGGGATGCTTGACCTTGGCATTTGGAAAAAGTGCTCCATTATAAGGTTCCCAAAATCCTATCCATTCTCTCATCAACGAACTCCCATTTTCTTGGCGGTTCCACCAGGTGTATTTGTGGCCTGAAAGACCAAGATCATAAAGATCACAATCATCTAAAGTGTCTTTGAAAGCATCCAAAATAGCATGAGACTTCAGTAGGCTGCCTTGCTTTTCAAAGTTGTAGAATATTTCATCGAAGTCACCACCTATAAGGCAAGACAAGGGTGATTGCTATTTCAAGTCCAGAATGAGATCACATATTTTGAGCTTGTTCTGAGACTCCAGATGTCCATAGGTGTAAGTAAATCTACACTCATGATCTCCTTACTTACATTTAACTAAGATGTCGATATGGTTAAAGGAGGATGATAGCAAATGGATGTTGAAACGCCTTTTCCAAATGATTGCCAATCCATTAGACCAACCTCTACAGTCAACAAACACACTATGAACGTCATTCAGATGGCCAACTAAAGCTCTCATTTCAGTAATAGTTAGTTTGGTTTCGGAGAGGAAAACCAAACTAGGCTTGCACCCTCCAATAATGCATTGGAGGTTGTTGACTGACAGGGATTTGCCTAAGCATTGACAGTGTAAGCATAAGAGACTCATTGAATTCGGTGGGGTTGCAAGGCAATCTCTGTCACTTGTTTAAGTTGAGTGTCTGTAAATGTGGCATTGTCAATAATGCGATCCTTTGGTGCCTGACATGATCATGGTCCGAGTCGCCTTTCTTTTGCTTCGTCAGTTCATTATTAATAGTCATAGGGTGCAAGTCAATGTTCCTGGCTTTAGTAAAAATTTTACCGAAGTCCAGTCTCGCTTTCACTCTATTGTCTTCACTAGTCCCCCTCAGACCCAGTAGTCTCTGCCATTCCTAGAATATTTCCTTCACATTCTCTTTCATTTTCTTTGGATGGGTGGGACTCTAATCCAGGGGCCATATGATGCAATAACCAAGAGAGCAAAGGAAGAAGGCTCTCGAGATTAAAGCTCAATAGAAATTC
>JACYFF010031956.1:29207155-29226685 GCA_017589665.1 Selenicereus undatus
TAAACAACTAAAATAAATTACAATAAATAAAGTAATCCTACTTAGGCGTGATGAGGTAGAAGGCAGCTGAGCTTGGTGAACGAAGATGGTGATGGTGTGCGTGGTGTGAGGAGATGGGCAGGCGTGGAAGTGTTGAAGGTTGAAGGCTATATATGTACGGAGGTAGCGTAAGATGGTGAGGAAGGAGGAAGATTGAAAGTGATGCAAGATGATGATGGTGATCAAGAAGTATGATGGAGGTGCCGTGGGTTTTGGTGTGATGGAGAGGCGTGTGATTGAAGAAGAAGTTTTGAGCTGCGTGGGGGAGAAGGTGATCAAGAAGCTGATGATGATAGTAGAGGATGGCGATGCTTGATGATGAAGAGGAGGAGATTGATGATGAGGGAGGATGATGGGCGTGTGAGATTATGGCTACGTGGGTACGTGGCTGATTATCTCAATGGAAAGGAGATGAGGATGAGGCTAAAGGAAGATGGTGATGAGCAAGAGACTTGGTTGCGTTGAAGGAGGAGGTGGCGTCAGATGGGATGATGATCTTGGTGACAAAGGGGATGAATATATAATGATTATTGTGAGACTAGGGTTAGTGTGTTAGGGTTTCCTTCTTCCTTTCTTCTTTAGACTTCTTCTTCCTCAAGACTTCTAGCTTTTCACAAATTCTTGAAACCCTAGCCCAATTAAATAATTATGGAAATAACATTCTCCGTAATTATTATTTTTGGACCGTCTTTGTAGCCAAACGTGTAAAACCTGAGCTTCGACGTCCTCTCTTCTCCTCTTTATTAAATTAATACTAACCCTGAAAAATATATAAAATAAAACAAATTAGACGAAATAATATATATTATATAATCGAAATAATTATAAAAATAAAGCATGATTTTTGGCTTAACATCTATAAGTCCCCTTGCTTCTTGGTCAATTGTTAGCTTTGAATTCTACAATGAAGCTTTTAATAACCTTTTTTCTTGAGCTGGCCTTCTTAGTGTTTATTGGCTCAAGGCTCCTACTTGTTTTCTTTGTTTCATGAATAGGTTCATATCAGATAATTGCATCTGATTTTGTATTCATGCTTTATTACATTATCTTTTATGATATGATTCAAACACTAACATATATTGATTTTTAAAAAAAGACCTTATTTTGCGGAATTAGGGGTGGGCAATGGATCGGGTCAGGTCGGATTAAGGCCGACCCATTTACAAAGTAGACCGGATCGAGTCATAGTTGGCCGGTTAATTATTTGGGTTGGGTTGGGTCTTTTGTGCAAATAAACAGGCCAGGTCGAGTTGGCCCATAGGCGACTGCTTTTGGTCGGTTTTAAAATAGAACAAATTTGTACTAAAGAGCTATGTATGATAATTATTGCTATGTATAAAGTATAGGTAATAGTCTTAACTAATTAGAACATTTAAACTAGTGCGTCAAGTAGGATTAAAAAAATAATGGGTCACTAAACGGGTCGTTAATTGGCTGACCCGACCTGGCCCGTTAATATGCTTTAATAGGTCGGCCCACTAGTGACCGGGCCCACTATTAATCCGACCCTTTATTGGCCCCATGTTAAACAGACCTATCCACTTGACCCAACGGGTATCCGGCCCGTTGCCCACCCCTATGTGGAATCATATATCATTTATATTTATTTTTTTTCTTTATTTGGCCTTTCCATTTATCAGTGTCTCCTTGCTTTAATATATATTTTTCTTTTTTCTTTTTCATTTTGCTTGACAACCATTCGACATGTTCTTTATGCAAATAAATAAATAAATAAATAAAATCACTTGTTGCAATAATAGGATCAAAATATGATCACATCTTAACTGTCTTTTTGGATCCAAATAATGTGACACGGTGAGTTGGTTATTAGGTCTACAGTTATTAGTAAAAGAAACTAAAGGCAATTAAATACTAATGAGTAAATAAATTATGCTTAGTCAACTTAATGTCAACTTTCTTATTTGAATTAATGGAAGTCTTTTTGAGATCATCCAATTGCGTAATAGCAGCCACAAGTTCAAAGGATTTTTAGCCATTCATTGAATTGACTAGGCTCTAGTACAGACATTTTAAATTGTTTGAATACAATTTGAATATAATGCGGGCTAAACCCTCACAAGCCTAGCAAACATTAGCAATAGGCAAATAGGCCCAAGAAAAGAGACTCCGACCTCTCATGGACCACCAGGGGGTCGGCCCGTTAGGTGCATAAAAGGGGGGAAAGCTCGAAATTATGGATTTATCCCTAGTTATAGCCGCTACAAATACTCACTTACCGCATCAAAAAAAGGTAAGTTCTAAATGCATGAATTCTGCATTTTTCATTTGTCAGAGCACCTGAGATTTTCATTCTCGAGAAAGATCCCACATTTTCCCATAAAGATCCTGACTTGGCCCTAGAGAACCCTAGTCTGACCCCTTTCTATAGATTGTTGCTGACTTGAGCATCGGAGGGGTGTTCCTCGAATCCAGTATCCGGGGTGGATCTTTTGTGCAGGTTCTGAGGCAACAAGAGTGGGGGTCAAGGCCAGGTCATCCACCGTCACATAAGCCCATTCTTTTTCGCATCACCCCTTGAGAAAAACTCTATACCGAAACATATCAGCGCCATCTGTTGGGAGGAGTGGTGAATGATGGTAGTAAGCGACGCTACCTGAGAACAGTCCAGGAGAGACAAAAACCCTCTGGTCAACGTGTGAGGGGCTCACAATGTGCAAGATGTCAAGCTCTTGGGGAACCCCTCAGTTGGTTCGATAACAACCACCTGAAAGGGAAGCGTACATTACCGTGGATGTCTTGAAAAATTTCATGACTACTATGACTAATACCCTACTGCAACAAGTGGCTGAGCTGGTGAAGAGGGCAATGGAAGTCGCGAGTTCCATGAGACCACTGCCAGTGTTCAACTACAAGCCCACTAGGGGGTGCAAATCCTCCTTGAGACGCGATCATGCTGGGTTACAACATGACAACCGTTTTGGTGAAGTTGCTCTGCCCCCGGACAATGAACATCCACATGAAGAGCACCATGAATCGCGTAGTCGGAATGGATGCCTGACAGATTATTCAGGCTCGACAAGCCCTCCAAATGACCTGAATTGATTTAACATTGTCAAAGATAGCATCCACAGCGTATGCCACCCATTCTCGATGCACAACCTGGTTTGAAGAGCATGAGCAAACCTCACAATCTCGAAGGAAGACCTATGAAAGATTTGTACCCCTGAGCGGCTCCCGGTTCGAAAATGCACACGTAGCCCACCAGCCTGTAAACCCCGGTGTCACAGCCGGGATCTAACGAGAGCTGATAGCTCATGGGGCAGCCCACCGAGCAGTGGCCTCTATCGTCGGAGTCCTTCGATAGCTGAGGTGGGAAGACAACCTCTGACTCCCATCAAGTTGTCCGGGATAGGCGCACAGCTAGGTTCAGTGTCGTTCGTCACGCCCTACAACGCGGAGGTCATCAATGCACCAAGACAGGGAAAGGTGAAGATGCAGAACCTGGAATTGTACGATGGAAGCACAAACCCTGAAGAACACCTAGGGGTGTATAAGGCCCATATATACGTTCAGGATGGGGATGATGGCGCCTATTGTAGGTATATCTGTGCGACCCTAAAGGGGGTATCGCATGCCTGGTTCAATAGCCTTGCCTTTGGAAGTGTCATCTGCTTCTAGGATTTGGTGGATTGATTTGTTAGTTACCTCATTGCCAGCCGCAAGGAAAGGCGGACCAGCATCCACTTGTCCAAAATCAAGTAAGGCCCACAAGAGTCACTGATGGAATTTGTGAAGAGATTCCACCAAGAGGCCGTCCCAATACCCAACCCAAAGACGGAGTTGTATACATCTCTTTCCCCAATGGCTTGAAAACTGGACGGTTCGAATTTTCCTTGGTCGAGCTCAGGACTCACGTTTCACTTCGGGCCCCCGGCCCCTGGAAAACTAAGGCACAGGAAGACAGGAAAGTAATGGGAGGAGAAAAGAGGTAGAGAAGCGAATTTCGGGACTCAGGTTTCACTTTTGACCTGCAAAGAATACTCATAGAGATCAAAGGGCATCCCATGCTGAAAAAACCATAGCCAATGAATACGGCTCTTAAACAACACAATGTGCAGAAGTATTGTGAGTTTCGTAAACAAAATGGCCACACCACTGCCAAGTGCAGAGAACTCAAGAAGGCCCTCCATGAGCTTGTGGACAAATGGCAGATAGATCGGTTCTTGAAGGGATGTCCGAGAGCCTTCCATAAAGACCCCGCTCGGGCATGCAAGGAACCATAAGAAGAAGATTGCTCCACTGAGATCATGGCTACCACAACCAGGATTAAGGGCCTGGCAATCTCTACCATCGCCTCGGCAGACTCGGAACGTCCGCACCCAGAGACTGTCGATGACTTGGAAACCGTGCTATTGGAGGAAGAGCGCCCCGGACCGAACAGTCCGGTTGGACAGGGAAATGACCTAGCAGACGTACCACGTACTTGTTAACCTCTTATGGGATTATAAGGATGTTTTCGCTTTCAGCACAGAGGAAATGTCCGGCATCGACCCAATAGTCATGGAGCACTGCCTAAATGTGGACCCGGCTTACAAGCCGATGGCATAAAAGAATAGGCATATGGGAACCAAGTAAAGCATGATTGCAATGGGGAAGGTGCAAAAGGTACTCAATACAGGCTTTATCAGGGAGTGTTAGTACTACGAATGGATTTCAAATGTGGTGCTAGTCAGAAACCCCAATGGTTCTAAGCGAATGTACATAACCTTCATCGATTTAAGCAAGGCTTGCCCCAAAGGCAACTACCCCCACTAAAAAATGACAAGTTGTGGACAACACAGCAGCATATACCATGCTGAGCTTTATGGACACCATTTCAGAGTATCACTAGATCCTTCTCCATCGAGAGGATTAGGAGAAGATGACCTTTATAACTAACCGAGGGTTGTGTTGCTACAAGGTTATACCTTTCGAACTAAAGAACACTGGAGCCACCTATTAGAGGCTAGTGAACAAAGTTTTTGGGCCCCTTATCATGAAATAGAGGTGTACGTGGATGACTTAATCGCTAAGAGCATACAGAATGACGGACACACCACCGATCTACCGGGGACGTTCTAAGTCCTTTAACAATACAACATGAAGTTTAGCCCTAGGAAGTGTCTTTTGGGGTCCGATCGAGAAAATTCTTAGGCTTTATGTTTAGTAGCTGGCGAATTGAGGCAAATCCGGACAAGGTGCAGGTCATCCTCGATGTGAACCCCCCGCGGAACGTCAAGGACGTTCATCACTTAACCAGATGTATCGCTACCTTGGGTCATTTCATACCCAAATTGGTTGATAAGTGTCAGCCCTTCTTTCGAGTCCTCCGAAAGCAAATGCACTTTGAGTGGGATCATGAGGCGGCCGTCAATAAAGGCATACTTGGCTTGCTTGCCCAAGATAGCCAACTCGACGCCAGGGGGACCCTGCTCTTGTACTTGGTCAATTCGGAGCAAGCAGTAAGTGTTGTCCTGCTGTTAAAGCGAGGGAACAAGCATATTCCTATCTATTACATGAGCCACACCCCCGCTGGTGCTGAACTTAGTAACCCTCTTATAGAGAAGTTTGCCTATGACATGATGACAGTAAGCTGAAAGCTTTGCCCATACTTCGAAGCTCACAAACTTACGGTGCTCACTGACCAACCTTTAAAGAACATCCTTCAAAAGCTGTATACGTCAGGCAAATTGCCAAAGTAGGCGGTGGAGTTACACCTGTATAGTATCGACTTGAAGGCACAGTGGGCGATTAAAGCACAAGCTTTGGTCGATTTCTTCGCCGAAAACGCCAATACGGCCCCTAAAACCACACCGGTCACTGACTCCTATCGCCTATACGTGGATGGGTTGTCCAGCAAGGATATAAGTGGAGCCGGCCTAATCATAGAAACCCCCCAAGGGAATAAGCTTGAGCACGTTTTAAAATTCATATTTAAGGCATTCAACATTAAAGTAGAGTATGAGGCCTTGATAGCCGGAGTAGAACTATATTATACGATGGGCGCGAACTCTGTTAGGGCGTAACCGAATTCATAGCTGGTCCTCAGCTAACTTAATGACGACTATGAAACCAAGGATGACACAATGGCGACCTACATCCACCGAGTGTGGGAGACCACCAATTGGTTGAAAAAATTTTCAATAGCTCATATCCCTCGGTCTGAAAATCGCTAGGAGGATGCATTGTCCAGACTTGCTAGCTCTTTAGTGGATGGAAAGCCAAAGAGGATTTAGTGGAAAACACTCATGGAAAGAAGTATTAAGCTCTGGGAGGTCCTGTGGCTCAATGGAAGCTCCACTTGGATGGACCCTATCAGTGCGTACCTAACTGATGACATGCTTCCTACGGACACCAACGAGGTTGAACAGGTAAGAAGCAGGCAGAATGGTTCATCTTGTATGAGGGAATGCTATACAAACGCTCTTATGCATGGTCATTGCTCCGTTGCGTAACACCCTAAATGGGGGAGAAAATCCTTGAAGAAGTACACAAAGGAGTCTTCATCTCACACATCGGAGGACGCACACTTACGATCACTGCTATACACACGGGATACTGCTAGCCGTCCTTAAGAGAGGACATCATGAACTTAGTGTGAAAATGCGACAAGTGCCAAAATTTTTCCCTAATATAGAGGAAGCCCACCACCCCGCTCATCCGCATCCTTAGCCCAATACCCTTTGCTACATGGGGTATGGACATTCTGGGGACATTCCCCAAGGCCATTGGCTCGCACAAGCACCTCTTTGTGGCCGTGGATTACTTTACCAAGTGGACAGAAGCTGAGGCTGTTGTTTATATCACAGCCGCTAAAGTACGAAAATTCATCTAGAATAATATCATCATCAGATTTGGCGTCCCGAAGGCAATTATATTTGATAGCGACTAACCGTTTGACATAACTAAAATTACAAACTACCAACAAAACCTTAGGGGCCAAGCTTGGTTTACTGCGGAGGCACATCTACAAACCACCAGCCAGGCCGAGACAGCAAACAAAGTCATCCTGCACAGCTTGTAGAAGAAACTCGAGGGTGCCAAAGGAAAGTGGGCCGACGAGCCACCTAAAGTTCTGTGGTCCATCCGTACAATGGAGAAAACAACCACCAGTGAAATGCCGTTCATGCTCAAATAAGGCTCAAAAGTCATTCTCCCCGTAGAAGTCACCCTACAAACAGATCACCTCACTACATTTCAAGAATCCCTCAACAACTCAGCCTTACGGGAAGTACTCGACCTGCTTCCCTCTGCAAGGGGTGATGCATATCTCCGATAATCCCTATACAAGCTACAAACAGCTAGCTTACACGACCAGTCGGTTAAAGAACAACCTACCAAGATGGGTGAGTTGGTGCTCAATCGAACCGAAGTTGTAGCCTAATTTAGGGGGCACAACAAGCTTACTGCCAACTGGGAAGGACCCTACACGTTGACGGGGCAAGTTTGGCCCTTGACATATCGCCTTTGTTACTCTCCAAGGCTAGAATATCCCACGAACATGGCACAACAGTAACTTACGTAAACATCATGCCTAATACCCGGCTAGCATAGGCATTCTGCTTCCTAGTTTATTTTTATTTTTCTTTGCCAAAGAAAAGTGTAACCAGCATTCCCTTACCGCGTGGTTCTAAACTAAATGAGAACAACCCTTGACACCGATACACTGTGCCTTCCTTTACCTAGTATGTCCCTCTACCGTTCACTATGCTTTTAGCCCCCGAGGGGCTAAGATCGCCGTGTCTTTAGTCCTCATAGGGCTAAGGACCTATGGCACGACCCTTGGCTAATCGCTACACCTTTAGCCCCCAAGGGGCTCAGGGTCCTATGGCATGACCCTCGGTCGTTCGCTATGCCTTTAGCGCCCGAGTGGCTAAGGGTCCTATGGCACGACCCTCAGTCGATCGCTGTGCCTTTAACCCCTGATGGGCTAAGGGTCCTATGGCACATCCCTTGGTCATTCGATATATGTTTAGTGTCCTAACCTTTAGCCCCAAGGGGTTAAGGGTCCATTTGCATAGCCCTCGGTCATTCGCTACACTTTTAGCCCTTTAAGGGGCTAAGGATCCTACAGCACGACCCTTGGTTGTTCGCTACACCTTTAGCCCTCAAGAGGCTAAGGATCCTCTAGCATGGCCCACGGACATTCGTTACATCTTTAGCCCAGGCTAAGGGGTCCTATGGCATGACCCCCGATCGTTCACTACATGTTAGCCCGCAAGGGGCTAAGGCTCTTACAACACGTCCCATGAGCCATGGAAGTTTCCAAGCCAATTCACTTATTGTTTAACTTAAGGGCTTGCAATACGTCTACACCGGCAAACCGACATAAAGCAAGAGCAACATCAAGTCAAACAAGAAGTGATGGGAATAAAAGATGAAGGAGAAGATTCTGTTTCATTAATATGTGGTCCAGAGTACAAACATCGACGGGATTCAAGGCACGACAAAAACAAAGAAAAGAAAAGAAGAAGAAAGAACAAAAGAACAAAAGGGGTAAAGGGCGAGCTGTGAGCCAAGGCACTGGGGTCCTCATTGTCACCAGCCTCATCTACTAGACTCTCACCGTCCAAAGGGTGTTCTTAGGGTTATTCAGATCTTCATCCTTAAACACCTCGTGCTGGAACACTACCTCCTTAGGGTTTTGCCCGGATTGACGAGCGTTACGATGGTCCTTTGTATAGTAGACCCATATCTCGAAGAACCCCTTCTACTGAAAGTCAGCCGAGGCTAAAGTCTCGAGGGGCTCGCAAAAGAACACGATCCTCTCCTCTTGACTGCGCTAGTATCTGGAGCGGTCGACCTTATATCACGGGATGATAATTCACTCAAACTAAAAACCCGTGCGGCCTAGCAAACTTGCTTGGAACTCTTAGCTCGGTTTGCTAGTAAGCCTTACAAAATGCTTAACTTAGGCTTGGAGGAAGCTAAGTAAGCAAGTACACAAAGGGAAGCTTTAAGAGAGTAGAGAGTTTGGGAGAATGCTCTTTGTATTGCCCTTTAATGCTTACAATGGCTTTTATGGCTTGATTACAAATGGACCCCCTTTGGGGTATATATACAACTTCCACCTCCTCAATGGACGGTGGAGATTTATCCGATCCTACGGCTATTATCTCACTTCCAGAATATTCCATATAAATATCCTAGAGACTATATACAAGTAGAATAGTGTAGAACATCCTAGATGGTAGTCTAGAATATTTTACTCTAACCTAGAAGGTTCTAGGACTCTCCATAAGGTCCTAGATACTCTAGAAGCTTCTGGAACAATCCAGAAGTATCTAGAGTTCTCCAGAAGATTCTAGAAGAGCCTAGAAGATTCCAGAAGGTTCTAGAACACTCTAGAACATTCTAGAGTGTTCCAGAAGGTTCCAGACCATTCTGGAAGACTCCGGAATATTCTAGAACTCTCCATAAACGCGGCCCGTGACATCCTCCCCCACCCAATCGGGCAACGTCCTCGTTGCCTTTGGGTCTTCGTATGCTGGGCCTTTGAGTAGCCTCGTCTCCAGGAGATGTCCCTTTTACTTGGTTGGGGTGATGTGTCGTGTCTATCTGTTCGGCACACCGACCTTTTACTCGCTTGCGGCCCATCCTCGTTCGGCACGTTTCCTCCTTTGTGCCAGTTTCCCAGGTGATGTCGGGGGTACAACAATCGTAGGTCCTTCATCACTTTTGAGTGCGGACAAGTGGCCTACCTCCTTACTTTCCGTGAAGTGAAGGGCAGTTAACACCTTTTCCTTCTCGGCTTCCCTTCTCATGGGTATTGCATGTGCTTGCCCATTGTTCATGATAAACAATGTGCTAGCATGAGGAACTATGATGGTCTTCGCCTTATTGAGGAAGTCCATTCCTAGATAGAACTTCCGATCATCAAGGGGAGCGACGGTTATGTCGAACTTACCTTTCCATGGTCCGACTTGGATGTTTGTATCTTTAGCAACTCCATGGATTGGAAGGCTCTTCGCATTGACTCCCTTCACATAGCCCTTCTCCTTTTTGTAAGGTAGGCTAATCTCATCGGCGAGTTCTTTTTCCATATACACTTTGTCCGCTCCTGTGTCAACCGTTGCTTGGAGTTTCTTACCTCCAACTTCGGTTTCTACATACATGCGGCTACCGGCTTGCTCTCCCACTTTGGATTGGATGGTACTTAGGAGCGATATTGAGGCAATACTTGTTTCCTCTTCATGCCTCTCCTCGTCCATCACAAGCGCGGCAAGTTTCCCACGCTTCGGGCACTCGAAAACCCGATGAGGCCCGTTGCACAAGAAGCATGAGTATTTCCTTGGTGTCTCATCCTTCTTGTCTCTTCCCTTATCCTTGAAGGTTGTTGGCTTGTCCCGTCTAGGAGACTTGTTTCGGTCTCCGTCACTGTCACTATGATTATGGTTCTTCCTGCCTTGCCCCTTGGAGAAGTCCTTCTTGTACTCGTTCAGTGACTCGGCAGCAGCAACCGCGGAGGCGAGGTCTTGCACACCACGCCTTTCTAACTCGGTCTTGGCCCAACCACTTAGGCCATCTAGGAAGGCGAATAAGGCGTCTTCCTCTCCCATGTTTAGGATTTCCAAGAGAAGTTCCTGGAATTCCCTCACATACTCCTGAAGGTGGCCTTCCTTGTGCTGGAGGCGCCTCAATTTGGCCCTGGCTTCCTTCACCGCATCCTTGGGATAGAATTGCCCCTTGAGTTCCCTCTTGAATCCATCCCAAGTGGTGATGGGAGTGGACCCTCGGTTGACATCGTCGCACCTTCGACGCCACCACACAAGAGCAATATCTTTAAGAGAGAAGGAAGCAAGGTTTACCTTTTGTGCCTCATCAACAATGCCTACCGCTCCAAAAGTAGGCCTCAAACTTCCAAAAGAAGTTGTCTATTTCCCTCGCATTCCTGGCCCCGTTATAGGTTGGAGTTTGGAGCGCATTCACCTTTGGGATGGTGGACACTTGACCTGATCCACCATTACTTGCATTGGCCACCGCAGCCATGCATACTTTGAGTTGGGTTTCCAAGGCCTCAACCCTTGCCTTGTACGCCTCAATCTCGGACTTGTAAGCCACCACCTCGGCTTTACAAGCTTGGAGTTCTCCATCTCGAAGAGCTTGGATCTCCTCATTGACATTGCTTGCTAAGGACTTCACCGCCACTTGCATCTCCGCACGGAACTCCTCGACGTCCCCCATGGACTCGAGCTCCTCGATGCGTTTTTCCATGTCGTCCACCTTACCCGCGAGGGTCGACATGGAGTGGTTAATCTCCGCAAGCTTGTCATCTACAAGGACCGACAAGTCCTTGTTCTTGTCCTTGCCCTTCTTCCCTCCTTGTTGAGGGTTGCCAGCATCAGTGACACTTGAAGCCATGGATCTCCCAAACCGAGGCTCTGATACCAACTGTCACGGGATGATAATTCACACAAACTAAAAACCCGTGCGGCCTAGTAAACTTGCTTGGAACTCTTAGCTCGGTTTGCTAGTAAGCCTTACAAGATGCTTAACTTAGGCTTGGAGGAAGCTAAGTAAGCAAGTACCCAAAGGGAAGCTTTAAGAGAGTAGAGAGTTTGGGAGAATGCTCTTTGTATTGCCCTTTAATGCTTACAATGGCTTTTATGGCTTGATTACAAATGGACCCACTTTGGGGTATATACACAACTTCCACCTCCTCAATGGACGGTGCAAATTTATCCGATCCTACGGCTATTATCTCACTTCCAGAATATTCCATATAAATATCCTAGAGACTATATACAAGTAGAATAGTGTGGAACATCCTAGATGGTAGTCTAGAATATTTTACTCTAACCTAGAAGGTTCTAGGACTCTCCATAAGGTCCTAGATACTCTAGAAGCTTCTGGAACAATCCAGAAGTATCTAGAGTTCTCCAGAAGATTCTAGAAGAGCCTAGAAGATTCCAGAAGGTTCTAGAACACTCTAGAACATTCTAGAGTGTTCCAGAAGGTTCCAGACCATTCTGGAAGACTCCGGAATATTCTAGAACTCTCCATAAACGCGGCCCGTGACACTTAGCAGTGCTCTCCTGGTCTGAGATCTTCTTAGCCTCCAACTGAATGTGTAGGTCTTCCAGCTGACGGTGCAACTCTTGCTTTTCTTTCTCCCACACCTCCCTCTCCTTCTTCAACTTTTCCTAGCACCATTTGTACTTGGTTGCAAAATCCTCAGCCTTCTTCTGGCCATCATGAAGAAAACGAATTTTCTCCGCGAAATAGGAGGTAGAAGGTGCAGATCGCATCTCCATGAGAGCTCAAGTGAAGGCATGCATTAATCAAAGGAAAATTATAAATATAAAGGGAAAGTAGGAAGAGAGGAAAACAAAAGGGTAGATCAGTCTCACCTCAGCAACAACCCGTTGCTCCTGGATCACCCGCTGGATGTTGAGGGAGTCCAAGGGCTTAAGGTCCCGTGACTGGGCCAGCCTCTCGACCATCTTTGATTTCGCGGGAGAATTAGACTCCAGGATACTCATGGTACCCGCAAATCGCCATAGAGATGCCTCCATGACATGCTGATAGGTCATTTGGTGGCTCCCTTAAGAGTCCCCCAATGGCGACAGTCCCTTCGTGTCACCTAAGCTAGCCTAGTGGGCTAACCTCCCCCAGAAGTCTCTTTGTGAGGAGAACCTTCAACAGGGACGATCTCCTGATGAGACTCCTTGGCCCGCGGGGGGTGGGCACCGAGCCAGCTCGAGAACCCGCCACGGATGTTTATGGGCAGCTGAAGGGGGCAGGCTCAGAGTCACGGTCAGTGGGTTTTTGGATAGCAGCAAGACCTTGGCCACCTGAGAAAAGAGTAAACAAGATGTTAGAAAGTAAGCCCATTTAGATGATAGACAAATGAACAGACTCTAGGTACCTTCTCAGCCTGAGGCTCAACCCGCCGGTGCCTCTCCTTTTCCCTACGCTAGGCAACATCATTGGTGATCTCCTTAGCTGTGGTGTCCCCAGTCTCAATGCACAATAACACCTCGAAGCCTTACACTGCAAAGGGGAAAAGCAAGTCAGGTAAGATCCATAGAACGAAGGAATATTAGGGGAAACAAGGAGTACCCTTGGAAAACTTTATAAGGATGAGAAGGTTGGCAACCACGATGAAGAAGTTGTTTTCAAAGTAGGAAAGCTTCATAACCCAGTTAAAGGGTTCTCTATCACTTGACTTAACCTATTGGACATAATGCTAGAAGTATGAAGTGGTCGCTCTCTCCTCCCTGGTCGGTTCACTGAACGGGTTTCTGATTGGACCATCCTTATTCCAACTTAGGAAACCGACCCACCCATCTGTCTTGTCAATAAAAAGGAAGTTGTACTTCCAGTTCTTTAATTTTGACTTCTTCTCTACAGCTAAAATGAAGTCCTTCCAATTTTTAATACTATACCAACTAGCCTTGCTGGCCTAGTAGGGTGCCTTTTGCACAGTGTACACTAGACCGAATCTCCTGGCTGAGCAAGTTAACTAGCGTAGCTTGCAAGTGGTAACAAAGGAGCAAATATTATTCTTGGAAGTAGGCACTACTGGGCAATTGCCAGTTCATACTGATTCAGGATCTCCATAATCACTAAGGGGAAGCGAAGGTCGTACGATAGGGTCGCTCGATATACCACAAAGATTAGGGAAGTGCGAGCTGGGGCTGTCCCCGAGATCTGAACGCGTGGGTCATCAACTACCGTAAGCGTACAAATAGTCGTAGTATAGATAAAAGATATCGTTCCTCAGGGACTAATTGTAACTTATTGAGTCTTGCTTATCAAAATGTGCTAAGTAAAATTCTAGTTCAAGTGAATTCAATTTAACAATAGCAAATAAACTTTTCTAAATCAACAAAGGAAAAATGTCTAAGAATTCTCATAGTTGAGAAAGGAAATTGGATCAAAAATAATGAACATGTGTTTTCTTCTAATTGGTTAAATTCGAGGAATTGTAATCTCTTCAAAAACTCAGTCTGTTCTTCCGAAATCGACTAAATTTGCCTGAACTAAGCAAAAGTCATTCTTTTGAACTAATTTGCCTTAATTCAAGTTCAATGTCTTCGATTACTTACCAACCCTCCTAACATACAAATCTCTTTTTCGAGACGAAGTTACGTTACGTCTTATCAAGACGTCCAACAACCAAATGTCATGTTTCAGTTTTTCACTCGATTATTTCAAGAGTGCAAGCAAATTTCGGCCAAAAATCAACTCATAACAATCCAAACACTTGACAAAACTAAATCAAACCAATCGTGAAAATAAGCACAATTGTGCAGATTAAAACATGATCCAACAACACTTAAACAAACTACTAAATTCCTAGACTAAAGAAAACTACTCAGACAAGATAAAATATTAACAAACTAACCAACGATTGGCAAAATCTGAGCGAAAAGATGGCCTTCAACCAAGGGCTTCAGAACCACCTTAAAAACAAACTCTCAAACTCAAGACTCACACCAATACAATAACCAAACTAAAAACTACAAAATTTGAGAAAGAAACTAAAGCACTAATAGATGCTACTATATACTTTTGCTTTGCTTAGAATGATCTTAGACACTCTCTACTGCTGCAGAATGTCGCTTTTTATAGAGAGGCTCGGTCGATATCAGCCACACAGCCGAGGGAAAACAAAAAGGCAGCAGTTGCAGGCTTACCACGGTCCATGGGGTGCACCATGGTCCTACCGTGGTCTATGCTGAAACCGAGTTTTTGCTCATTCTTTCCTCTACAGGCGTGGCATACCATGGATGACCATGGGGGAGGTCAAAATACAACCATTGAAGGGCAAATGCTAGGTAATAAGGTTAAAAATCTTGTAAAATACATCAAACAACTATACCCAAGCATAAATCGATAATAGGAAAGTAAATAACAACTTAAAGCACAATATTCTCCTAAAAACGACACAAAATAGCCCTAAAATGATATACATAATAAGCACTTATCAAACTCCCCCATGCTTAAACTGTTGCTTGTCCTCAAGCAATGCAAAGATTAATATACACAGCCTCCTCAGGATAGATATGAGTAACATTCAAATGGCAAAGCTAATCCAAAGATAGCCCAAAAAGATACAAAAAATCATTAACAAACTCAATAGGAAATGAAATTTTCAAAAACCTTTTTAATATACCAAAATGTCAAACTTGAAAGCAATCTCCCCCGAATTGTCAAATACAATTGTTCAACATATGGAACAAGCGAAACTAGTAAGGCCGGTAGAACCTTACTATAGCTATGTGGCACTCAGTACTCATGTGTTTGAAATGTATATATTTATGAAGGTTCTCTAAAATCTCAACCTTAGATGCAGATCTACCATAAGCTTAACAAGATTCTCAAATTCGCCATTACTAAAAATGCAAACACATTAGACAATCATGAGGACTATAATAGGGTTATAACCGGGCTAAGGGTAAAGGTAAGAGGGTAACAAATGTTTTCGAAAATGAGGAGCTAGAGCCAAAGACTAAGAGCTAAACAATTCTAATGCATCAAACAACATCCTTCTTAAACCTTATCAATTCAGAATAAATCCCCAAATGAAGAGAGAAAGAGTCAAAAATCACAAATAACTTGCATTCCCAACAAGGCTAACCGCTTTCTTCGATTTTTTTTCCATTCTCTTTTCTTTTTTTTTCTTTTTTGCTTCTTCAAAAAAAAAATTTCTTTTGTGCTTTTTTTTTGTAAGCGCTTTTTTTTTTCCAGAAGGGATAGCCAAGGGGGAAATCCATAATGAACTTTAAATTCCAACTCTTCTCTAAATTTTGTACAATAAAATAAGGGATTAATCAATATCTTACAACCCTGCAACAAACAACCTAATTACACCATAAGATATCATTTCATCTTACAAACGCCCTATCAAACTTGATGCAAAAGAATAGAATACTCCTCTAACCTTGGGTTAAAGGTAAGACAAGTATTTGGCCATGGGTTATAATAGGAGGTTCAAATCAAGAAAAACGAATACAGGCTCAAAGGGACTAACAGGGGATACAATACACAACCAGGGTGGCTATTTGGCCGTGGGGTTTAAACAAATCAAAGAAAGAATTGCATCAATCATATTGCCTAAATACATATGCGAAATGTGATCTTGAATGAGAATCTAAGCAAGCTCTAGAAAAATGATGTCAAGGAAGAGTCACACATGAAAGAAATATGAGACTAATAATAATAAACAGTCTCTAAAGGCTCAAAATTTCACCTGACATCTACCAAGGTCAAAACTAGCTCACCAGTAAACACATGTCAAAATCTTGTAAAGATTCATGGGGAAAATCATTTCGCATCCAACATGTGGTCAAAACATGGAATTGATTTCGAAAACTCATTCGCAAACTTTTTATGCACAATTCAGGAGAATTAAAGGATCAAACTAAACCAAAGAAAGCTACCAAATCTATAGAGATCATCATCCGAGGATTTTTTTTTCCTTTTTTTGTGTTCTTTTCTTTTTTTCTTCTCTTTTTTTTTATATTTATGCTCCTACAAACAATGCAAACTAAAATGCAAAAGAAACTAATAAAAGAAAGAAACTAAAATGCAACCTATAAGAAAACTAAACGTACTTTTAAAACAAAACTAAAACAATCAAAAACTATAAAAACTACTACTAAAAACATATACAAAGCAAAAACACACCTAAATAGAAACAAACATTAGACGCTAAATATAATGACTAACTCCCCCATGCTTGAATCACATATTGTCCTCAATGTGGGCAAATAATAAAAAGGGAAGGGGAGTAGCAGAAAACAAGATCAGAGAGGAGGGGTAGAGGAGGATGGAGTGGTTGACCATATGAGATATGCCAATCTCGCTAGGTCTCTAGACATGCCCTATAGTCTTGAAAATATTGAGTTTGGGAAGCAAGCAACCCATGAAGCTCATCGTGAGGCTCTGGACAAATTCCTGAATAGCGGCGCTCTCAGAAGCAACAAACTCTCAGATGGAAACTTGCTCCTCTTTAAGGGAACTTAGGGCGTCTTAGAGGGCAGAATAGTTAAGTGGAGGTGGTTGAGAAGAAGAACTAGGTCCTGCTTGACCAGATTGAGGGGCTGGTTAGTGAGGTGTAGGTGGAACAACCTTCTCATCACCAGGTACCCAATAAAGGTTACCTTGGTGAAGATGGGTGGTGCGATCAACATTGGGAAGCGGCAAAAGCTGGTCCCCCTGGGGTAAATCCAATATAAACAGCCAGCCTCAACTTTACAAAAGTTCATAATCTCAAAAGAAGCTTGATCAAGCCGCTCGGACCTAGAAACTCTATCCTCAAGATTGGGCTCAATACCCAAGAATCTAGCAATAGTAGTTATTATCCCACCAATGACTATCTTATCTTTAGTGCTAACAGTACCACCATGTAATTACCTAGTTAAGAATGAACATGGGTCAAGTTGGTCTCCATCAAGCATACAGGACAAAAAGTACAACTTAGAAAGTCACGGGGCATTCAGACTATCGCCCCGAGCAAACAAATAACAAGCCAAGAAGCGCTGAGCTACTCTAATGCAGGGGTTTCTAATATGTGTACATTTTGATGAACTGGTACTGTACCTAACCATCCCCAAAAGTTCACCCCAAAACGCATTCAGGTTGAATTCGTGGGGGAGTTGACGGTGCGATTAGCCCATGCTAGGTGGAAAACCGAAAATACTGTTGAACGTACCTAAGTTCAGTTCATACAATTGTTCATGCAAGTAAAACGATATACATCCAGCTTGACATTGAGGCCCTCTAGTGACCTCGATATGGAGTGTACTAAGGAATTCTAGGGTCAGGTCCTTATATGTATGCTCTTTGATTTCTAAAAAGTGGCCCATACCACCTTTGGCAAACAACCAACGAATATCATCCAAAATTCCTAACCAGGCTAACAAATCCTCATCATAATATCTAGTTGCTACAACCATATGTTCATTCAAGCAATTATACCTAGCAACATGATCAGGATGCATTAAACCAAGGGGGTGAGGAATGTTACCTCTAGCATGTGCAACAATTGATGTTCGGGATGTTCTTTGAGGTCGGGGTGTTGCTTGAATTGAAGAACCAACCTCCTTGGTGCTCCTTGATCTCTTGTTTGGTGCCATTGTTGCAAATGTGAAATAAAAACAAAACTAAAACCAAAAGTAAGAACTAAAACCTAGAAAATTGAAGAAATTATATGAAAAAAAAAGAGAGAGAAAAAGATGGGCATGCTAGATGAGTGAAGATGAGATGAATTTGAAGTAAAAGAAGAAGAAAGAGATGGATTTTAAGGATGAAAAATTGAGTGAAAGGAAAGGATTTGGTGTGAAAATGATTAGAAATGGTGAAGAAATAAGGGGAGATTAGTGAGATTTGGTTATGGAGTTTAGAGAGAGAAAATGGGGGTAGAGAGAGAGAGTGTGTACGTCGAGAGGCTAAAGAAGATACGGGGAAAGGGAAAAGGCACCGCAGTCAAAAACCTAGACCGAGGCCCGTAGTAGACCACCACGGGCCGTGGGGTTCACCACAAACCGTCCATGGTGTCTGCTGGCACTCGATTTTTTTTATTTATCTGGGTTGGCACCCCACGACCGTATTTATAGGGTACTGACCGTGGTGCCAACATTTTATTCATATATTTTTTCTTTTTTTATTTTTAATTTCGTATATATAACTACAAAAATTAATAAAAATCAAAACTATAAAAAGGGAAAAGGAAAGAAAGCTTAGGTCGCCTCCCAAGAAACGCTCTTTTCAGGTCAAGAGCTTGACCCTTGTTCTAGGCTTGGTCCGGATCAGATGGTGTATGGAAATTAGCTTCGTCCCGGACCACAAAATCAAACTTATTTAGTTGAAGGTACCATCTTAAAAGTTCTGGCTGTAGGTCCTTCGTCTTCATAACTTGGTGTCATAACGCACTATCTGTATACAAAACAAATCGCTCTTGTGGCCCATCAGACGGGCTATCATCAACTCGTGCAACCCCTACATCAAAATCTACATCAAAACCTTCCACGTGGGGCATAGACAGAACATTTTGTGCAAGCTTGTAGTAATCACTCATTAAAGACTCATTAGAAATAAGGGCCTAAACCTCGGGCTTGTTAGGTGGCATAGGAGTAGCAAACTCCACCTTAACATACCCTTGGTTGGGTTCTCATAGTCAGAATCAGGAGGATCTTCACAATTTTAGACATCCTCCATATCAATCTCAAGGTGTATGGCCCGCGTACCTTATTTTCTATTAAGTTGTTTGTGACGCATTTTTGCGTTATAAAAACCTATTTTATTTAACGATACAAGTTAAATTATTAGTGATGTGACTATGTGAGCGATAATTTTATTAAAAGGATGTTTTTGTCACCATTATTATTCTTATTAATGTTATTATTAGTTTTGAAAATCCTTCGATGATTTTTAGTAAGCGTTAATATAGAATATTAACGAGTACTAAATCGATTAGGAACCCGAATGCGATTAAGTCGTCGACCTTAGAAGTAGTTCGATGTTATTAAATCGAACCTAGAT
>JACYFF010031956.1:29270765-29299969 GCA_017589665.1 Selenicereus undatus
GTGTGAACCGTTGAGTTGTATCTTTCGCTTTTCCTTTATTAATGAACTATTCTGTTTGGTGTACTCCGAGCGGGTGGCACGTTGAGTTATGAACTCCGGCGTGTGGCCGTTGAGTTTCTTTTAAATTTTGTACGCTTCCGTTGATTTGCAAGGATTATTGTAAGGCTTTTAGCCTGGAAACGGTCAGTTTTTAGGGGAAACTCTGTCCGTTTCGTCCCAAAATTTAGGTACAAAGTTAATAAAATGTAACGCTTTCGGCCCTAGGGGCTGGGGGTGTTACATTGATGGTATCAAACAAAACGTCCTGCGACCATAGGCCGCGACCTGAGTCTTGCGTTTCATATAGTCGTCTAGGAACACTTTGTGACTATGAGACGTATGCCTCTTGTATGTGCAAATATGAGTTTTATGTGAATATCCGCGCGTCTAGCTAGTTAGGTGCGGCTTGAGTGAGCTCCTTAACCGAGTGAATTAACGAATTTCCAAGAGTATAAGCCGAATAGCTTCTATTCTCATGAATGAGATAAGTGTTAGCACAAGCAAAGTTGTTTTGCTTATATGCCTTGGTGATTATTATCGAAAGTCTATGTTCATTTTTAAAACAAGCCCAATATGGCTGTCCACGCCAACTCATTTTCCCCTCTTCAATGCGATTTGCCCTCGACGCCTAAATAGAGTGAGTAGACGCTTGAAGAGGATTGGCGAAGAGGAGACTAGATACCATGTGCCCTTTTTTTTCAGTTTAAATTGTTTGTAATCGAGACTTGGATGTTAGTATGATTTGTGTAGATCGGCTCTAGGTGTGCGCGTTTTAGACATGACTGAGCATAGTTTGGGAATTTCGGGGACAAGATTCTTTTAAGGGGGGAAGAGTGTAAGGCCCGCGTACCTTATTTTCTGTTAAGTTGCTTGTGACGCACTTTTGCGTTATAAAAACCAATTTTATTTAACGATACGAGTTAAATTATTAGTGATGTGCCTATGTGAGCGATAATTTTATTAAAAGGATGTTTTTTTCACCATTATTGTTCTTATTAATGTTATTATTAGTTTTGAAAATCCTTCGATGATTTTTAGTAAGCGTTAATATAAATTATTAACGAGTACTAAATCGATTAGGAACCCGAATGCGATTAGGTCGTCGACCTTACAAGTAGTTTGATGTTATTAAATCGAACCCAAATAGATATGGGAACGAATAGTTGATGAACGATTATATTATCGATTTGAGTGTACAATTCGGGTTACGAATTCGACTAGCGGTATTGAATATGCATCAGCTTGGGACACAAACATAAAGTGAGGGAGGGGTATTTTGGTAATTTGCGCGAGACAGCCCCCCTTCTTTCTCTTCCTGCCGCGAGCCCCCCCCCCCCCCATTCACGACATTCACCTTCTGTCTCTGCTTCTTCTTCTTCCTCCTCTCATCTCCTCCATACCCGCGCCCCTCAAGCTATATTTGCAGAGGATTTTCGCCACTTTTAGCAACAAAATTCCCCCACTCGTCCTCCCCTCTAAGCTGGGACCCATTTGATGTGAATTTGGGTCGAAACCCGAATGAACCAACCACGTTCTGGCACCGAATTGCAGCTCGAACGCGTACCCCAGGTATGGTCATGCACTCCGACTCTTAGTTGTTTCAATTTCTTATAAATGAGGGCGGAAATCATCTCCTAACACACCCGATTCAACCTCAGTTCAGGAAGTGATTTTTGGGTCGTTTCCAGGGTTCGAATTTTGGGAGTCTGGGCGCTATTTGGGTCCTGTTCAAGCATGGGTGAGCAAGAGCCGAAAGTTTGGAGTTGTTTGAGCCCCTAAAGTCGAGCCCATAGCCGTGAATCGAACCTCTTACTTGATTTCAAGGTGAGGGTTCCTTTCCTCCTAAATTGTTAGTAATTTCATCTAATTTTACTGATTATGACTTAGTTTAGGTTGAAATTTGAGTTAATTATCAGTAATTGGCGGATTCGAACGAAAATTGTGTAAATATGTCGATTATGCCGATTTAGGATCCGTGTATGTTGGGTTGGCGTGTGACATTACTAATTGATGATTTTGGAGTTTTGAGAAACAAGTTGAGTTATGCTTAATGCCGATACCTCAATTAATTTTTGTTTAAAATTCAGTTTTGGGGGTTGTATGTGAACGTTATGCCCTTAGATTGCTAAATGGGTGGTTTGAGGCATTGTAGAGCGATTATAAATGAGTATCATGCTTATGGTTACTGGATTGCGAATTCATTGATATGCTAAGTCATTCGAACGATTACAACTGAATACCATGCATATATATTGATTTGTGAATGATTCGATTGCATTATTGTGCTGTTGAACCAAGTTCGGCAGTGGGATGATTTGAGGTGAAACTATTGAGTGAATTCGAGGTTCTTGTGGTCGTTGTTATGCGAGATGGGAGCCTAGGTTTGAAATAACCGCAATCGTGTGGATTGCAAGGTGATTATGGAAATCGCTTTTACGAAGTGCTCATACGTGCTATGTGTAAACCCTTTTTCGCAATGTGCTATGTGATTAATTCTTGAAAGTTTACACGTTTCAAAAAAAAAGACAGGACATTTAGAAAGCTCGCTTTATATGCTTGAAAATGCTTTTAAATGTATCAGTTGACTATTTGTGTGTTAGGACGTCTAAAATGTTAAAGAGGTCCTAAACCGTCGAACTGCTCAGTTAGTGACTCGACTGAATAGTCGATAGGTTTAGGAATTTCGAAAGCAAACTAAAATTGAGTTCAAAAAGGTTTTTAAGGCATTGGTTTTGATAATGACCCCTCCTTATGTTTAAAAGAATTTATACGACTCGAAAAAGAGTACCTTAAGGTGCTAATTATGAAACTTAGCTTATTTGCATGATTTTTGGTTACTTAAGTCTCTATTGAGTTTTGATCTACGATTTAGCAAATGTTTTACGTTTAAAAGAAGCTTTCAAGCTAAAAAGCGAAGTCGTTTTTATGAGTTAGCAATCATTTCACATTTGTAAGAAGCTTTTTAGTTGGAAATGAAGTCGTTTTGAGAACTATCAAACATATTAAGTCTATACGAAACTTTCAAGTTAGAAACGAAGTCGTTTTACGATTAGGCAACCTTATTATGTTTATACAAAAAGCCTTCTAGTTAAAAACGAAGTCATTTTACGATTTAGTAAACATATTATGTTTACCCGAAGCATTCAAGTTAGAAACTAAGTCGCTTTACAATTTAGTAAACGTGTTACGTTTATAAGAAACCTTTAAGTTTAAAGTGAAATCGTTTTAAGTATTAACCAACTTATTGCCTTTATAAGAAGCTTTTAAGGCTAAAAGGAAGTCGTTTTACGAATTCATGAACGTATTACGTTTATACGAAGCTTTTAAGCTAGAAATGAAGTCGTTTTAGAAACTAGCAAACGTTTTACGTTTATAAGAAGTTTCTTAAGTTAAAAACGAAGTCACTTTGCGAGTTAGTAGCCGTATTACATTTATACGAAGCTTTTAAGTTTGAAACGATATTGTTTTACGATTTAACTAGCCCATTACGTTTTAAGAAACTTTCAAGTTTCAAAGGAAGTCGATTTATGTGTTAACACCTTTATAACGTCTATCAGAAGCTTTTAAGCTACTTACGAAGTCATTTTATGATTTAGCAAACATATTAATATTATAAAAAGGTTTTAAGTGGAAAACAAAGTGAACTATGAGCATTTCAAAAAGTTATGGTCGTTTTGTTTAAAAAGCGAGTTTTCAGCCAAGTAAGCATTTGAAACAGAGAAATGAATATGTCTTTAAAGCCTAAGAATGTGCTGGGAAGTTGGCCAGGGGGCGGAAACTGGACGCAAAAGGGCATGAGCTGTTTCCCCCTAAGATAAGTAAGTTAGGAACTGGACTCAAGATACGAGCTATCTTGGTGTGAGCTGTTCCTAGAAACTGGACGCAAAGATGGCGTGAGCTGTTTCTCTCTAAAGAAAAGTTAGGAACTGGACTCAAGTTATGAATTATCTTGGTGTGAGCTGCTCCCAAGATAAGTTATTATGTGTGACGCGTAACAAAACCTTGAGGGGGACTGGACTCAGGATATGATTATCCTGGTGTGAGCTATTGCCCCACAGAGGGCAGTATCGAGGTTAGAATTACTCTACTAAGACACGTTTTGGCCAAAGGTTAAGTACGTATACCCCACGGGTAACGTAGAATAAGAGTGACGATCTCACTTAAGGGCGGTGTTGACCTCCCTAGCCTGCACAATGAGATGTTTTATGTTGTAAGTAAGTTCCTGATAAAAAGGAGGTTTGGCTTTTTGCCATTCTAAGCAGTTAAGAAAAGAAAAGAAGTTCTTTTAAAGTAACGCCAGCGTCAAGAGGCCAAGTAAAGTGTTTTTAAGAAAAGAAAGAAAGCTTTCAAATGTACACCTTCTGTTCATCTTTTATGAAAGGATTTCCAAGTATAGTCAAATGAATTCTCAAATGTTGCATTATTCGTTTCGATGTGCATATTCTATGAAAGTATGTTTCTTTACAAGTCTTTCTTACCAGTTTAGATGTTTTGAGAACTTTTAGAAAGAAACATAAGCTTTAAAGGAGTTGGTGGGGATTATAAACCCTTCTTGGTATTTTTCGAGAGTCACTATGTTTTCAAAAGTAAGTTTGGAAGCCTTTGTATTCAGTCCTGGTTACATGCTCGTTTGTCTACCTGGATGCCTGCTAGTAGGGAAGTTTGGTCATTGAGGCCGAGAATTGAGTTGAATGGTTGGAATGAAGTTTAAGGAGGGTAATCTTTCCTTGGGATCTATGATTGCCTAATATGATAGTAAAGTATGAATGCGTGATATGTGGCTATTATTAGTATTATTGTCTGTAACTGTTTTGGGTTTTAAGCAGTAGGGGAATTCTCACTGAGCATGTGGTTGCTCACCCCAATACTCTTTCCCCTTTTTCCCCCAGGTTTTTGTTATGACAGGTGAAAGTCAAGCTACCTACGCCAGCTGGAGTTTAACCCTGCTTGAAAAAGAGTCATGTGTGCCATATAGAAGTAGATTCATCTGATTAATGATGTAATATGACGCATTCCTAGTTGTAAATGTTGTAAACTAAGTTTTCTAGCTCATATTATTCATATTGTTTATGAGTCGCTCTGTATGGCCATATGAGCCGACCATCTAAATAGTTATATGTCCTCTTGGTTAAAGTTAGTCATGTTTTGGGATGTAAACCCCAATACTCCGGTTGTGTGAACCGTTGAGTTGTATCTTTCGCTTTTCCTTTATTAATGAACTATTCTGTTTGGCGTACTCTGAGCGGGTGGCTCGTTGAGTTATGAACTCCGACGTGTGGCCGTTGAATTTCTTTTAAATTTTGTACGCTTCCGTTGATTTGCAGCGATTATTGTAAGGCTTTTAGCCTGGAAACGGTCAGTTTTTAGTGGAAACTCTGTCCGTTTCGTCCCGGAATTTGGGTAGAAAGTTAATAAAACGTAACGCTTTCAGCCCTAGGGGCTGGGGGTGTTACATTGATGGTATCAGAGCAGAGGTCCTGCAACCATAGGCCGCGACCTGAGCCTTGCATTTCATATAGTCGTCTAGGAACACTTTGTGACTATGAGACGTGTGCCTCGTGTATGTGCAAATATGTGTTTTATGTGAATATCAGCGCATCTAGCTAGTTAGGTGTGGCTTGAGTGAGCTCCTTAACCGAGTGAATGAACGAATTGCCAAGATATCAGCCGAATAGCTTCTATTCTCATGAATGAGATAAGTGTTAGCACAAGCAAAGTTGTTTCGCTTATATGCCTTGGTTATTATTATCGAAAGTCTATGTTCATTTTTAAAACAAGCTCAATATGGTTGTCCATGCCAACTCATTTGCCCCTCTTCAATGCGGTTTGCCCTCGGCGCCTAAATAGAGTGAGTAGACGCTTGAAGAGGATTGGCGAGGATGAGACTAGATACCATGTGCCCTTTTTGTTCAGTTTAAATTGTTTGTAATCGAGACTTGGATGTTAGTATGATTTGTGTCGATTATGCCGATTTAGGATCCGTGCATGTTGGGTTGGCGCGTGACATTACTAATTGATTTGTTTGGAGTTTTGTGAAACAAGCTGAGTTATGCTTAATGCCGATACCTCAATTAATTTATGTTTAAAATTCTATTTTGGGGGTTGTATGTGAACGTTATGCCCTTAGATTGCTAAATGGGTGGTTTGAGGATTGTAGAGCGATTATAAATGAGTATCGTGCTTATGGTTACTGGATTGCGAATTCGTTGATGTGCTAAGTTATTCGAACGATTACAACTGAATACCATACATATATATTGATTTGTGAATTATTCGATTACATTATTGTGCTGTTGAACGAAGTTCGGCAGTTGGATGATTTGAGGTGAAACTATTGAGTGAATTCGAGGTTCTTGTGGTCGTTGTTATGTGAGGAGGGAGCCTGGGTTTGAAATAATCGCAATCGTGTGGATTGCGAGGTGATTATGGAAATCGCTTTTACGAAGTGTTCATACGTGCTATGTGTAAACCCTTTTCCGCAATGTGCTATGTGATTAATTCCTGAAAGTTTAGACGTTTCAAAAAAAAAAAGACAGGACATTTGGAAAGCTCGCTTTATATGCTTGAAAATGCTTTTAAATGTATCAGTTGACTATTTGCGTTTTAGGACGTCTAAAATGTTAAAAAGGTCCTAAACCGTCGAACTGCTCAATTAGTGACTCGACTGAATGGTGGATAGATTTAGGATTTTCGAAAGCAAACTAAAATTGAGCTTGAAAAGGTTTTTAAGGCATCGATTTGGGTAATGACCCCTCCTCATGTTCAAAAGGATTTATACAACCCGAAAAAGAGTACCTTAAGGTGCTAATTATGAAGCTTAGCTTATTTGCATGCTTTTTGGTTACTTAAGTTTTTATTGAGTTTCGATATATGATTTAGCAAACGTTTTACGTTTAAAAGAAGTTTTTTTTTAGTTGATACCACCCAATGTAACACCCCCGCTACCTACCAGGGACGTACACCGCCAGGACCCCCCGTGGGAGACCCCTAAGGCTCATTCTTGTATTTCTTTACTTTAGAAATTCTAGCTAACTTTAATTTAGTTAGGGAATTCTGGAGCGAAACTGCAAGAGTTCCGCCTATAATTAAGACATTTCCAAAATTTACACTAGGATTTTTATGGTACCTGTATCATCACAACCAAACTCAAAGAGAACTAGGAGGCTCTAGCGAGTCACACACTCGCGGTTGCGGCTTAAGCCTTTACAAACAACTATTCAGAAAGATTTACATAAGTCTTGTACTACTAGAGCCACTACATGCCCCATTTCATGCACTTCTCAAGCAAAATATTTCTATAGGCAGCCACATCACTTCATATCACTGGTACATCTTGCAGGAGCAACTAGTGGGTCTAGAAGGAACGTAGATTCTTCAATTTATTCATCACCTGGGGGGAAAGGGGAAAAGGAAATGGAGTGAGCTACCACATGCTCAGTGAGTGTCCCTCCACTCCTTAAAACAAAACCTTTACAAGCAATATTACTCATAATAGCCACTTATCAAGCATTTAGCTAATACATTTAGCTAATACTAACATGGTATTAGGGAACATATTATAGGACATAGGTTGTAGAACATGAACATCGGACAAGCCATGACGTATGTATGCACTAGGCATGTATGAATGTCATTGCATAATTCACTAACATATTACAATTCTATTTGAAGACACATTCAACATATGTAAGAACATTTTCTTTGAACTTTCAATGAAACTTTCTTTGAACATTAGAAGCATTTTCTTAACCTTTGAGGTTCTCGATCTTTTGAAAGAGTTTACATTTCGTATTAATCGTAAAACGACCCTTATAAGCATTTCACATTCATTCCATATGGCCTCTTTGGGCCCGTAAAACATTCTTTATCTTTGAAACATATAAAATGGCAAAGGCCAATTGTTTTTTTTATCTTTGTACGAAAATACTTCTGACATAAGATCATTACAGGGTGCTGATTGAGTGAGAACTATTCTCGACCCCATAATGAGACCTAACACTCACTCTTAAGCTCTTACTCCCGGGATGGCTACATAACATATCGGACCATTACATTAACCCTCGTCAGGGCCTCTAGAGTTTTCGGACCTTCCCCTAGGTTAACATCGTTCATATCATATCATATTGTCTGCAGCACATTATCTTAGCCACTTAAAGCGTATCGGCCATAACGGCTAATAACTTTGCGTTTCAAACAATAAAATCATTCAATGTATAACTCACATCTTTCTAAAACTCTTTGGGGATTCCCCCGTTCAAGCAAGTTCACTCCCAAAACTGTTTTCATTTAATTAAAATAGGCCATCATACACTAATAGTTATGGCTACTATCATTTCAAAACATGAAATCCTTCTTTGAAAAAAACTCACCCTTATGCACATCATGCAATTTGAGGACATCGAAGGGAAAGGGGTTCACATATATCACATTTAAGCACTTCATAATCAATTCAACACAATGAGCTACACATGGCCTCGCAATCTACACAATTGCGGTCAATTCACAACCCAGTCTCCCTCCTCACTTGCACCGTACCACAAGACCTCGAACGCTCATGATTCTTTCCTCAAACCATCCAACTACTAATTCGATTCATTGATTTATTAATCACAACATATTATCATATTAGCTTGTGTGAAAGGAAGTGAGGTTTAGGCTCTTACTTGAGCAAACAGCACTATTCAGTGGTGCGTTACAGCAAGCATACATATAGCCACATTTATTCATAATTTGATAACACTTAATTAAGTAAATCAAACATGATCTGATTCTAAACATATACAATGCATTTCGAAGTAACTTTCCTAAGCATGAACGTACTAAAAGGGGTTCAAATGCAACTAAACATATTTCAATACTTTCGAATTTAATTCATTTACAAGCATTAGCCAGTTTCACTCGAATCGATGCTAAACATGTTAAACTAACTTCGTTTTCAATTCTTTTTCATGCATCAACTAATTAACTTGAATCGATGCTAAACACATTAAACTCACTTCGTTTTCAATTCTTTTTCATGCATCAACTAATTAACTTGAATCGATGCTAAACACATTAAACTAACTTCGCTTTTAATTCTTTTTATACATTAGCTACTTTTAACCGAATTCAAGCCAACCACGTGCAACAAAGTTTAATTAGTCTCATGTACGTGCATTAACTAAATATACTAAATATACTAAACATGATTCTAGACAAGCATTACTTCGAACCAGCTTTCAGGCATAACTGAAATTACACCTACCGCTTATACACAGGTTCTGTACATTTCTAAGCTAAATTTAACACTGATTCAAGACATGCATAGCTAACGGCAACAAGCAACATTTCGGGTATACATTCTAGTTGGCCAAAAATGGGTGTTAAATCATCAGACAACAATTTTTCATTCAATTCTTGACATTTCTAACGAGTTTAGCTGACTTAAATATGGCATGCAACATTATTCTGCTGAAAACGTTTCGAAAATATTAATAGCTTAGGAGGAGGAGAAACACTTACTTGGATTAGCTTAATTACCCACTTAATTGGCAGTAATTCACGCCCTAATCCCCCCTGAACTCGACCTTGGCTCAGCTACTCCAAAAACCCGAAACCCTAGCATCGACTGAGTAACGATTGAGACTGATTTTGGCCGGAATTTGACTCCCTATTTATAGAGGAGGTCGTGAGGGTGATGGGTTGCCGGATTCTAGCACGTGGGTGGTGGTTTTTGGCAGCTAGACGCGTGGTTTTTGGATCGAGAGAAGTGGATGGCGGTGTGTGATGGTTGTGGCGGTGGAGAACGCGTGTTGGAGGGGACTAGTCGTCCCTTTCTCTCGCCGGTGACGTGTGCTGGCCGGCGGCAGCGCCAGATGGCCGATCGCCAGAGAGAGAGAGAGAGAGAGAGCGCAGCGGTAGAGAGAGAGGTGGGTGTCGGGGTCCTTCGGGTCTCAGAGACCCGACTTAGGCCCCCCCCCTTTTGTTCTATTTTCCCTTTTTTTGTTTTTGACTCAATTAACATCATTCAGCTAAATTCTAGGTTCATACTCGTTAATGGTTAGGCTAAACTCGAGACAAAACGTCTTACAATTAACATCTTTAATCAAACTTCGAAAGTTAATTAAATGAAACGAAAACGATTTTAAAAGCTCGGGTCAGCGTTGATTCAAAAAATTTTATCATTAAATAACGTCGATAATAACATAAATCAATTAATCATTCTTTTTAGTGAAATTAATAGTTAAAAATGCACACGCCTGCTGTAATATTTTTGTTGAACAATAATTCAAGGCAACTTTATAAATTTAGCAACTAGAACAACTTATCATCAGTAAAACGATAGTGTGGCCCTAACATTCTCCCCCCCCCCCTAGAGAAATTCCATCCTCAAAATTGGTTTACCTAAAGGAAATAGCGCGGGATATTTCTCACGCATTTCGCTTTCCAGCTCCCAAGTCGCTTCCGCCACTTTGTGATGTTTCCATAACACCTTAACATAGGGAATGCTCCTGTTTCTGAGCTTTTTCTCTGCTTTCTCCAAAATCCGAATGGGCTCTTCAACATAGGTGAGATTTTCTTTAACTTGCAGGGGTTCATGTCGAATGACATGATCCGGATCTGAAACATACTTCCGAAGATTGGATACATGAAATACATCGTGAATGCCTTGCAATGAGGGCGGTAAGGCCAATCAGTATGCAACTGACCCCACTCTCTGCAAGATTTCGAATGGTCCAATAAATCTCGGGCTCAGTTTTCCTTTTTGCCTAAACCCTATGCTTCCTCTTAGTGGAGGCACTTTGAGGAACACATGATCTCCAACTTCGAATTCCAATGGCCTTCTCCTAATGTCCGCATAGCTTTTTTGTCTACTCTGGGCGACTTGCAGCCTTTTTCGTATTGGTTTAATTATTTCGATCGTTTGATCGATTAATTCGACCTTAGAAGGTTCCCTTTCTCCCACTTCATTCCAACAAATAGGAAATCTACAACGTCTACCATACAATGCCTCGAAAGGAGCCATGCCTATGCTGGCGTGGTAACTATTATTGTACGCAAACTCGATCAGAGGTAAGTTATGATCCCAAGCTCCAGCGTATTCGAGTGCACAGGCTCTCAACATGTCCTCCAAGGTTTGAATGGTTCTTTCAGATTGACCATCCGTTTGAGGATGGAAGGCCGTACTTAAACGTAATTCTGTGCCCATTGCTCTTTGAAAACCCTGCCAGAAGCGAGAGACAAACTTGGTATCGCGATCTGACACAATACTGAGTGGCACACCATGCAGTCTAACTATCTCCTTAATGTATAGGTTAGCTAGTTGCTCAGAGGTGAAAGTGGCCTTGATGGGTAAGAAGTGTGTGGCCTTGGTCAATTTGTCAACTATAACCCATACACCATCATGTTGCATGATGGTTCTTGGCATTCCAATCATGAAATCCATGGTGATGTGTTCCCATTTCCATACCGGAATTGGCAAGGGCTGAAGTAGCCCTCCAGGCTTCTGATGCTCAGTTTTCACCCTCTGGCACGTAAGACATCATGCTACGTAGTTCGCGATGTCCCTCTTCATTCCATTCCACCAATAATGGGTTTTTAAGTCATGGTACATTTTCGTACTTCCAGGGTGTACAACAAGTGTGGAATTATGTGCTTCCTTTAACTACTCCTTCTTGAGAGTTGTTATGTTGGGTACACAGAGTCTATTCCCATACCACAGTACTTCATTTTGGATGGAAAACTTCTTATTCTTTCCTTCTTCCATACCTTTCCTTAATTTCATAAGTTCAGGGTCATCCTTCTGTTGTTGCTTAATCCGATCGACCAAGGGCGAAGAGGTTTGGAGTGATGCTAAGTGGCTTTGATTTCCTGGTAGTACAACCTCTATTTGTAGTACATCGAGCTCTCTTAAGAGTCTCTTTTCTTCCGTAAGTAGACAGGCTATAGACCCAGTGGATTTTCTACCCAGTGCGTTATAAAATACGTTCAATTTAGTATATTTATTATGTTTATACGAAGCATTCAAGTTAGAAACCAAATCGTTTTACGATTTAGTAAACGTGTTACGTTTATAAGAAACTTTTAAGTTTAAAGTGAAATCGTTTTAAGTATTAACCAACTTATTGCCTTTATAAGAAGCCTTTAAGTCTAAAAGGAAGTCGCTTTATGAGTTAATAAACGTATTACGTTTATATTAAGCTTTTAAGTGAGAAATGAATTCATTTTATAAACTAGCAAACGTTTTACGTCTATAAGAGCTTCTTAAGTTAAAAACGAAGTCATTTTGCAAGTTAGTAGCCGTATTACGCTTATACGAAGCTTTCAAGTTCAAAACGAAATCGTTTTACGATTTAATAAGCTCATTACGTTTTTAAGAAGCTTTCAAGTTTCAAAGGAAGTCGATTTATGCGTTAATAAACTCATAACTTCTATATGCAATGTTTAAGCTCAAAACGAATGAATTATGAGCTTTTCAAAAGGTTATAGTCGTTTAGTTTAAAAGGCGAGTTTTCAACTAAGTAAGCATTTGAAACAGAGAAATGAATTTTGTTTTTAAAGTCTAAGGATGTGCTGGGAAGTGGGCCAGAGGGCGGAAACTGGACGCAGAAAGGGCGTGAACTGTTTCCCCCTGAGATAAGTAAGTTAGGAACTGGACTCAAGATACAAGTTATCTTGGTGTGAGCTGTTCCTGGAAACTGGACGCAAAGATGGCATGAGTTGTTTCCCTCTAAAGAAAAGTTAGGAACTGGACTCAAGATATAAATTATCTTAGTGTCAGCTGTTCCTGGGAACTGGACTCAAGATATGAAATATCTTGGTGTGAGTTGTTCCCTAGATAAGTTATGATGTGTGACGCGTAAGAAAACCTTGAAGGGGACTGGACTCAGGATATGATTATCCTGGTGTCAGTTGTTGCCCCACAGAGGACAATATCGAAGTTTGAGTTTATCCACTGAGACGTGTTTTGGCCAAAAGTTAAGTACGTATACCCTGGGGATAACGTAGAATAAGAGTGACGATCTCACTTAAGGGCGGTGTTGACCTCCCTAGCCAGCACAATAAGATGTTTTATGTTATAAGTAAGTTCCTTATAAAAAGGAGATAGCACGTATGAACACTTCGTAAAAGCGATTTCCATAATCACTTCGCAATCCACACGATTGTGGTTATTTCAAACCCAGGCTCCCTCCTCACATAACAACGACCACAAGAACCTCAAATTCACTCAATAGTTTCACCTCAAATCATCCAACTGCCGAACTTGGTTCAACAACACAATAATGCAATCGAATCTTTCACAAATCAATATATATGTATGGTATTCAGTTGTAATCGTTCGAATGACTTATCATATCAACGAATTCGCAATCCAGTAACCATAAGCATGATACTCATTTATAATCGCTCTACAATGCCTCAAACCACCCATTTAGCAATCTAAGGGCATAACGTTCACATACAACCCCCAAAACAGAATTTTAAACATAAATTAATTGAGGTATCGGCATTAAGCATAACTCAGCTTGTTTCACAAATCTCCAAACTCATCAATTAGTAATGTCACACGCCAACCCAACATGCACGGATCCTAAATCGGCATAATCGACATATTTACACAATCTTTGTTCGAATCCGCCAATTACTGATAATTAACTCAAATTTCAACCTAAACTAAGTCTTAATCAGTAAAATTAGATGAAATTACTAATAATTTAGGAGGAAAGGAACCCTCACCTCGATTCCAAGCTGAATAATCGTTCAAAGCTGCTAGGCTCAGCTCTAGGTGTTCGAACAATGCCAACCCCTCGATCCTTGCTCATGACGCACGAACAGAGCCCAAAACCATGCTCAATTGTGCCATTCGAACCCTAATTCGACCCATCGACTCGGTGCCTTTTGCTGAGGCCTGTGCTACGAATTTAGCCCCGATTTGTAGAGGAATTGGAGTGGGTAGAAACTGAAATCCATAGACGAGCATAGGTACACGTTGTACGCCCCAAATCATCACCCAAACCCACCAAAATCGTTGAGAAATCCTTCTAACTTTGCCCAGATTTCACGGCTAAGGGTTCGTTTGGTGGTGGGGAAGGTTGAATAAGGGCTAGAGCAAGGTGGGTGTGGCAAAATTTTGGTGGATTTGTGAAGCTTGAGGTGCGTCCATGGAGGAGATGAGCTGAGGAAGAAGAACAAGAGCAGAGACAGAGAGGAATAGGGGGGCGTCGAGCTCGCGATTGGGAAGGAGGAGAAAAGGGGTCGTGCTATTTTACGAAATTACCCCTCCTTTGCTATATTATTTTTGTACCAAACTGTTCAATCGTTGGTGTCGTTAGCCTAATTCGTAACCTAAATTCTAAACCCAATTCCGTAATATAATCTTTCATCAACTATTCGTTCCCAAATATGACAAGGTTCGATTTCATAATCATCGAACTACTTCCAAGGTTGACGACCTAATCGTATTCAGGTTCCTAATCGATTTAGTACTCGTTAATAATCTATATTAACGCTTACTAAAAATCATCGAAGGATTTTCAAAGAATAATAATTTTAATAAAATTATCGATCACATAGGCACATCACTAATAATTTAACTTGTATCGTTAAATAAAATAGGTTTTTATAACGCAAAAACGCGTCACGAACATCTTAGCAGAAAATAAGTTAGAAACTAAATTTATTACGTTTATACGAAACTTTCAAGTTAGAAACGAAGCATTTTTATGATTTAGCAACGCTATTACGTTTATACGAAGCTTTTTAGTTAAAAACCTATTTTATTACATTTACTAAATTTACTAAACTTAAAAGTTCCCAAAACGACCAAGCTAGCATATGTATGGGATTGAGAATAGAAAGAAGGACCAAGTAAAGGAGGAATTTGGCCCTGGAGAATCCAATTCTCAGGGAAACAGAAACTTTAGGAGGTTTAAACATGGGATGAAACAGGACAAGGAAAGCAAGCCGCCCAATGAAAACCAAGGAAACTTGTTAGTAAACCTCATGAGATCTGTATGCAACATTTCATCACCCCTTCCTTAAAAACCATATGCCATATGGGTCATACTTGCAGTGATTGAGTTGTCATGGTGCAAGGGAAAACTCCCCTTGATGATTGGGTTCGAATAGAAATCCAAGGATGGGATGCCGAGCGGTTTCCCACTGCATGGTTTTCTCAGCTAAGTCCTCCAAAAATTCCCAAGCATCTGTGGCGCTCTTAGAAAGAAAGCCACCCTGACACATAGACTCTACCATGGTTCTAGTTTGTTGGTCCAGTCCTTCATAAACAATTTGGCACAAACGTGCCTGGTCTAAACCATGATGGGGACACTGAGACAACAAATTCTTGAACTTATCAAAATATTTCCAAAATGATTCCCTATCTAGTTGCACAAATTGATTAATCTCATTCCTTAGCTTAACATTCTTGGCATTAGGAAAATATTTTCTCAGGAACAATTTCACAAAATCATTCCAAGAAGTAACAGAATTAGCAGCCAAGCCATACATCCAACGTTTAGCAGAATCTTTCAAAGCAAAAGGAATTAATTTCATACACACAACATCAATGGGAATATTAGGAAAATGCATCATACAACAAACCTCTTCGAATTCCCTCAAAAACAAATAAGCATCCTCTAAGCCAGTGAATTTAGGGAGCATCTGAGTATAGTGAGGTCTTAATTCGAAGGTCACATTGGGTCCAAGGTCAGGTATAATGAAGCAAGATGGTAAAGCAGTCCTAGGAGGATAGAAAATCTCACTCAAAGGTCTTTCTTGTGCCATGTCTTCTAATTCAAGCTTGGGTTCTGGTTCGGGTTCTAAGTTAGGGTCGGGTTCACTCCTAAAAAGTCTATGATTTTCAGGATTTCTAACCCAACCAGTCATATAAATCCAACACCCACACCCCAAAGTTCTGTTTTGGTTTTTTTTTTGTTTAAAAATCACAAATCAACAAAATGAATAATTAAAACTAAAAACACTATTAAAACAGAAAATGACAAAACTGAAAACAAAAACACAAACACAAAGAAACTAAAAGAAAATAAGAAATAAAACTACACCTAAACACCCTAATTCTAAAAATAAAATTAAAACAGAAAATAAAACTCCTAAAATCAGAACCAAATATACAGAAAAGTCCACATAATCACAAAGGACATAAATATAATTTTTCCTAATTTTTTTCTGTCCCTAAATAATGCAGAGAAATGCAAACAGAATATTAATTCTAAAATTCACAGAAAACTCTAAACAGCTCCAAAAATTCTAGAACAATTCACACACACTCTAAACATTATGCTGAATCTAGGAAAAATATCAAAATAGAAGAAATCACACCAGAACAGTCCCAGAAAATTCAAACAGAATCTGAAAATTGGTGAAAAATCTGCACTGTTTCCGGATCAGTTCAACCTAGAATTTTTTTGTTTTTCACTGCACATAAACCAAACTGATTAGAATTGTTTTTTTTCAGCAATAAACAGCATCTAAAAATTGGAAATAAACTAATCTTAACCAAAAACAAAAATCAAAATCAAAATATAAACTAAATTCAAAAATAAAACTAAACTAAACTATTAAAACACAAATTACGACGCAACTAAAACTAAAAACGAAAACGACTCTAACAACTCTAATAATTAAACTACGACTCAATGTAACCAAATTTCACAAACTCATCCCCGGCAACGGCGCCAAAAACTTGTTGTGAATTTTCCGCAAGCGTACAGTTTTACGTCGTAGTACTTACGGGTGTCGATCCTCGGGGATAGGTTATAAAATTAGATTACTAAGTCGTATATGCTAACCCAAGATTAAAATTAATATGAAACCCAAAATATTAAGTAATTAAATTTGGCACCAATCTCTAACTGGTCTGTTAAACAGAAGTCATTACCAACGAAAGCAACATCAAATTGCAAATAAGATGAGCTACCAACACTTAGCTGTAATTTGTTTTTGCAATTGGAAAACGAAACAGAGGAAGATGATGTCGAGAGAAAAGATATGAAACAGAGCAAAGTCAAGGCCTTGAATCCAGCATGTCAACCACCCTTAAATCGAATCCAATTTTTGAAATTTCACACAAGCCTTGTAGATACCACTCGGAATTAATAAATTCCAACCAAATTACACAAATTCAAAGGTTCAAATATGAATCTAAAAATTGAAATCGAAAACAAGAAATCAAATTAAACCCCAAAATGCCAACTAACTGAAGCCTAAACCAAACCTAAACTCCTCTCCATTTTTTTTCTGTTTTTATCCGCCATTAAAGACCTTCAAGAACCCATCCCAAAATCTATTGTTTGCCCTCCATTAAAGACGTAGTAACCGTTGCATTGAAGATGAAATTGATGATGGACTGGTAACCGCTGCAAGGAGGGAGATGAAGAAGCAATGGAATGAGAGGGGTTTCCATTTATTTTGGGTGATTGAAGAGGAAGGAGAAGAAGGAGCAACGAAGGGGGAGGGGAATCGGTTGGGAAGAGGAAGCAGGGGTTGGGGGTTTGGGTTCTCAGCACTGAGAAGAGGAGAGAGAATGAGAGTTAAAGGGGGGAAAGAAGTCATGTGAGGCGCACATGGGGTTGGGTAAATTATTTAGGGGTTTATTATTTTTTCTCTTTTTTTGTTCTTTTTTTTTGTTTTTTGATGGTTATAAAAGCAATGGGCTAGAGATTTTTGGGTCAAGTTTGAGTCAAGTTGGCCCAAATCTTCATTTTTCAGCATCTCTTCATCTTTCTCTGCCATTATTCCCCAATTATTCAATCCCTACAAAATAAAATAAAATCAAATAAAAACTTAAAAATAATAATTATTTCGAGCATAAATTAGGTAGAAAGGTACTGTAAAGATATCATATTTTTAGCGTCAACAGGATGCTATGGTGAAGGTAGACTTGATAGTTAAGCATAAAGTGAATTGGATTGTGAAAGAGATACGGATGAAGTACACTCATTAATTCCTCCAAGTAAGCAATTTCGAGGACGAAATTCTTTTAAGGGGGGGCAGAGTGTAAGGCCCGCTTACCTTGTTTGTTTGTTAAGTTGTTTGTGATGCGTTTTTGCGTTATAAAAATTTATTTTATTGAACGATACGAGTTAATAAAATTATTGACGTGCTTATGTGAGCGATGATTTTACTAAAAAGTTTTTTTGTCTCCAATAAGAATATTATTATTATTAGTTTTGAAAATCTTTCAATAATTTTTAATAAGCGTTATTAACGGTTATTAACAAGTACTAAATCGACTAGGAACCCAAATACGATTAAGTTGTCAACCTTAGAAGTAGTTCGATGTTATTAAATTAAAGCTAGATAGAGTTGGGAACGAATTGTTGATGGAGTATTGTTGACCCTATCCTTATGTAATGTAAGGTTTTGATGATAACAAACACAAATGTAATATATACTTGAGTGTGTTGATTAAACAGGTTCCAAATATTGAATACTTTGAAATTGCGTGGCTAACAATGCTCAAGAACAGGTCTTAAGAACAGGAACTCAAGATCAGTTGGCTGGAAAGACTTTCCAGAACTTCAGAACAGCCTTAAGAACAGTTCTGCGAAGTGTTTGGAGTAGCAAGTTAAGTTTCTACAAGAAGGCTAGTTGAATCAACAAGAGTCTGTGTTTTGCTATGGTTTTATTTTATTAGATTCTTGTTAATATGCCAATTAGAAAGTCTTGATTTAACATTCACTTTAAATTGGTTTTTCTCTTTGGAAAATCTCATAACATTGTCTGAGAACAGTTCTGAGAACAGGGTGTTCAAGGTGTTTTCAAGCAAAAACTGCAAAGCTGATTTTTCACGATTCTCTCTCTGATTTTTGGGCTAACGTCTCTGAGACTTGCAAACAAGATTTTCTGTGGAGTATTTGCCTAAGGTCTGATCATGGTACAGAATTTGAAAATTCGAGCTTTATTGGCTATTGTAATGAGCATGGCGTTGATCATAACTTTTCATCCCCAAGAACACCCCAGCAGAACGGGGTGGTAGAGCGTAAAAACCGTACTCTAAAAGACATGATTAGAACAATGCTTATTGCTAGTGGTCTTTCTAGAAACTTTTGGGCAGAAGCTTTGAACACATCATGTTACATTATAAATAGATGCATGATTAGACCTATTCTTAACAAAACGCCTTATGAACTTCTCAAGGGAAGAAAATCCAATATTATGCATTTGAGAGTATTTGGCTATAAATGTTTTGTGCATAATAATGGGAAGGATGCTTTAGGAAAGTTTGATCCAAGAAGTGATGAGGCAATATTTCTTGGTTACTCCTTACACAGTAAGGCATACAAAGTGTTCAATAAGCGAACCTTGTGTGTTGAAGAGAGTGTGCATGTGCTATTTGATGAAACTAACTCTCTCATTGAGAATGATGCACAGGAAGAGGATTACGAACTGGGCCTTGCTAGAAAAGATTTGTTGCTCACACATGAGAAAGGTAAGAGTCCTGAGGATGGATCAGGGCCTGGAGTTGTTTCCTTGGAAGGTGGGCAAGGTCTGAACCAGACAGGGGGAAGCTCTACTGAACCTAGTTTGGATCAAAACCAGCCTAATTCTTCCCGAACAGTCCAGGAAACAGTCTCCAGAACAGGCTCGGGAACAGTTCCTGAACCTGTTTCGCTGAGTATTCCAGCAAGAGTAGAAAGCGTGTCTGTGGATCCACTTACTCCACGACCATGGAAGCACCAAAGTTCGCACCCTCTTGATCAAATTCTATCTGACATAAATACAGGAGTGCAAACTAGATCCAAGCTTAAAATTTTCTATGCTTTTTATGCTTTTCTCTCTAATATTGAGCCAAAAAATGTTAATGAAGCTCTTGCAGATTCAGATTGGGTCACGGCAATGCAAGAGGAGCTTCATCAGTTTGAAAGGAACAAGGTGTGGCACCTTGTACCACGGCCAGAGGATAGATCAATCATTGGCACCAAGTGGGTGTTCCGGAACAAGCTTGATGAGTTCGGGATAGTCACTAGGAACAAGCCCCGGCTGGTGGTTCAAGGCTACAACCAAGAAGAGGGCATTGATTATGAGGAAACCTTTGCACCCGTTGCAAGGATTCAGGCTATCCGCATTTTGGTAGCCTTTGCAGCTCACATGGAAATAAAGTTATATCAGATGGATGTCAAAAGTGCATTCCTCAACGGATACCTTAAAGAAGAGGTGTATGTGATGCAACCCCCTGGTTTTGAAAATAAAGAATTTCCTAACCATGTTTTTAAACTTGACAAAGGCTTTATGGTTTAAAACAAGCTCCTAGAGCTTGGTATGAACGCTTGTCAAACTTTTTATTGGAAAATAGTTTTAGAAGAGGCAAGGTTTATAATACCTTGTTTCTAAAATCTAAGGGGGAACATTTGTTGATTGTTCAAGTATATGTCGATGACATTATATTTGGTGTAACACACAATGATTTATGTGAAGAGTTTTCAAAAATGATGAGGAGTAAGTTTGAAATGAGCATGATGGGTGAGCTTAAGTTTTTCTTAGGCTTGCAAATCAAACAAACTTCAAACGGCACCATGATACATCAACAAAAATATGTCAAGGAATTACTTAAGCGATTTGGAATGGAATCGGCCAAGCCCATTGATACTCCCATTTCTCCTTCAACCAGGTTGGAAACAGATGATGGGAGTCCCTAAGTCGTGGACAAATATTATAGGGGCATGATAGGGTCGCTTCTTTATCTAACTGCTAGTAGACCTGACATTGTTTTTAGTGTTGGTTTGTGTGCCTGTTTTCAGTCTAAGCCTAAAGAATCTCATTTAAAGGCTGTTAAACGGATCTTTAGATATTAAAAACATACACCTGATTTGGCTTTATGGTATCCTAGAGGATGCAACTTTAACCTCGTTGGTTATGCTGATGCTGACTATGTAGGATTTTTGGTTGATAGAAAAAGCACCTCAGGTATGGTTCATTTTCTTGGACCCTGTTTGGTATCTTGGGCAACCAAGAAACAACACTCAGTTGCCATGTCCACAGCAGAAGCTGAATATGTTGCAGCTGCTTCTTCCTGTGCTCAAGTGCTGTGGATAAGGCAACAACTCAAAGACTTTTGTGTTGACACGGGATGCATTCCCATTTTTTGTGATAATACAAGTGCAATCAATATTTCCAAAAACCCATGTCAACATAAAAGGACTAAACATATTGACATTCGTCATCACTTTTTGAGAGACAATGTTGAAAAGGGCTTGGTTTCAATGAATTATTGTGCCACTAATAAACAAATTACTGATATTTTTACCAAGGCACTTAATAGAGAACAGTTTGAGAAGAACAGACTGGAATTGGGTCTAATTAAAACAACTTGAACATGCTCCATTAACCCCCAATGCTTGTCTAGTTAAAAGGTTTTTCAGGTCAAACATCTTGATTCATTGGATGCAGTCAACTTTTGTGTCAAAATTAGCACATGTGTGGATTACAACCTACTGACAATCATTGAGGTCTGATGATATTGCCCTTATTGTCCTATGTTACCGAACAACTGACCGCAGGAACAAGCACCAAGAACAGGTATGGCCACTGTTTGTCAAACGTGTACAAATCAGGTAGTTAATTCAGTTGTTGAGAATTTTTTTTCCAAAGCGTGCGCGGCTGGGAGACTTAATGCTCTTCGTTTTCGGTGAAATCCAGTCGACTGTTTAGCTCCCTCGCCCGCACACCTCGCTCATCAGCCATCGAAAGTCTCCCTCTCAAACCCAAAACCCTAAAAACCCAAGATTCTCCCCAGCTCCAAAAAGGCAAAGAAGGCAGAACCCACCACTTCAAAAGTGGCCCAATTTCTTCAGAGAAGTGTGGTGCGGGGCAAAATTGTGAAAGTGCCATACTTTCAGGAACAGGGCCTGGAGGTGTTCCTGGACAAGCTCAGGGCCCAGGGGTGGCTAGAGCTGTTTACAAACACCTACCTGGGGTATTCTGTCCCAGATTTGGCCGACTTTTATGCGAATTGCAATGTCACCAATGCTGTGGTGGCAAGTGAAGCTAATGGGAAGAAACTGAAATTCAATGCCAAAGATCTAGGTGAAATTTTGGGTGTTTCTGCTGAATGTTTCGATGTGTATGTCCGGGAGGACAAGACCGTGCTTGGGACAGCTCGGCTGCTGTAATTAACTCAAACACTGAGCCAACAAACAAGGTTGAAAACCCCCCAGTCCGTCACAAAGTCAAGGCAACAAACTCACGGATGCTATGGATCAATGTTTTATTGACCTTATGGATAGAGGAGAGCAAATTAATTTTCCAGCAATCATGATTCGCCATATCTCCAGGATTGCGAACACCTCAAGAGAACATGATCTGGGGTATGGTTTCTACTGACTCTTGTAGTTGAGCACTTTGGGATTTCTCTTCCGAAAAAAAGGTGGGGGTGCAGATGGTTGATGAAATAGCGAATAGCACTCTAATGAGGTGTGGGTTTTAAATTGATCAAAGGAGCACACACTGCTTCGGCACAGGGGCTTCGAACTCCCTTTCCCCTGTTCCTGGTTCTTCCTCCAGTGAGCCTTCTGTTGATGCCTTGCTACTGGATCAATCCCGGTTGAAGACCAAGCTCGCTGAGGTTAAAGCTGCTCTTGCTGAGGAGAAGGCTCTGAATGTCAAGCGCCATGAGGATCTACTAGCTGCCATCACTGCCCTCACGGCCCAACTGTCCTCTCCTCCCTCCTGAACCTGTTTCTGCCCCCTGTTCCCAACCTTGTTCTACTCCCTGTTTTTACTCTTATTCTCGACCCTGTTCTCAACAACTGGTTTCTGACTATCTGGTTGTGCCTTTTGACTGACTGTGGTTTATACTAACTCTTGGTTGGTTATATTTTCATAATCTGCCTTGCTTGTTTCTTGTTGTTGTTTGTTTGTGCGTGACTCAGATGGCCAATATCATTACCGTACCATATACTTGAGTGTATCGCTGGTTGTTTTTCCTCCATTACCCAAGTGGTGGTGATTGCAAACACCCTGTTTTCACCTGTTTGATCTGACCACCCTTTTTCGATGATGTCCAAAGGGGGAAGATGGGCATGACCATGGTTGATTTAGTGTGACTTGGCTTAAGTTGACTTCTCAAAATTTTTCTCTTCTATGGCTTGACTGTTTTGGCACTAACTTGCTTTCGCCTTTTATGTCAATATGGTTATTTGGTTTGTCATCATCAAAAAGGGGGAAATTGTTGACCCTATCCTTATGTAATGTAAGGTTTTGATGATAACAAACACAAATGTAATATATCCTTGAGTGTGTTGATTGAACAGGTTCCAAATATTGAATACTTTGAAATTGCGTGGCTAACAATGCTCAAGAACAGGTCTTAAGAACAGGAACTCAAGATCAGTTGGCTGGAAAGACTTTCCAGAACTTCAGAACAGCCTTAAGAACAGTTCTGCGAAGTGTTTGGAGCAGCAAGTTAAGTTTCTACAAGAAGGCTGGTGGAATCAACATGAGTCTGTGTTTTGCTATGGTTTTATTTTATTAGATTCTTGTTAATGTGCCAATTAGAAAGTCTTGATTTAACATTCACTTTAAATTGGTTTTTCTCTTTGGAAAATCTCATAACACTGTCTCAGAACAGTTCTGAGAACAGGGTGTTCAAGGTGTTTTCAAGCAAAAACTGTAAAGCTGATTTTTCACAATTCTCTCTCTGATTTTTGGGCTAACGTCTCTGAGACTTGCAAACAAGATTTTCTATGGAGTATTTTAACCCCAAACGATTATCCTTAACTAAGGGGTTTTGCAAGATCTTTTTGAAATAAAAAAATCTCTAATTTTTGGCAAGTGGATAAGTTTGGTCAGAAAATCATGGGCTAGTGGTAGAGTCCTTGTAACTGAGAACCACCGCCTTACTCAAGCAATTAAGGAATTTTTTTCAACCCTCGTTACTCCACTACTTGCGGCTAAAGAACTCTACTTCCTTTAGGGATTTGTTTTTCCAAATCTGAAAAAAAAAAATATATGAGAAGATAAATCTTCTTACCTTTCAAAATTCTCTATAAAAGGTGGCTTTCTACAACTCATTCAACATCGGTTTTCACAGCAAATTTCAAGAGTTTTATGAGATAAATTTTCAGAGAGAAAACCGACCAAAGTGTGTGCAAAAACTGAGCTTTCAAAATTGGCATACTAGGAGCTTAATTGTACCTTACACTAGCTTATGGGAAGCACTCAAAAGTAAGGTGTTCATCTTGTTCTCTCTCGTTTAAAAGTGAGTTGAGTGTGTCCAAGTCAAGGGGACTATTGGACGTGGGGTAACTAGTCTTAGGGAAGACAGTTACGTGTGTGGTACAAATTGTAACGGTAAAGGTTACTTTGTAACATGTTTAGCCCATATAGTGAAATTGTCTGAAAATCCCACAAGGGTAGGTCGTGGTTTTTCGCCTCTGTTGGGCTAGAGGTGTTTCCACGTAAAAATCCTGTTTTCACCTTTTTTTCTACTTATTTTCGCTGCATTTCAGTTTCTGGACGTGTTACAAACAGCCTGTCCAAACAGGGCCTAAGCCTGTTCCCAGAAAATTGCGAAAATTTGACAACACAATTCACCCCCCCTCTTGTGTTTGTGTACTCTCAAAACTAACAAGTATATTATCGATTTGGGTTTAGAATTCGGTTACAAATTAGACTAGTGATGTCGTATATGATTCAGCTTGGGACAAAAAGAAAGAGATAGGGAGGGGTATTTTAGTAATTTACGCGTGACTTATTTTCTTCTTCCTTCTTCCTCTCCACGCGTGACCCCCCACCCCTGACACTCTCTCTCTCTCCTCACACTCTACTACTCTTCTTCTTCCTCCTCCTCTCCTCCTCTCCTCCTCTATTAACGCAGCTCCAAGCCTCAAATTAGCAGACAATTTTTGCCACCCCTAACTTGCAAATTCCCCCATTCGACCTCCCCCATAAATTAGCCACCATTAGGCACGAATCCGGGCAGAATTTCGAGCAAGCCAACCCCATTTACGGCGGTTGTAGGCGGTGAATTGAAGCTTCAACGCATGCCCCAGGTATGGCCATGAACTTCACCTCTTAATTGCTTCAATTTCCTACAAATTTCGATCGCTTTCAAACCCCACTTCAACCTCAAATCAGTAAGTGAGCTGGGTCATTTCTAGGGTTCGACTTTTGGCAGTCTGGGCGCGATTTGGGTCCTGTTCAAGCATGGGTGAGCAAGAGCCGAGAGTTTGGAGTTGTTTGAGCCCCTAAAGTCAAGCCCATAGCCGTGAATCGAACCTCTAGCTTGGGTTCAAGGTGAGGGTTCCTTTCCTCCTAAATTATTATTATTTTCAAAGAATTTAGCTGAAATTAGTTAGTGCATGTCAATTCTGATGTTAGAAATCAGTTTGGGTGAAATTGGAGTCAAAGTTGAGAAATTATGAACATGGTGTTAATTGTGGTTAATTGGATGTTGAAACTGCTGTTGGATTATTTATAGCTAGACAATTGGGAAGTTCATTGAATTATTAATAATCAGATTGTCACCTTAGTGTTGTCGCCATGCTAGTTTATTAGCCCTGAATCATGTTATGAAGTTTGAAAATGCTAATCGAGCGAATTGAGGCATTAGACAAGCATTTTGGTTTCTGCTTAGAAGTTATCGCTAAATCAGTACAACTGTGTTATTTTCTATATTGGGCTATCGTTGAGAATTTTATTCTTATATATGATGGTTTTATGAATTGTTGGTTTATTTATGACAACATTAAACCGGGTTAGTAGTTGGATGGCTTGAGGTGGAACTGTTGAGAAATTTGAGGTTCTTGTGGTCGGTGTTGTGTGAGGAGGGAGTTTGATTTGTGAATTACCGTAATCGTGTGGATTGCGAGGCCATGTGTGGCTCAATGAATAGATTCTACCAAGTTGTGTTATGAAGTATATGAATGTGCTATGTGTGAACCCCTTTTTCCCTCAATGTGCTAACTGACATTAAGTGAATAGTTTTCGAAATGCAGACATGTTTAAGAAAGATTGTTAAAAGCATGTTTTCATGATTTCAAATGCTTCTAAGTACTTACCAATTGTCTGGTAGCTTATGAAAATGTTTGTAGCCTATAAGAAATCCTAAATCGTCGAACTACTTAGTTAGTGACTCGACTGAATAGTCGACAGATTTAGGAAGTTTAAAAAGTGAACTAAAAGTGGATTTGAACATGCCTAAGGTTTTGGTTCGTAAACGACTTCTCCTTAAGTTTAAAATGATTTAAATGACCCAAAGAAGAGCACCTTAAGATGCTAATTATGAAGCTTTGCTTATTTGCATGCCTTTTGCTTACTTAAGTCTCTATTGAGTTTCGATCTACGATTTTAGCAAACATTTTACGTTTAAAAGAAGCTTTTAAGCTAAAAAGTAAAGTCGTTTTTATGAATTAGCAATCGTTTACATTTATAAGAAGCTTTTTAATTGGAAATGAAGTCGTTTTACGAAGTATCAATTGTATTACGCCTATACGAAGCTTTCAAGTTAGAAACGAAGTTGTTTTTATGATTTAGCAACCTTATTACGTTTATACGAAGCTTTTAAGTTAGAAACGAACTTGTTTTTATGATTTAGCAGCCTTATTACATTTATACGAAGCTTTTAAGTTCAAAACGAAATCGTTTTACGATTTAACAAGATCATTGCGTTTTTAAGAAGCTTTCAAGTTTCAAAGAAAGTCGATTTATGTGTTACTAAACTTATAACGTCTATAAGAAGCTTTTAAGCTATTTATGAAGTCGATTTACGAGTTAGTAAACCTATTCCGTTTATAAAAGCGTTTAGGCCAAAAACGAATGAACTATAAGCATTTCAAAAGGTTATGGTCGTTGAGTTTAAAAAGCGAGTTTTCAACCAAGTAAGCATTTGAAACAGAGAAATGAAATATGTTTTTAAAGACTAAAAATGTGCTGGAAAGTTGGCAAGAGGGCAGAAACTGGACGCAAAAGGGCGTGAGCTGTTTCCCCCTGAGATAAGTTAGGAACTAGACTCAAGAAACGAGCTATCTTAGTGGGAGCTGTTCCTGGAAACTGGACGCAAAGATGGCGTGAGCCGTTTCCCTCTAAAGAAAAGTTAGGAACTGGACGCAAGATATGAATTGTCTTGGTGTGAGTTGTTCCTGGGAACTGGACTCAAGATATGAAATATCTTGGTGTGAGCTATTCCCCAGATAAGTCATGATGTGTGACGCGTAAGAAAACCTTGAGGGGGACTGGACTCAGGATATGATTATCCTGGTGTGAGCTGTTGCCCCACAGAGGACAGTATCAATGTTAAAATTGCTCTACTAAGACGCGTTTTGGCCAAAAGTTAAGTACGTATACCCTGGGGATAACGTAGCATAAGAGTGACGAACTCACTTAAGGGCGGTGTTGACCTCCCTAGCCAGCACAATGAAACGTTTTATGTTGTAAGTTCCTAATAAAAGGAGATATGGCCTTTTTCCATTCTTAGCAGTTCAGAAAAGAAAAGAAGTTCTTTAAAGTAAACGAGCCTCAAGAGGCCAAGTGAAGTGTTTTTGAGAAAAGAAAGAAAGCTTTCAAATGTGCACCCCTCGTTCATCTTTTACGAAAAGATTTACAAGTATAGTCAAATGAAGTTTCAAATGTTGCATTATTCGTTTCAATGTGCATATTCCATGAAAGTATGTTTCCTGACAAGTCTTTCTTACCAGTTTAGATGATTGAGAACTTTGAGAAAGAAATGTAAGCTTTAAAGGAGTTGATGTGGATTATAAACCCCTCTTGGTATTTATCGAGAGTCACTATGATTTCAAAAGTGAGTTTGAAAGCCTTTGTTCTAGGGTTCGAATTTTGGGAATTTCGGTGTAAATCGCGTGCTGCTCGTTTGAACACTGGGCAAGGTCGGAAAGTGGAGTTATTTGAGCCCCTAAAGTCGAGCCCACAACAGTGAATCGAACTTGGGTTCAAGGTGAGGGTTCCTTTCCTCCTAAATTACTATTATTTTCGTCGAATTTAACTAAATTAGTTAGCGCATGTTAAGTATGAGATTATAAATCAGTTTGGGTGAAATTGGAGTCAAAGTTGAGAAATCATGAACATGGTGTTAAATGTGGGTTAATTAGATGTTGAAACTGGTGTTGGATTATTTATAGCTAGACAGTTTGGAAGGTCATTGAATTATTAATAATCAGATTGTTACCTTAGTGTTGACGCTATGTTAATTTATTAGCCCTGAATCATATTATGAAGTTTGAAAATGCTAATCGGGCAAATTGAGGCATTAGACAAGCATGTTGGTTTCTGCTTAGAAGTTATCGTTAAATCAGTACAACTGCATTAATTTCTATATGGGGTTATCGTTAAAAATGTTATGCTTATATATGATGGTTTTATAAATTATTGATTTATTTATGACAACATTAAACCGAGTTAGTAGTTGGATGGCTTGAGGTGGAACTGTTGAGAAATTCGAGGATCTTGTGGCCGGTGGCGTGTGAGGAGGGAGATAGGGTTGTGAATTGCTGCAATCGTGTGGATTGCGAGGCCATGTGTGGCTTAATGAGTTGTGATATGAAGTGTATGAATGTGCTATGTGTAAACCCTTTTCCCGCAATGTGCTATGTGATTAATTCTTGAAAGTTTAGACATTTTAAAAGTTTAGACGTTTTTTAAAAAAAAAAGGGACAGGACATTTAGAAAGCTCGTGTATATGCTTGAAAAGGCTTTTAAATATATCAGTTGCCTATTCGTGTGTTAGGACGTCTAAAGTGTAAAAAGAGTCCTAAACCATCGAACTGCTCAGTTAGTGACTCAACTGAATAGTCGATGGGTTTAGGAACTTCAAAAGCGAACTAAAAGTGAGTTCAAAAAGGTTTTGAAGGTATTGGTTTGGGTAATGACCCCTCCTCATGTTTAAAAGAATTTATACGATCCGAAAAAGAGTACCTTAAGGTATTAATTATGAAGCTTAGCTTATTTCATGCTTTTTGGTTACTTAAGTCTCTATTGAGTTTCGATCTTCGATTTAGCAAATGTTTTACGTTTCAAAGGAGCTTTTAAGCTAAAAATCGAAGTCGTTTTTATGAGTTTGCAATCGTTTTACATTTATAAGAAGCTTTTTAATTGGAAATGAAGTCGTTTTACGAACTATCAAATGTATTACGCCTATACGAAGCTTTCAAGTTAGAAACGAAGTCGTTTTATGATTAGGCAACCTTATTATGTTTATATAAAAAGCCTTT
>JACYFF010031956.1:29299979-29318107 GCA_017589665.1 Selenicereus undatus
TGTTACGTTTATAAGAAACTTTTAAGTTTAAAGTGAAATCGTTTTAAGTATTAACCAACTTATTGCCTTTATAAGAAGCCTTTAAGTCTAAAAGGAAGTTGTTTTATGCATTAATAAACGTATTACGTTTATATTAAGCTTTTAAGTGAGAAATGAATTCATTTTATAAACTAACAAACGTTTTACGTCTATAAGAGCTTCTTAAGTTAAAAACAAAGTCATTTTGTAAGTTAGTAGCCGTAGTACGCTTATACGAAGCTTTTAAGTTCAAACTGAAATCGTTTTATGATTTAATAAGCTCATTACGTTTTTAAGAAGCTTTCAAGTTTCAAAGGAAGTCGATTTATGTGTTAATAAACTTATAACTTCTATAAGCAGTGTTTAAGCCCAAAACGAATGAATTATGAACATTTCAAAAGGTTATGGTCGTTTAGTTTAAAAAGCAAGTTTTCAACCAAGTAATCATTTGACACAGAGAAATGAATTATGTCTTTAAAGTCTAAGAATGTGCTGGGAAGTTGGCCAGAGGGCGGAAACTAGACGCAGAAAGGGCGTGAGCTGTTTCCCCCTGAGATAAGTAAGTTAGGAACTGGACTCAAGATACAAGTTATCATGGTGTGAGCTGTTCCTGGAAACTGGACGCAAAGATGGCATGAGTTGTTTCCGTCTAAAGAAAAGTTAGGAATTGGACTCAAGATATAAATTATCTTGGTGTGAGTTGTTCCCCAGATATGTTATGATGTGTGACGCGTAAGAAAACCTTGAGGGGGACTGGACTCAAGATATGATTATCCTGGTGTGAGCTGTTGCCCCACAGAGGACAGTATCGAAGTTTGAGTTTATCTACTGAGACGTGTTTTGGCCAAAAGTTAAGTACGTATACCCCGAGGATAATGTAGAATAAGAGTGACGATCTCACTTAAGGGCGGTGTTGACCTCCCTAGCCAGCACAATAAGATGTTTTATGTTATAAGTAAGTTCCTGATAAAAAGAAGATTTGGCAAATTGCCATTCTAAGCAGTTCAGAAAGGAAAGCAAGTTTCTTTTTTAAAAAGTAATACGAGCCTCAAGAGGCCAAGTAAGGCATTTTTAAGAAAAGAAGAAAGCTTTCAAATGTACGTAACCCACATATTTTATGAATGTGTTCTGAATATAGTTTACATGAATTTCAAGTGTAGTTGGTTACAGCCTTGCCATGCATTGAACGTTTAAGTTTTTTTTTAATAGTGCATATCTTAAGAAAGAATGATTCTTGCGAAGTCTTTCTTACCAGTTTAGATATTTTGGGTACTTTTCGGAAGAATTATAAGCTTTTCAGAAGTTGGAGTGAGTTATGAACCATTATTGGAATATGTGAAGAGTCACTGTGTTTTCAAAAGTATGTTTGAAAGCTTCAAACTCAATCCTTGTTGCTTATTTGATTATGTGCCTAACGGTTTGATAGCAGGGAAGCTTGGCCGCTTAGGGCCTAGAAATGAGTTGAGGGGTTAAAATGAAGTTTTAATGGTGGTGATCTTTCCTTGAGGATTTTGATTACTTATTATGCTAGTAAAGTATGAATGCGTGATATATGGCTATTATTAGTATTATTGTCTGCAACTGTTTTGGGTTTTAAGGAGTAGAGGAATTCTCACTGAGCGTGTGGTTGCTCACCCCAATACTCTTTCTCCTTTTTCCCCCAGTCTTTTGTTATGGCAGGTGAAAATCAAGCTACTTATGCGAGCTGGAGTCTACCCCTGCATGAAAAAGAGTTATGTGTGCCATATAGAAGTAGATTCATGTGTTTAACGATTTAATATAATGTATTCCTAGTTTGTAAGTGTTGTAAACTCAGTTTTCTAGTTCATATAATACATATTGTTCATGAGTCGCTCTGTATGGCCGTGTGAGCCAACCATCTGAATAGTTAGATGTCTTCTTGATTAAAGTTGGCTGTATTTTGGGATGTAAACCCCAGTACTCTGGTTGTGTAGACCGTTGAGTTGTATCTTTTACTTTTCATGTGTTAAAGAACTATTCTGTTTAGTGTACTCCGAGCGGGTGGCTCGTTGAGTTGTGAACTCCGGCGTGTGGCCGTTGAGCTTCTTTTAAATGTTATGCGCTTCCGTTGATTTGCAGGGAATTTTTTTGTAAGGCTTTTAGCCAGGGGAAATTCTGTCCGTTTCGTCCCAGAATTTAGGTAGAAAATTAAGAAAACATAACGCTTTCGACCCTAGGGGCTGGGGGTGTTACACAAGGGAAAGGGGTAATGCATCCAATATAGAAGAATGAGGAGAAACCATGTCCTCCGTCTTATGACTAAACACGGTAAAGCGCCCTTCCACCTCAAAAGATACCCGGCTCTCTCTTACATCAATGCAGCAACCAGCTGTCGCCAAAATGGGCCGACCTAGGATAATTTGGGCATCATCAATTTCAGGTATATCAACTATAATGAAGTCCTCCAACACCCAAATGTCTCCTATATTGACTGTCACATTGTCTAACTTACCTATAGGTTGCGTCACAGAACCATTAGCTAACTGAAGGGAAAAGGGTGCGCTAGTAATGGTCCTAGGTGCAGCTTATGAAACAAAGAATAGGGCAATATACTAACACTTGTACGTAGATCACATAGACCTATCTCAATTTCTACCTTTCCTACAATGCAGGGGATAGAAAAACCACCTGGGTTAGGGAGCTTAGAGGGGAAATTGGTTGGGATCTCAACAGTGTTATTCTCTTTGAAAGTGGCAGTCTTGCCATCATTGTTTCTCTCCTTATTACCAGCCATGATTATCTCCCTACCCTCTTCCATTGGTACTTCCTCAGAGTCGATTAAGTCCTCTCCGTCCTTCATGGTAACACAGCTATAGTGCTCACGAGGGTTAGGTTCAAGTTTGCTAGGAAGTCTATCTAAGGGCGTAGATGAGAAACTAGCTTTTTGAGCAATTTGGGCTTCTAACATCCTATTATGAGTCGTAAGCGCCTCAACCTTGGGGGCTAATTGCTTAATATGCTCATCCAGTTGTTGTTGCGCCATAAGCATGTTTTCTATGATTACTTCCAAATTAGACTTTGGGGCATCTAAGAAGGGAATGGGAGTCCTTGAAAACTAAGGGGTACTCTAGCATTCATAGGGGGCATAGTTACAGTGTTTGGATTCGACCTATAAGAAAAATTCAGATGATTCTTCCAACCTAGATTATAGTTATTAGAGTAAGGGTCATTGGTCGGTCTCGAGTTGAAATTTTGAACATAATTAACTTCATTAGGGTCCTGAAAAAAAGGACTCCTAACTTGACAATTCAGAGTTATATGCTCAATTGAACCACAAATTTCACAAGGGGAAGGGACACTAGAGTTCACTGCATTAACATTCATTTCGTCTAGTCTATGAGTCATGGCATCTACTTTAGCAGAAAGTAAAGTAATTGCATCAACTTCATGTTTACCTCCAACCCGCTTAGGTTGGGTTCGTTCAGCAGACAATTGGAAGTTATTAAGCGTGATCTCCTCAATCAGGTTGTAGGCTTCATCCTCAGTCTTACTCATCAAAGTTCTTCTTGCCGCCACATCAATAGTGGATGTTACAGATTGGGTCACACCGTTATAAAAGGCTTGGATTATCATCCAACGCTGAAGACCGTGATAGGGCCACAAACGTAACAAATTTTTAAAATACTCCCAGGTTTCATAGAGCATCTCATCATCTCTTTACACAAAGTTGGTGATCTAATTCCTTAGGCTCGTTGTTTTGCTTGGAGGGAAGAACTTGGCGAGGAAAGCTCTTGTCAACTCATCCCAAGTGGTTATGTATCCAGACGGCAAAGAGTGCAACCAAGCCCTCGCTTTACCCCCCAATGAGAAAGGGAATAAGCGGAGCCGAATCGTATCACTAGAGACTCCATTTAATTTTAGCGTATCACACACCTCTAAAAAGACCGAGATGTGCAGATTTTGGCGTCGATTTGAGCTCGAAGTTGTTAGCGTCGACAGCAGGGCGAGCGATGCTTAAGGCGATCCCCTCCGCACGACCTTTGGTCATTCGCTACACTGGGGGGCTAAGGGTCATAGCATGGCCCCAGGTCATTCACGGCACCTTTAGCCCCCGAGGGGCTAAGGGTTCTATGGCATGGCCCTTGACCATTCACTACGCCTTTAGCCCCCAATGGGCCAGGGGTCATAGCACGGCCCCTGGCCGTTTGCTGTACCCTTAGCCCCCAAGTAGCGACCTCCGGCCGCCGAGGCTACCTGAAGCTTGATGAGCCGTCCCAATAACAATGCCACTCATTTATCCGAGAAGCAACATAACTCAAGAATGATAACATAGGCAAAGGAGCAACAGCAAACAAGAAAGAAAAGATGATTTTAATTATTGCAAGAGGACAAGTACATCAGAAGTATAGAGCGCAAAAGGTACATGATGTGACTTAAAAACCGAGACAACAATTAATTTCCAACCCTCTCACCAAAGGCCGTGGGGGTATCATTAGACCTCACGCTCTCTTTGCGATCGTCCAAGGGGTCCAAAGCTACTACCGGGACTGCGGGTAGAGGCTGTCGAGCTGCCAAAAGGTGGCACCCGTATACCTTGAGCCACATTTCAAAATTGTACCAGTTGAGGTCTATCAATGCCGTTTTTTGGACTTGAGCCATTTTCCTCGCAAGTATGCCCAACTCCAAGGCGTCGTTGACTACCATCGCATAGAAGGTGGCCTGGACAAGCTCGGGAATCCAGAAGTCCCGGGTAACCTCCCCAGCTTCCTGTCGGACGAAGTTCAGGCAGAAGTCTTGATAATCCTCGAGCAATGGGCAAAGAGGTGATGTCAACTTTCTCCGCTGCTAGTTAAAAGTCTCCCACACATGGTGAGTTATCTCTTCAGTGTTCAAGCAGTAGGGAAACGCCAAGATGAAAGTTTTTCTTGCAAAGAGAAGGATATTAGGGACCTTGGTGGATGAGATGCGTCACCTCGCTCCCCAACAAAGCCCTTTTATAGCAAATATGAAGGGAATTTTGGGTATTCTTACATGGCCTCGAACCCAACACCCGTGCACCTCGGGAAAGAGCCCCTGCTCGAAACCCGAGGCCAAGGCATTGGGAAGCAGCGGTGGGTGCACAAAAAAAGAAGGGATCATCCCGGAATATAGGAATGAGCACCCAAGGCTGCCCATAAGGGTCAGTTACTTAGGGCAAGGGCACACCACTTGACCCCCCACTCTCGGTCGAGTTATCTGACATCTACAAAGGAGCAGCGGTGGTCTTAGCCACAAGTGCCCTGTAGCAGGCAAACAATAGCTCATCTCTATGAATCTCCAACATCTTAAACTAGAACCACTGAAGGTCTCCCAACACCTCCTTTATCACCGCTTCCACCACTGTAGGCAACAAGCATAGCTCCTTAGCATAGGTCACGGTCATAGCATAAAACGTGGCCTGTGACAAATCGGGTATTCCCACCTCATCAGTGGCCGCCTCCGTATCCTCCTTTACATAATTCGGGCATAGCAACTGGAAATTCAGCGGCACCAGACGGGGAGACAATGGAAGGATGGCCTCGTCCAATTTCTACCAGTGAAAAACCTCCTAAATATGCAAAGCCATTTCATAAGAATTTAGCCCAAAAGGAAAACCCATAGCCAAACCAAAGAGTAGGAAAACACCCAGCCACAAAGAAGGGATAGAATCCTGCCCAAAACAAACCCCTGGCCTGTTGCCTCCTATACAAGATAGGGGCATTTCTCGCTCCAAACTCACCAAGAAGGCAGGAAATGATCCTAGTGATGGGACAAGTCATAAATTAAACCACCCAGTCACCTAGGGTATTTCTTCCACATCCCACTTACACGTCCGCCGACAGGAGGATGTGCATGTAAAATATGATGCGCTTAATGATGCGGGCTAAACCCTCGCGAGCCCAGCAAGCATTAGTAATAGGTGAGCACAACCAAGGAAAACAGGCTCTAACCTCTCATGGGCCACTAGGAGGCTACCCCCGTTAGGCTTATAAAAGGGGGGGAGCCCAAAATTACGGATTTATCCCTAACGACATTCGCTATAAATACTCACATACTGAATCCAAAAAAGGTAAGTTCTGGACGTATGAATTCTGCTTTTTTTTATTCGTCAGACCACCTGATATTTTCCTTTCCAAGAAATATCTCACATTTTCCCAGAAAGATCTTGACTTGGCCCTATAGAACCCTAGTTGGACCCCTTTTTAAAGAATTTTGTTGACTTGAGTGTTGGAGGGGAGTTCCTTGGATCTAACATCTGGAGTGGGCCTTTTTTGCATGTTTAGAGGCAGCAAGAGTGGGGGCAAGCTCAGGCCGTCCACCATCACATAAACCCGTTCTTCTTCATCTTGCTAGTAGTATGATCTTAAGCATATTCTCACTCAAAGATTTCAGGTTCCCAATACTTCGTGAGACTTTTATCTTTTGTTTTTTTAATGGGATTCAAAGAGTTATAAAAAGGACAACATAATACAATTACAAGTATAGTTGAAGAAAAACCGAAGAGCACTTGGCCAAGTGTTGCCTTTCCCACACTCTCCACCTGGGGTTCAACTTGGGGGAGACGCATATGTTGTGCTTTGTACGCGGCTGTGTGGTTGGACTTGGTTCTTGAGCTTATTGTCTAGGCTTTGATATCCTTCTCCCTCCCCACCCATTGTGGTCCATTGGTCACCCATGAGATAGGGGCCTAATGGGTTGGGTATATTTATACGTGTTAAAAAACCCAAAAAAAGAAGTACAGCTGAAGAAGGTCGAATCCAACCTCAGACATAATATATCCAGGGTTTTAAGTTTGACCTCTAAGCCCGTTGCTTAGCTGATTTGCTTTTTTGTAATTTAGTAATATTTACAAATAAATGAAAAGAGATGGATTTAAAAAATGAAAAGCAAAAGAAAGAGCGAAAGGGAGCAAGGGAAAGATCCTAGGTAATTTTGCTATGAGCAGCAATGTTATGCTTTGCCCGTAGAAAGGCTAAATGGAAAAGACCGAAATTTTTTTAAAATAAATAGATAAGGCAACCACATTCTTACACCTATAACAAAGTTGTCTAGTTGATTGACTGATGGGAAGGGAGAGGGATAATTAGGCTAATTTAAGCTCAAAACTTGTTGAGTATCTGTCGTTCCACTAAGAAATTTTGACATTTTCAAGATTCCTACCGAGTGGGATGATAAATCTCCTAATGTAATTGGAGCATGTATTTCTTGGCAAACCTTGAAAAGGTTGGTATAATAAAATGCGATGATCTTCAAACTTGGGATTTCCTTTATACCCTCTCTGTCACCCATATTTTACTTGCATCTCCCTATAATTAAGTCACATATAGAGTTAAGACGTACGAGTTCTTCAAATCAATTGCTATGCTACTGTAGTACTTTGCAGTGGGTATGGCGAAGCCATGGGAACTCGTGTCGAAACCTATGCACATTTCAACGCACATTCTTTTTTTTTTCCCTCATTTGTCGCAAATACACAGTGTTTGGTGGGAATTGTAGAAGGATGCAACGTGTTTTAATGTTCAACTTGGAAATTTGCTAGGATGGGGCTATTTCTGGACTTGGTCAACTTAAACCATTGGAACCCATTAAAAAATGGAATTTGAGCTTCAAAAACTCAACCTCTTTTTTCCATTTTTTTGGGTGAACAATTTGCTCATTTAGTTTCCCCAAAAAAATTTAAAAAAATTAGCCTTCTTAAATATTTGACATGTTCAATAAAAAAACGTAATCAATTTTCCAAAAATTGAAAAAATATTTTTTTTCATTTAGCCAGTCAAGAAAAAAGAAATATTCTATTTTTCAAAAAATAAAAAATATATTTTGCAAGTTATAAACATAAAATACAAATGCAAAATTAAAAGTATAAAAGTAATTAAATATATTTAATAGTCCGCTCCATATCAAATATTTAATTTGGTGATCCAAGTTGGAATTCCATTAATTGCTGATCCAAGTTATAAATTGATAAAATACAAGCTTCAAAAGTTGAAATTTTTGCTGATTTAAGTTTCAAAAACTAAAACTATAGGTAAGGATGCTCTGATTAATAACACTCTTCGCATTCAAATTCATGAATTCATAATTCCTCGCAAGAGAATTTTCGAGAGTTACCAACGATAAATTTGGAACCTGTGATGTGAGCCCACCAATCTAACTAACTTAACCTCCTCTTGGCAGTTTAATATTGGACCCAAGAGGAAGCTCGCTTCCCAATTCTTTTTTAAAAAAGAACGATAGAGTCACCAATTGGGCCATTTTATTCATCCAGATATGCAAAATTAGGGGGGGAAAGTCTATAGACCTGTCAAAAGCAACGTAATTATTTGACTTAGGTTGCATTTGCTAAAATTTTGCAATAATTTTTGCAGTAATTTGATGACCTTTATCCAATTGTGGTGTTTGATAAAGAATTTTATTTTTGGTGCGGGTATAATGAGTTTCACAAAATGACAATCAAGGAATTCTCATAATCTTAGCCGTACATGTAGCCATGTTTAATCTTAACCGTTAGTTTCCGTTTTTGTTAATGATATTGAAGTTCAGTATTTTTGAGTTATTAAAGTTTTTATACATGATTTGCAAAAATATTTTCGAAGGCCATGTTTGGATTGTCAAAGTTCTTCCCCCCATTCAATGGATATCAAAAAGAAACCCAAAAAAGAAATTGCGGTACAACGCTGGAGACTATAGGTTAGGGACTGGTTGGTCGTTGGCTGGACCAAAGGTGTCACTATGCCCGTGGATGTCGATGAGAAGTCACCCGCAAAAAATGGAGGCTGCGTTTTGTTTGTCTCTGTGTGTGCCGTGGATTTTTACTTGTTTTATTTATGTTTTGCAGGAAACAACTCCAAATCAAGCAAACGTCGCGAAAAGGGACGAATACGGGACGAAACGAAGAAAAGCAGCGAAAACCGACGAGAACCGGCAAAACCGGGGGACCACCACCGTGCCACCAGTGAAGTGGCACGGTGAGGCCGTGCCACATGGCACGGTCGTGCCACCATGGCACGGTGGGACCGTGCCACATGGCACGGTCGTGCCTCCCGGGGTTTCGTCCGGTTTCGCGATTTCTTCTATTTATGCCCCTTCGGGCGTTTTTGCTTTGGGGTCGCTCGGGGGTTCTTCCAGGCGATTTTTAGGGTAGTTTAGTTTAGGTTTTAGCCAATAAAAACTCCATTGGGAGGATTAGATTAGGGTTGTATTGGATTGTTCTTGGATTCAAGCAATTGGATTTGAAGTTCCTTCCATCAATCTATAAGCCTTCTTCTCTCTTTCTCCACTTATTTCAATTTAGTCATTGTTTGTTCTTATTTTGATTATGTTAGTTTAGATTGTGTTCAGTTTATTTGTTTGGTTTCCATTGTTAATTTATGTTATTTAGTTGTTTAGATTCGTTTTATTTCATTCTCTTTGTTTTGTTCTTCGTGTTCTTGCACTTGTTTGTTAGTTTAGGTTTTGTTGTGTTTCTGATGTTTAGTTGTTAGATTTTGTGGGCTTGGATTGTGATTAGCTTCTTGATGGCTAATTAGTCTTGTATGTGGCCTAACCATACCCAATCTATGCCTAGAACCTAGAGTTTTTCCTCACGCCCGCCAAGTGTTCGATGAAATGCTTGAGAGAGCTTTCATCCATATTTTTGGGCGATTGACTTATGCTGAGAGGTGAGGTCAATTAGCTAGTGTGGGAGAGGGAATAGCTGAGTTCGGGACACGAAAGTAGTATCCGAATCGAGTTAGGTCCAGGGTTGCTAGTTTTGTGGTCTAATTCGACTAACCCCACGAAAGTAGGTGGTTACGCGAATTAGACTAGCTCATGACCCTTGAGAGAGGGCTTGGGTGGTCTCTGATGGTGCAACCGACCATCTCTAGTTCGCGATGTAGTTTGGGTAGGTTAGGACTCGTCTTGATTAACTGGTTCATCATTTGGTGAAATCATAAACCCAAGTCCCTTTTTGTTTGTTTGTTTTAGTAGTTTAGTCCTTCTTCCTTCACCTTCGATCCTGCCTAGATTGAGACGCTTTAGTTAGCCTCGGTAGTTGGAAACACAACTCCCTGCGGACGACACCCCAAGTACTCAACGATACACCTTGCACTTGGGGTTTATAAATATTAAAACTGTGTGGTTTTTCCCTAACAGTCAAATTGAATCAGAACTTCGGGCGAAACTATCTCACCAATAGTAATTGAAACAAAATTATGAGATGTAGAACACTCAACTCGAAAGTCATTGGATAACTTGAGTCCATAATTGGTTTATGCCTCCTTATTCTCAAGGTTCAGTTGTATGGCAGATTGAGTGGATATAAATGAATGAGTGGCAACTGAATCAATAGACAAAGGGGGTTTCGAAATTAAAAGAGAGCTTCAGTAACTACTGCACCAGAGATGGCAACTTCCTTCTTGCTCAATAAGCCTTTCCTACAGCTGCGAGCCTTGATAGTGAGAGCCCTTCTCTACAGCCTTCAGTTTTCGAGAACAGGCAGCGATCAGGTGCTCTGGGTTACCGCACCATGTGCATTTGTTATTTCCCACTTAGCAATCCAGAGTGACTCGAAGTGAAGTTAGGCCCTAAGAGCCTATTTTTAACAATGTTCCACCAAATTTTAGTTTCACCAGTTAGATAAAATGTTCAAATGTTCACCCTTTTATCTCCTGGAACCTCTATTACAGTGAAACTTTCTCCACTCCTCGAATCCATTCTTAAGGTTCCACTGGGTCATACTTTCCACTCTAGAGTCCTTTAGTATGAATCAACTGAAGACATTTTTCCACGGGGTAGTAACCCATCAAAATTTCTCACTGATGCAGTCCAAATGCATGGCAAATATTTTGATAGTCAAAGTTAAGGTTTATGCAAGTGATCTTTCGAAGGAAACTTGGATTGAATCAGCCAAAATGGGTAGACACATCACGTTTCCCTTAGCAATGGATTCCAGAAATTTGACAACAATCAACCGCTATACAAAGCGTCGTTAAAATCTACCTTCTGTTCAGGCATGCTACAAAATTATTATCTATTGACATGGGTGCATCCCAATCATAACCCAGCTATTAGCAGCAACTGGGCTCTTAAAAGCAGAAGAAAGTGACCAAAACTGATGAAGATGTGACAAGAGAGTAAATGATAATGCAAACTTGATGGGGAGATGCCATGAAGACAAAAAGATGAAGCCCCTGGTCAAAGTAAGGAGTATCAACAGTTGCTAATCCAACAAGGACAATGGTAGATGGTAAGTTACCAGAAAATGCAGTGAAATATTTTCAAGAGTAATGTCTCCTTCACGGATGGAGGTGGAGTCAATGGACTGCTGGCAAGAGTTTGGGCAATGTAAGCAAGTCTTGAATTGCAATAGATTGAAGCAAAATGTCTCTCTCAAGTGTCCTTGGTTTCTCTTATGTGGAATCATCGATAGTTAATGGTTTTAAAACTTATGTACCATAGAACACGCCTCTCCCAAATCCTACAATTCAGGGTATACTACATCAAGAAACCCCACATAGCTCACTTAGATGAAATCCTTGAGTTACAAAAGAAAATATCTGCAATCAATGAGGCATATTGAAACAATTGCCATTGGATTCGAGAAGCGCACAAAATGGCACCCATATGATGAGGAAATATAAGCTCAAAACTGTATGTATCCACTGACTTGAACAGTCTGTGTCATCAGACTTCTAGGCTGAATTTCATTAACCACTGGTCTCTAAATGTGCTGCAATATGGATCATTGGAAGGCTTATTTCCTGTCCTTTAACATGGACTAACCAAAACATCCCTATTTGATGGAATGCATAAGCTGCAAGTGAGCTAAACTTAGACCTTGTGCATTAGGATTCTGCCCAGTTTGTAGACTTTGACTTGTTTAATAGTTTTGAATGACCACATGATCCCTAATCCACTTGAGCCTTGTTTCATATGAAAGATATCTCCTTAAACTTAAACTCAGGATGGAAAATCCTTGCGTAAATCATGGTGATCATGGACAAAAGTTACTTCAAGATCGGTCATTCTGCACTTATCAAAACTACCAAGTTGATTGAACTTGTGTATTCTGCCCATACTTGGCTTTCCCTATACATTTAACCTCAAAATGAGTCAAGGGCATTTCATAGGACACATTTCTAACAACCCCCAACCCTATGGCCAGGAGTGTTAGTGATTCTTAAATTTCTGGGGCGAAACGGACAGAGTTTCGCCTACGAATTGGCCATTTTCCAGGCTTAAAGCCTTACATCACATCCCTTGCATTGACTAGAAGTATAAAAGAGTATAAAATCAAGCTCAACGGCTACACACCGGAGACCACAACTCTACGGGCCACATGCCCGGAGCACAAGAGTTTACGTCTCAAAAATAAACAATTCCAGCTAAATGGATGTCATACCATTTGGATGGGTGGCTCATGTGACCATGCTTACCTAAATGCATTGAAGCACCTTCAACTTGTTATTCCAAATCTCCATAAAATCTGATGCTTGAGATGAAACTATATATACTTTATATGGATCCATATGACAAAAGTAGAATATGTGTGAGATAAGCAGACATTATCAGTGCCACAAATCTCTAAGGATATCATAATAATCCTCAGTCCTCAATAACCAATTTCTCAGTATCTTAACTCATACTCTATATCCCGTAAAGAAAATCTCAACCTGGCTCTGATACCAAATCTGTAACGCCCCAAATTAAACATGTTTCACTGCTTGTATTTTCCTTAATAAATCCCTTAATTATAATCTAGACAACCCAATGATAGGGGCATTACCGCCGTCCAAAAGGACAAGGCTTGAAACATGAGTGTTATAAATAACATAGCTGAGCATAACCTCAAACATATACACTCACATCAAGTGTTAACCAATGAAGGGTTTATAAACCATAGTAAAATAAATCACTATATAGTCTACATCTTCATCCATAGAAGAATTCAATATACATCTTTAAGGTATGCATATACTGCATTACTTCTAATCCATCTGAATTTCCTTGCTTCACGTATTCTCTTCAGCTGATTTGTTAGCATGAGGGCAACTCTCTCAGCATTTGCCTAAAACAAAACATAAAAACATTTCGAACTGTGAGCCGAAGCTCAGTACATGCATTCCTGAATTGTTGAATGATCATTGAAACACTGGTTGGGCCCGCTTTGCAATTCATTTTAAGTTAAAACAGTGAATGAGATAAATATAAAACTGCATTGCTAGTTATTATCTGATAGTGAACCCCTTGATACTGTTACGATCTATGGATAGGTGTACACCTGCCAAGCCGATCGAGGACCTGGCCTGAAGCCGCGCGGGTAACTGAAGGGCGAATGCCCTATAGATGATAACTGATGGGGTCACTAATTAACTGATAAATCACTGTGTAAACTGATTCATTGATGTACTTACCAAAACATGATAACATTGATAAATACACTCTGATTTCTAAAGATACAGGCAATGGACGTACCTGGGGTCTTTAAAAGTTAGTACACAGATTAAATAGATGACTAAAATGGAGAGGATGAGAGCTTAGGCCTTGATGCTGTTAAAAATCATTATAGGCATAAAATTAGTACAATGAATACTCTTAAATGGAAAAAGACTTATAAAGAATTTGTGTGAATCAGTTAAAAGAAAAGGCTTATGAAACTGGTAAAGTTAAATAAAGTATGAAAATGCTAAGGTAAGGCACGGCGGCGAGTTTAAAGGGTAGGGTTTGTGACAAGGTACGGAATGAATAATCCACAACTTATACTCCCGACCTCCAACCGAGACGTGAGACCCCAATATAAATAGCTTAGGAAGTCCTCTAAAACTTTCCTGAAGGGCACATAACCAGATTCCTATGACAGGTTTCATAAAATAGGGTCAGAACAGCAACATGTCAGGTTTTGGTAAAAAAAACAACCATTCTGTCCACCCTGCACAGGTTCCAGTAAAATAGCCATAACTTCCTCCACAGACCTCGGATTAAGGCGATTCAAGAGTCATTTTAAAGCTAACATCCAGACCTATCTACCCACAAAACATCAGAATTTTTGGCCTGGCCGATCATTACCAGTTTTGTTTCAAAGCTCGTCCTGTTTCACTGAAAATTCCAGCAGCACTTCTTTTAGTTGATACTTCCCTTTTTAACACCAAACCTCAACTCAAACTCTTTCTCAAGAGTGTATAACACACTTTGGTATGTCCCAACCACGTACAACATCACCACACTCAACTTCAATTCATATATATATCCAACAAAGCTTACTTTCCAAGCACATAAACACATATCTCTAGGTTAACACAACTTTTGGTCCAACCATGCATTTATGGACAAAACCCTAACTTTGGGTCAACTTGAATCCCATCACAACATTCCAACACATCATAAAAGCCATATTAAACTTCAATACATTAAGAGATAGGCAAAAACATGGAGAAATCAAGCCATAATTATCACTTGAACAAGAAACTTGCATACCTCAACATGAAACCCTAACCCTAACCTCATCCAAAATCAACCCCACCATAAACCCTCAACAAGATGATTCTTAACACCACAAAAACAACTTAATCCACCATTAAAACAACCAAAATTAAGAACAAAAACCAACAAGATCAAAGATCAAAAACAAAATCAGCATAGAAGTGCAAGAACACTCACTTTGTGCTAGCCAAGAGGGGTTAAAATGATCTTAGATGCTTGAGGAAGTAAGAAGGGTGGTTGGGGGTGGATGTTTGGTGGTTTTTTAGTGGTTTAAAGGTGGCTACTATGGTGGTGAAGAGGGCTGCCCAGCCGTGTAGAGAGAGAAAGAGGGGTGGGAGGAGAGAGAAAGATACTTGGTGGAAAATGAAGCTAAAGCCTTGTTTTTAATTTTTATACTCCCTTAATACATGGCTGAAAATTGGGGTAGAAAAGTCAAATAAATCATGCTTGGTTAAAGCTTAATTAAGAGGATTAGTTAATCAAACAAAGGTCAAGTCTTGTTGCATCGAAATCGGCTTTAAACGGGCTCGGGTTTAGCGAAAAATGGAAACCGAGCGCGTTTCTGAAATTTATTTTTTTTTTGTTTTGTTTTGTTTTTTTTGTTTAACCAAATTTGAAATAAATGGTTGTGACGCCATGAAAAAGGATTTTTAACATTAAATTCTTAAATATCAAGGCCTAACTCAATTTCCAAAATTTGACGAGAAGAAATCTCCGAATTGCACAGTAAGGGCCCCGTTAGATATGATGTCATAAAAAATAATTTAATCATTTAAATCATAATTATCGAGGCCTAATATCAATTTCTCCGAAAAATTATTTTCGGCAAATGAAACTCGAATTGCAAATTGGGGCCCGACATAAATTTTCCCAACTGTGATGATTCAATGAGAATGAGATAAACAAATGTGAAAAATGAATAACATGGCTTAATTAAATAAATAAATATGCTTTAGGGTCGGGCTATTACAGCCTTCCCCCCTTAAAGAGTTTCGTCCTCGAAACTTATGAACTTTGTTGAAACATGCAAGGTTAGTTCAAATAGGCATGGGTACTTGACTCTCACTTGATCCTCAGTTTTTCATGTAGTTTCTGAGGAGGTATGATTTGCCCAAAGCAATTTGATTTAAGGCATCTGCTTGATACTTAATTGCTTAACCCTGTGTGGCAAAACCTGAATTGGATGCTCTTGAAATACAACACCCTCAATGACTGCAATGGAATCAAGACAGCATGGTCAGGGTTTGAAATGTACTACCTGAGTTGTAAGGTAAGGAACACGGAACATGTTATGCACATGTTTGAGTTATAGATCTGGTAGACAAGTCATGGAATCTGACCTTTCAATGAACTGATATGATCCAAAAGATCTTGGCCTCAATTTAGGTCGCAGTGCAACCTCCTTACACCCTTAGTTGGTGAGAGTTTCTGAAAACCTATCATATACCGAAAATTCCAGAAATCTCCTTCTTTTTAAATATAGCTTTTCTGTCGGTTCCAATAGTATGCTTTCAAGAGCCTTCTGAGTTATGCCGCCGTATGCAATGCTGAAGAAGATCTTCATGACCCATAAGATGATTTGTTGTCAATATCTGCCGTCATTTTGTCCTGATGTTTAATGAAGGATTCTCTGCTAGTGCTATCACAACGTTGACTGCTGGGAGTTCCGTACTTTCTTCAAATGCAATGTTGGTCGTGAAGCACGACAGGCGCCAACATAGAAGATTTGGATCCATTGATATTTTTAGATACTCCGGATGATAAGAACTGCTCAAGTTAAATATAGTTCCAAAGGCTCCTTGAAGTGCATGCCAAACAGGCTTGAAATCTTTGATCTCTGTCAGACACTTACGGGGCGTTGGTATTCTACCATGGCCTTTTTGGCAAATAAGACCTTTATCCATGTATTCTGCAATTTCTCTTCTCAAATTGTTTCACAAAAATATTTCCTCAAATCTGTGTACATATTGGTGCCCCCTCGGTGCACCAAATAGCAAGTATTATGAGTCTCCGCTAAGATCTGCTTTCTTAAGATTTTGCTTTATTCTTTGGAGTGCAGGATCACTATCTCGATTCACTCTAGTATCCTCCATCAGGGAGGGCTGTAAGGTAAGTGCCAGCAATTGAACATTCACATTCCTGTGCGACGCTAATTGAATGTGCAAGTCCTCAAGCTCTCTCAAGAGATTCAGTTGAGCATTTACTACAGTGTTCAAGGTATGTTGTGTCTCCCTTTTCAGGGCATCTGCCACAATATTCCTCTTTCTTGATTGACATTTGATCTGCCACAACTGATGTTTCATGTAGACTGATCTTCTTTTGAGAGAAGATGTACTTTAAGCTTTGATGATCAGTATTGATTTTGCATGGTACTCTATATAAGTCATGTCCCCAAATTTTCACTGCAAAAATTACAGCTGCTAACTCCATATCATGGGTAGGTAATCCTTCTTATAACGCTTGAGTTGTTGGGAGGCATGAGCCACCAATTTAACTTCTTGCTAACTTTATAGCTTGGTCAGGGAAGATGATATTTGACAATCCTTTCTAAACTCGATAATTCCCTGCTAAACTCAAACAGTTTCTAGTCTCAGTGCATTGGTTTAGCTTTAGCACTTTGTAACTGCTTTCGCCTTTTGCAAATTGACCTTAATCTCTTCCTTTGAAACCATATGTTCCAAACGTACCATTGCTTCTAATCAATACTCATGCTTCTTGTATTTGCTATGTACTTGAAGTTCCCTCAAGGTGTACAACACTGTCCTCAAATGAACAATATGTTCATCTTTATCCTTGGAGTATTTGAAGATATCTTTTATAAATACCACCACACTTGTCTAGATATGGTCTGAAACTCTATTCATGAGATCCATAAAGGCCGCGGGGCCATTGATTAGGCCAAAAGCCATCACAGTGAAGTCATCATGACCCATACATGGTCCGTAGCGTGGTTTTGGTAACGTCTTCAGATATAATCCTAAGTTGATGGTACCCTGACCCCAAATCGATTTTAGAAGAGACTCCTGCTCCCTGCCGTTGATCCAAGAGGGGCGATGGGTATGTGTTTTTGATGGTGATCTTGTTCAGGTCTTTGAATTCAATACATAATCTTAAGGTTCCATTCTTATTCTTTACAACCAACACTGGGGGCACCCCATGGCGATACACTTGGCCTAATAAATCCCATCTGTAACAGCTCATCTAGCTGAATCTGTAGTTCCTTAAGCTCAGTTGGGGCCATACAATATGAGGTTTTTGAGATAGATTAGGCACGACGGATGAATTCAATCTCATAATCATAATCAATTTCTCTTGGCGGAGCAGTCCCGGTAACTTTTCCGGAAAACTTCCCAGAACTCACAAACTATAGGGAGGTCTTATGCTTTTTCTTCCTTACATTGAATGTTAATATCATCACACCAATGCACAATATATCCTTGATATAAGAGCTCATTGGTTTTCATAACAGAATTGAAAGGACAAGATTTTTCCTTTCTTTGCCCATGAAACATATTTCCCTCCCTTGTTCATCTCTTGAAATAACCTTAGGGTCATCACAAACCATCTTAACCCCATAAGTACACAACTAGATCATTTCCAAAATGATATCAAAGTCTGACGAGTCAAATTGAATCAGAACTTCGGGCGAAACTATCTCACCAATAGTA
>JACYFF010031956.1:29444287-29455711 GCA_017589665.1 Selenicereus undatus
CTTTGCAAGCAAGGCACATAAAGGAGAAGCAATCTTAGAGAAATCTTCGATAAACCTCCTATAGAACCCTACATGCCCTAAGAACGATCTCACATCCTTGACACACCTGGGATGGGGTAAAGACTGAATGATGTCAACTTTTGCTTCATCTACCTCTAATCCCCTCGATGACGCCACATGTCCAAGTTCTACCCCATGCTCCATCATGAAATGACACTTTTCAAAATTAAGCACCAAATTGGTCTCAATACAACGCCTAAGCACTAGAGTAAGATGATGCAAGCAATCATCAAAGGAATCACCATGTATAGTAAAATCATCCATGAAAACTTCTATAATTTTGGTGATAAAATCGGCAAAGATACTCATCATACATCTTTGAAATGTAGCAGGTGCATTACATAGACCAAAATGCATCCTTCTAAAAGCATAGGTGCTAAAACGACAGGTAAAAGTGGTCTTTTCCTGATCCGCAGGAGCTATAGGGACCTGAATATAACCTAAATAGCCATCTGGAAAGCAGTAATGTGACCTCCCAGCTAATCTCTCTAACATCTGGTCCATAAAAGGCAACGGAAAATGGTCCTTCTTAGTTGCCTTGTTAAGCTTTCTATAGTCAATGCACACTCTCCAATCATTCTGGACTCTAGTAGGTATTAGCTCACCTTCCTTGTTTTGCACTACTGTTGTTCCAACCCTTTCTATGAACCAGATGGATAGGACTAACCCACTCAGAATCAGCAATGGGGTATATTACGCCAGCATCTAACCACTTAAGAATTTCTTTATGGACTACCTCCATCATAGGTGGATTAGGTCTCCCATGAGGATCCCTCTTAGGCTTAGCATCTTTCTCTAATATGATGTTATGTGAGCATAAAGTAGGGCTAGGTCCCTTGAGGTTTGCTAAAGTCCACCCTATTACTTTGCTATGTTCTCTAAGCACCTTAACAAGTTTTTCCTCTTGGTCAAGGGTAAGTGCACTAGAGATGATGACAGGCAAAGTCTCATTATCCCCCAAATAAGAATACTTCAAATTATCAGGTAAAGGTTTCAATTCAAGTTTAGGGGGTGAAATGCTAGAGGGAAGTAATTTAGCATGATTTTCTCTTAATTCAAGCTTGTTAGGTCTATTATGCATGTACAAGTGGAATAAAGACCCTATCACATCAACTAGATTATCATTAACCTGGTAGGGCACTCTTTGGAACTCAGCATGATCAAGACTCTTAGTAAGCACAGTAAACAATTCATCTTCATGAGACAAGTTGTAAATATCTTGGGACAACTCATCAATAACATCAAGTGCATACACATAATTCACATCAGCAGGAAATCTCATGGCATCAAAAATATTAAATTTAATCACTTCACCATCAAGTTGCTTCTAACTATGGTATCAGTTGTAGTCTGTCCCTCTTGAACCTGCTTAAGAGTTGTCTACAGATTTTGGAACCTATCATCCATCTTCTTAAGGACTTGTTCTAGTAGAAAGTAGGTGCTATCCTGACTAGAGGATTGATGAGATGTTTGGTCAAAACCAGGTGGGTTGGTTTTAGGGCCATACCTAAGGTTAAGGTGGTCTCTCCATTCTTCATTATAGGTGTTAGAATATGGGTCATACCTCCTTTGACCTTGGTTAGAATAGACATCATTAATATTCCCCTCTTGAAGTATTGGACATGCATCAGTAGGATGCCCTTGTAGACAACAAATTTCACATATGACTGGTTTTTGCACTCCCCCAGTAACTATCTTGTTTAACATAGCAGTGATGTGAGATAACTGACTCTCTACAGATGAGCTGGAGCCAATCTCATTAACCCTTTTAATTTGTGACTCCCTAGCACCAAACTGCTGAGTATTTTGGGCCATTAAATTGAATAAATCTCTCGCCTCTGCTGGAGTCTTATTAACTAGAGCCCCCCACTAGCAGCATCAACCATATTATGATCCATAAGATGCAATGCTTTATAAAAGTATTGGATCAACAACTGTTCAGTTATTTGATGTTGGGGACAACTAGCACACAGTTTATTAATTCTTTCTGAGTACTCACAAAAAATTTCCCCATTCATTTGTGTGATGCCACATATTTCCTTCCTAATTGATCCAATTCGTGATGCTGGAAAAAATTGCTCTAAAAATAATTTATGCAATGTAGTCCATGTAGAGAATGATCTAGCAGGCATGTAATATAACCAATCTTTAGCATTACCAAGCAAAGAAAAAGGAAAAGCTCTCAACCTAATTTGGTCTTTAGGAATCCCTTCAGGCACCATGGCAGAGCATGTGATAAGGAATTCACTAATATGACGGTATGAGTCCTCTCCAGCTAATGCATGAAACTTGGGTAGCAGATTGATCAATCTAGAGTTCAGTTTTAGAGGTTTATCTAATACAGCATAAGTAATGGACAAAAGTTGGGCTTCTAGATGAAGGACAACAAGTTCTCGAAGAGTAAACATTCTTACCTCTTTAGTTTTAAGACTTACTGGTTCAAGATAACCTTCTTTGTTTTTAGCTTCCAACGTTTGCTTCTTGTCTTCTCCAATCTCGTTACCAGTCCTTAATTTCATAAATTAAAGGCAACTACAAAATAAAAATAATAAAAGTAAGAACAAAGTAATAAAACTAGTAAGACAAAATACATAAAAGTAGCAATATTTATGTCATTTCCCCGGCAACGACGCCAAAGTTTGTAGAGCTTGTCGTAGAGCTACAAATTAAACCACTCATTTGATTTATAAATAATATTTATAGCATAGGAAAGTAGGGATCGATCCCACGAATAAAGATTGTGATAATAAGCTAGTTTAATTCTAAATGATTTTAGTACTCTAATTTTTTTATAACTTCTCTATATATTACTAAAATAAATTAAATTTAATAAGTAAAATATGGAAAAATACTTAATATTAGTGCTAAATATTCTAAACTTAATTATGAAAATAAAACAATAAATAGCTATACTAAATAATCTAAAAAATAAAAAACAAAAATAAAAATACAATATTCGACTGAAAATTAAAATAGAAAATAAGAAGCAGAAAATTAATATTAAAAATTACAAAAAGTAATCCAAATTAATATTCTACAAGTTTATAACTTTATAACTCCAAAATTATATACAATTAAATGTAGAAAAATTAAAACACAAAATTGACTACAGAAAATTAAAACAGGAAATAAAATCTAAAATTAGAGAAAGAATAAACTGCACTAATATAAATTTGAAAATAAATAACAAAAGTGCCCCAATTTTAGGATATGGTTTTCTAGACTTAATAAAACCAAAAAAACATAAAATAAAAATTAAAAATGTAATTTTCAGATTTATTAAAATAAAAACCTGCACATATCCAATTCACAAAATAATTCTGAAAAATTATTAAAAACTTTCAAAAAATTCCAAAATTAAATAGAGGTAGAATAGAACACTATATAAACCCTAAAATGGACTAAAATATGAAAAATCACAAAAAGGAACTATTTTAACCTAATTTCTAACAAACCGGTAAAATAAATAGTAAAACAGAATAGAAATTAAATTTGAAAATTACAACTACACTAAAAATCAAAATCTAACTGATCTAATATTACCAAGACACTCCTAAAAGAGTACTTTTGGGGGGGGGGGTAAATGAAATTTATATGAAAGCATATAAATTTAAAATTGACAAACTAAACAAATTAACTAAACGACAATAAATAAGTATCAAAGATACCAAATCTATGAAAGATAATTAGTATAATCTATATCCACCATGCAAATTAATATTTATCATGAACACACAAATCGATTTATCCATGAGTTAAACTGTAGAAGACACCTACCAGCGGATCTTCCCAGTTTTTCATTATATTACAATTTATATTGGTCTAACCCTAATATAAACTCTACTAGTTTTGATAACCTTCACACCAACCCAAGAATTAAATCAAACCAGAGCATTACGTATTAGAACAGCATCGTCTAACGCATTGTAACTAATTTACCAGCAAATTGATTTAACAAAGATCTATAACGATTATCTAATTAAAAGAGATGGGTTTGAGTCATCCATGATTAATTAGGGTGATACTTATGCCTAAAAGACAATAACTTTTACGTATTAAAGCTTTTTAAACTATCATATGAATTTGTATTAAACTAATTAGCATGCATTCTAATTAATCTAACGCGAATATCATAAACGATAAATACTAATCGTTATATAATCATGAATAAAAATCAACTAGACAATAAAGCATAAAACTTGTTTCGAAATAATTAATTTAGCACGGTTTCAAATAGATTATACTAAGTGCAAGGAAATTACTCACGCATATCATAAATAAAATCCCAATAATTAACCAAAGATTTCATTCTTAATGCTAAACTAAACTAAAAAAATAAAAATAAAAAAAGCAATAGTTTAATACTCCTTGATGGTAGGCATGTGTGATGGTGGAGATTATGATATAGGAGAAGATGTTGTTGATGATGACTTTGATGGTGATGAAGGTGTTGATCTCTTGGTGAATGGGTTAGGCGTGGAGGTGTTTTTGAGAAGAGGGTAGGCGTGGTGTATCAGGGCGATGATCAGAGAAGATGCTGCGTGAGGTCAATGGGTTCGGCCAGAGACTATTGAGCGAAGAGGGTTTTTATAATATTAGTTACTAAGGTTTTCTTCTTTAAACTCCTTCTCTTCAAAGTCTTCTAGTTTCTCTTCAACTAGGAGTAATAATTTTGTAACCATAACCCAAATAAATCATTATGGACATAATATTTTTTCATAAATTATTATTTTTGGACCGACTTGATAGCTTAGCGTGTAAAATCCGAACTTCAACGTCTTCTCTTATTCTCTTTATTTTACTGACGTTTAACCTGAAAAATATATAAAATAAAGTAATTTAGATGAAATAATATATATAATATAATCAAAATAATTATTAAAATAATGCATGATTTTTGACTTAACAAATTCCCACACACTTAGACTTTGGACGTCCTCGTGCAAAGAAATCTTAGGCTCGACCTAAAAACTAACCCTCTTTCTTTTTTATAAAGTCATGCATAACTATAATATTCATACTAGGCATTAGCTTGCTTTAAAAACAGTTTCATTGAAAATTAATTAGTTTTCCTTCCAACAACTTAATAACTACTAGACATCCAACTACCATCAAAGAATTTCTTCATCAACCTCACAACACTTCTTTAATGAAGTAACTAGAGTAATAATCATCCATCTCTTTTAAGCATGCATACACCGATCAAGAGGTCTAAAAATTTTACAATAGAAAAATTGAAGTATGCTATGGCTATAAAGAGAATTGAACTAGAAGGAGTAACTCATTGAAATTGATTCTAACTTGCCTTGCAATTTTTTTCTTCTTTTTTTTGTTTTTTCAAGCTCCGCTTGTGCACATATTCGAGGCCCATATAGGGTCTTAGAAATTAAACACTCCCTGTCTCACACTCACCCAAATGGAGGTGTAGGAGCAAACAATTCATTCTCATCATTATTTCTTTTTGACTGTTAGTTTGAGGAGAGTCATTGATCGACCTAAAAAGGGGCATGACTTTCTCAATCTTGGGTTACTCCATACATAAGACTCAACTTGAAACCTAAACTTAAGGGGGAAAGGTGTCGAGCCACCTATTCCTACCCATGTTGGTAATCTAACTTTTTTTTCTTTTCTCTTTTTTTCACTTTTTTTTCTTTCTTTTTTTAAGACAAGAAAAGTCACAATTTTAATGAATTATTCTACTAATTCAATAGTCTAGGAAATGAGCTATGTCATTTTATTGCCTCTAAAGCGGCTATACAACATGATCAAATAAGATGGATAATCATGACAGTTACTCATTAAAGAGATATATAAAGATCAACTCAAACTTCTCAGAATGACAACTAGCATGCTCAGAAGTCTTCACTCATAGAAGAATAAACTATAAATAGCTAAGAAAATAAAAAAAATTTAAGCAAGCAAGCCTAGCATAAACTCATATCATGCGTAATTTATAAGAATTTTTTTTTAATTTTTACTTGTTTTTTTTTTCAAGAATAAATACTGTAGGAATTAAATGCAGGATGCACTCTCCCGCACTTAATTCACGCATAGTCCCTAATGCATGCAAAAAGATAGAAATAATGAAAATAAAAGTAAAATTAAATGGGTACTTTCCTAAAAAAACATTGGGTTGTCTCCCAACCAACGCCATCGTTTACGGTCGTTGGCTCGATGTCATGAAGCTTATGGATCCTCCAGAGTAATTTCTTCAATAAAATTCACAAAGTTTCCATCCCTGAAATGTTTCAACCTATGTCCATTAACTTTGAAAATTTTGTTAGTGGATAAGCTTTTAATCTCAACAGTACCATGTGGATCAGTCTTTACTACCTCAAACGGTCCAAGCCATCTTGAATTTAACTTACCAGGAAATAGTCTTAGTTTTGAAGTGAATAACAATACTTTCTCAACCACCTGAAATTCTTTTCTGACAAGTTTAGCATCACGAAATCCTTTGGCTTTACCTTTGTAAATGACTGAATTGTCATAGGCTTTCAAGTGAATATCCTCTAATTCCTGAAACTGCAATTTACGTTCTTTTCCTGGTAACTCATAGTCAAGATTACATTGATTCACAACCCAATATGACTTATGTTCTATCTCAACAGGATGATGACATGGATTTCCAAAGACTACCCTATAAAGTGACATACCAATAGGGGTCTTGTATGCAGTCCTATAAGCCCAAAGAGCCTCATCTAGCCTAAGACTCCAATCTTTCCTGTCTGATCTGACTACTTTTTCAAGTATGCCCTTGATTTTCTTATTAGAGATTTCAGCTTCGCCATTTGTTTGTGGGTGATAACTAGTAGATACCTTATGAGTCACATGATATTTAGCTAACAAGGCCCCTAAAGTTTTATTACAAAAATGAGTCCCTCTATCACTGATGGGTGCTCTTGGTACTCCATATGTAAGCAGAATGAGAGATTTAATATGTTTCACCACAGTTTTAGCATCATCAGCTCTAGTGGCTACAACTTCTACCCATTTGGACACATAGTCAACAAATATAAGAATGTAAGTGTACCCAAAAGAAGGGGGGAAGGGTCCCATGAAATCAATACCCCACGCATCAAAAATTTCACAACCATAAACATTATATAAAGGCATTTGATCCCTTCGTGATAAATTTCCAGTCTTTTGGCATGCTTAACATCTTTTACAAAAATCATAAGCGCCACAAGAAATAGTAGGCCAATAAAATCCACACTTAAGAACTTTATGTGTAGTTCTTTTGGGTCCAAAATGTCCCCCCACTTTCTGAAGAATGACAAAAGGTTAGAATGGAGTAAATTTCACTGTCATCAACACAACGCCTTATTATCTTATCACCATAAAATTTTCATAAGTAAGGCTCATCCCAAACATAGTATTTAGATTGAGCTCTTATCTTTTCTTTTTCAGCTCTAGACAAGTCAATGGGGAAAGTTGTGGTGACTATGTAGTTCATAACAACAGCATAACAAGGTAATCTACTACTGACAGCATACAAAGTCTCATCAGGAAAACAATCACTAAAAGGGCCTCCCCTTCCCCCCGTTTCCAATCTACTAAGATGCTCAGCAACTAAGTTCTCAGCTCCAGGTTTATCTTTAATTTCGAATTGAAATTCTTGCAATAGTAGCATCCATCTAATCAATTTGGGCTTTCAATATTTCTTTTCTAGCAGATGTTTAAAAGCGTAATGATCAGAGTAAACAGTAACTTTCACACCCAACAAGTAAGGACAAAACTTTTCAAGAGCAAAAACAACAGCATACATCTCCTTTTCTGTAGTTGTGTAGTTACACTGTGCAGAGTCAACAGTTCTAGAAGCATAGTAAATCACATGAGATACTTTCCCAACTCTTTGACCTAAAACTACCCCCACTACCTTATCACTAGCATCACACATTAACTCAAAAGGTAAGGCCCAATTTGGGGGTTGCACAATAGCTGAAGTAGTCAATTTCAACTTCAACTGACCAAAAGCCCTCTTATAATCATCATTAAAATCAAATGAAGCATCCTTTGCAAGCAAGGCACATAAAGGAGAAGCAATCTTAGAGAAATCTTCGATAAACCTCCTATAGAACCCTACATGCCCTAAGAACGATCTCACATCCTTGACACACCTGGGATGGGGTAAAGACTGAATGATGTCAACTTTTGCTTCATCTACCTCTAATCCCCTCGATGACGCCACATGTCCAAGTTCTACCCCATGCTCCATCATGAAATGACACTTTTCAAAATTAAGCACCAAATTGGTCTCAATACAACGCCTAAGCACTAGAGTAAGATGATGCAAGCAATCATCAAAGGAATCACCATGTATAGTAAAATCATCCATGAAAACTTCTATAATTTTGGTGATAAAATCGGCAAAGATACTCATCATACATCTTTGAAATGTAGCAGGTGCATTACATAGACCAAAATGCATCCTTCTAAAAGCATAGGTGCTAAAACGACAGGTAAAAGTGGTCTTTTCCTGATCCGCAGGAGCTATAGGGACCTGAATATAACCTAAATAGCCATCTGGAAAGCAGTAATGTGACCTCCCAGCTAATCTCTCTAACATCTGGTCCATAAAAGGCAACGGAAAATGGTCCTTCTTAGTTGCCTTGTTAAGCTTTCTATAGTCAATGCACACTCTCCAATCATTCTGGACTCTAGTAGGTATTAGCTCACCTTCCTTGTTTTGCACTACTGTTGTTCCAACCCTTTCTATGAACCAGATGGATAGGACTAACCCACTCAGAATCAGCAATGGGGTATATTACGCCAGCATCTAACCACTTAAGAATTTCTTTATGGACTACCTCCATCATAGGTGGATTAGGTCTCCCATGAGGATCCCTCTTAGGCTTAGCATCTTTCTCTAATATGATGTTATGTGAGCATAAAGTAGGGCTAGGTCCCTTGAGGTTTGCTAAAGTCCACCCTATTACTTTGCTATGTTCTCTAAGCACCTTAACAAGTTTTTCCTCTTGGTCAAGGGTAAGTGCACTAGAGATGATGACAGGCAAAGTCTCATTATCCCCCAAATAAGAATACTTCAAATTATCAGGTAAAGGTTTCAATTCAAGTTTAGGGGGTGAAATGCTAGAGGGAAGTAATTTAGCATGATTTTCTCTTAATTCAAGCTTGTTAGGTCTATTATGCATGTACAAGTGGAATAAAGACCCTATCACATCAACTAGATTATCATTAACCTGGTAGGGCACTCTTTGGAACTCAGCATGATCAAGACTCTTAGTAAGCACAGTAAACAATTCATCTTCATGAGACAAGTTGTAAATATCTTGGGACAACTCATCAATAACATCAAGTGCATACACATAATTCACATCAGCAGGAAATCTCATGGCATCAAAAATATTAAATTTAATCACTTCACCATCAAGTTGCTTCTAACTATGGTATCAGTTGTAGTCTGTCCCTCTTGAACCTGCTTAAGAGTTGTCTACAGATTTTGGAACCTATCATCCATCTTCTTAAGGACTTGTTCTAGTAGAAAGTAGGTGCTATCCTGACTAGAGGATTGATGAGATGTTTGGTCAAAACCAGGTGGGTTGGTTTTAGGGCCATACCTAAGGTTAAGGTGGTCTCTCCATTCTTCATTATAGGTGTTAGAATATGGGTCATACCTCCTTTGACCTTGGTTAGAATAGACATCATTAATATTCCCCTCTTGAAGTATTGGACATGCATCAGTAGGATGCCCTTGTAGACAACAAATTTCACATATGACTGGTTTTTGCACTCCCCCAGTAACTATCTTGTTTAACATAGCAGTGATGTGAGATAACTGACTCTCTACAGATGAGCTGGAGCCAATCTCATTAACCCTTTTAATTTGTGACTCCCTAGCACCAAACTGCTGAGTATTTTGGGCCATTAAATTGAATAAATCTCTCGCCTCTGCTGGAGTCTTATTAACTAGAGCCCCCCACTAGCAGCATCAACCATATTATGATCCATAAGATGCAATGCTTTATAAAAGTATTGGATCAACAACTGTTCAGTTATTTGATGTTGGGGACAACTAGCACACAGTTTATTAATTCTTTCTGAGTACTCACAAAAAATTTCCCCATTCATTTGTGTGATGCCACATATTTCCTTCCTAATTGATCCAATTCGTGATGCTGGAAAAAATTGCTCTAAAAATAATTTATGCAATGTAGTCCATGTAGAGAATGATCTAGCAGGCATGTAATATAACCAATCTTTAGCATTACCAAGCAAAGAAAAAGGAAAAGCTCTCAACCTAATTTGGTCTTTAGGAATCCCTTCAGGCACCATGGCAGAGCATGTGATAAGGAATTCACTAATATGACGGTATGAGTCCTCTCCAGCTAATGCATGAAACTTGGGTAGCAGATTGATCAATCTAGAGTTCAGTTTTAGAGGTTTATCTAATACAGCATAAGTAATGGACAAAAGTTGGGCTTCTAGATGAAGGACAACAAGTTCTCGAAGAGTAAACATTCTTACCTCTTTAGTTTTAAGACTTACTGGTTCAAGATAACCTTCTTTGTTTTTAGCTTCCAACGTTTGCTTCTTGTCTTCTCCAATCTCGTTACCAGTCCTTAATTTCATAAATTAAAGGCAACTACAAAATAAAAATAATAAAAGTAAGAACAAAGTAATAAAACTAGTAAGACAAAATACATAAAAGTAGCAATATTTATGTCATTTCCCCGGCAACGACGCCAAAGTTTGTAGAGCTTGTCGTAGAGCTACAAATTAAACCACTCATTTGATTTATAAATAATATTTATAGCATAGGAAAGTAGGGATCGATCCCACGAATAAAGATTGTGATAATAAGCTAGTTTAATTCTAAATGATTTTAGTACTCTAATTTTTTTATAACTTCTCTATATATTACTAAAATAAATTAAATTTAATAAGTAAAATATGGAAAAATACTTAATATTAGTGCTAAATATTCTAAACTTAATTATGAAAATAAAACAATAAATAGCTATACTAAATAATCTAAAAAATAAAAAACAAAAATAAAAATACAATATTCGACTGAAAATTAAAATAGAAAATAAGAAGCAGAAAATTAATATTAAAAATTACAAAAAGTAATCCAAATTAATATTCTACAAGTTTATAACTTTATAACTCCAAAATTATATACAATTAAATGTAGAAAAATTAAAACACAAAATTGACTACAGAAAATTAAAACAGGAAATAAAATCTAAAATTAGAGAAAGAATAAACTGCACTAATATAAATTTGAAAATAAATAACAAAAGTGCCCCAATTTTAGGATATGGTTTTCTAGACTTAATAAAACCAAAAAAACATAAAATAAAAATTAAAAATGTAATTTTCAGATTTATTAAAATAAAA
>JACYFF010031956.1:29474062-29484449 GCA_017589665.1 Selenicereus undatus
TGATTAGGATAAGATACACCACCTAACCAAGGATTAAGACTCTCTTTGATGACCACTTAGTTTGGCCAAAAACTAAGATAAGCAAGGAAAGTATTTAAGGGAACTCAAGACACAAAGTCTCTTTCTTCTTTTCAAAAGTCAAGTATATGTTACAAAATGAACACCTAAGGCTTTTATATGCCCTTGTAAACACACGAAATGAGCTTTCCTTCCAATTTAAGAAAGTCATTAAACACCTAATGCTACTTAGTACACGATTAAGCACTAATCTAATACAAACTGAAAGTTTAAGGCTTTAAATACAACTTAACACTAATATAAACCTTTCCAAGGCATTAGGGAACCTTGGTGAGTCAATTTCCTCACTAGGGAGGTAATCCCCTCACGGTTAGACCTCAAAAAGGCTGAAAGATGCTTGCTTGACATGTGGTGCTAGGGTGGCCGGTTAAATGCTTGTAAAATGGAGGCCTCTCCATGCTCCCACGTGTCTCCCTCATGTGTGGATGGGTGGCAGCTTATCAAGCAGCTCAAACCAAGCAGGTGAACATGCATTCACATTAAGCAAACCCACTTAGGAAGGAAAACCTCCTAGCTAAGTAACCGGGTATCTAGGTGCCGTTTTCTGCTTCGTTTTGTCCTCCTGAGTTGACACCTCAAATGCTGAGTATTCTTGGATTTTTTTACATTGCTGGAAACCTCAAGATGTCTAGAATACCCTCCATTTTTAATCAAAGCATTTGGACTTTGTTTTCCCCTTGAAAAAGATAAAATTCCCAAATCGTATAGTTTCGGGTTCAATTCAGCACATGACTGAAATTCAGCTTCGTTCCCTAACCAAATGAACTCCAAAATTGATAATTCCACTTGGACTTGAAAGCTAAGACCTTAATATTGTAATATCACCAAAAATTGAAAGCCTAAACTTGGATTAAGCTTGTGAAAGTAAGTAACAAAAACCGGGTATTAATCCGGATTGATAACCGTGTACATCCTCTTGATTGTTCTTCATTAAACGTTCCATGGTCGTGCACTTGGACTTGATTTCATGATTATTTTGGGTCATTTGAACATTAGTGGACCTTGTGGATGGACCTCCATCAGTAAACAAGTATTCCAGTTCATGTATTGCATTCGGTTTAGGAATCACTCTGTATGGCTATGTGAGCCATTCATCTAATTTGTCAGTTGTCTTTTTTTTTTAGCTGAAATCTGTTATGCTTTGGGATGTGAACCCCAGTACTCCGGTTGTGTGAACCATTGAGTTGTATTTTTCATTTCTCCTATATTAATGAACTATGTTGTTTGATGTACTCCTAGTGAGGTGCTCGTTGAGTTATGAACTCCGACGTGTAGCCGTTGAGCTTATTTTAAAATGTTTTGCGCTTCTATTGATTGTAGGGGTTTTTTGCAAGGATTTTGGCTTGGAAATAGTCAGGTTTTAGGGGAAACTCTATTCGTTTCGCTCCTGAACTTAAGCAGGAAGTAAGAAAACGTAACGCTCCTGGCCTTAGGAGCTGGGGGTGCTACACTGATGGTATCAGAGCAAGGTCCTGCGACCATAGGCTGCAACCTGAGTCTTGCATCTCTTATATTTGCCTAGGAACGGGTTCACGATGATGTGATATATACCTGCTTTATGTGCAAACGTGAGTTTTACTTGAATGTTAGTGCGTTTATTTAGTGGTGTGCAACTTGAGTGAGCTGATTAGTTGGATGAAAGAACCATTTGTGAACGTGTAGGTGGAGTGGATTGTATTCTCATGGAGAAGTTAAGTGTTAGCTCATTCGAAAGTTGTTTCGCTTATATGCCTTGGTGATTTTATTCGAAAGCTTAAAGAACATATGATTTGAATTCAAATAATTGGAAAAGCCTTAACTCTAGGCTCATCTTTGCCCCTAAAGTACGATTTGCTGCTCGGACCCCATAATGGAGTGAGCAGATGTACTCAAAGGTTGGTAGAGAGAGAGCTAGAAGCAGTTAAACTATTTAACCTAAGGACCTTGAAAGTTAAAATCTACCCATTAGTGAGATAGGGTTGTGCCTTCGCATTAGAAACCTTTCTAATTGTTTGGTTGGGTCTTATTGTTGCAACCAAAGACTCGCATTTGCTTTGTAATAATGCTTAGGTTAACCCTACAAGCTTAACTCTCTGTGTGTAACCAAATGATTTCGAGTATCCACATGCCAAGGTGTATGCATTATCAGATGTATTAAAGATGATTTGTTGCAAGTGATTGGAGGCAGCTTTCTATGACTGAAAATCTCACCAGGTGATACCCCCTATATGTGAATTTGGAATTGTAAGAAATTAAATGAGATTTCGATGTGCTTGGATAGAAATTAAGCAATATTAGTGTGCTTCTCTTGACCATTGCGTGAAAATTGTCCTCATTGTCTAGCACAATGCTTGTTGTCACTTGTACAATGTGCTTGATGTCCTATGTGAAATCGGTACTGTCCTGGCTATATCAAACCCCAATACACCTAGAAAGCACAAAGGACAAAGGACATAGCAAACTTTGGAATTGTTACGCCACATGCAACACCTCGTTACCTCCTGGGGCTACAATCTATGCTTTCCCAACACTTGCTTACAAGCACCAAGTGTAGAAGCAAGGATGCCCATAGTAGAAAGTAGAACCTTCCCATCTGTACTAGGAGTTCCTCGGACCTCCATAAGTATCTGTGGGACAACTGCGTCAAAAAACCTCAACATATATTCGTAAGACCAATAATGTCGTCGTTCTTACCCCCCGTTAGTTTATTGATGGCCAACTCCAAACAGTTTGGACAAACCTCGAGGCATAACCTCGACCTTAGGTTTTAAATGAGGGTTGCACTCGCGCATACTCGTCTAGATGCCCTCCCGTGAGACACTAACGTGAGTCTATGTGTTTTGAAGCATAAGCATAATGTTATACAAAGTATAAAGGTCATGGGAGCCCGTATAATTGCTTAGGATCATTATGCACGGTTATTCTAGTGTCTTGTGAATGATTGGCTCAGTAAATGCATATCTTGGTATTTGCTCGACTTAAGTTGATTTAGTATGTGACCTGGTTATTCAGATAATTTAAGTTTGTAATTCATAGCATGACATGACCTCTTACTCATTGTTTGCATTTCATGAATTCTATGACTCCATGTTATAGATGAGTAACTGCATATGCCCGTATTTGAGGCATGATGAGACGACCCTAGAAACTTGCATTCACATATTCTTACCCATATATATTTGATTAGAGTAGCGCAGCGGAAGCATGTAGGCCCACAAGCCGCAGGACCCAAGAATTCGTCCAGGAGCATACCCATTCATTTGCGCAAAACTAAGACTTAATGGACGATCGGTCCCAAAGTGGGGACTTTGGGGAAAGCCTCACCACCGTCAAAAGCATCGACTTACATTCTTGCCCTAGTATTTCCTTCTCAAAGTTTTTCCTATCGACATGTTATGCTAGTTCATGTTATTCGTGATTCTTGATCGTCAATGCTCTGTTGTTAACCCTATGTGATGTCAATGTAATCTTGAATGCTACTTCAAGTTCCTTCGTTTCGAATACGGCGTAATTTGGTATCTTTGCTACCTTAGTGTAATGTGGTAACTTTCTAGTTAATGATTCAACCTTAGATTAATGCATAAACATGGGAATATTAGTTTTATATGCTTCCCTTTTGTAAATTGCTTGCTATATGCGTATTTGACGGTTTTATGTTACTTTCAATTCCTAAAATTGAGAATGCTGAATTGCTAATACTATGCGATGCTATTGTGCTTAAATGATGCTATGTAGAGCTATGTGACATTCTTATTATTCTGAATGTGTTATAGGAGTCTCCATGTTAATCATTGTGATCCCAAAAGTGACTTGAATTCATGTTTAGAATGAGACTACTAGTATATGACCTTAAGATGTTATTGTCCTGATTGTCATGCCTTTAGATGCCCACTTATAGGTGCATATGCATAGAGTTGTTGCATGCCATGCGAACTGAGTCTAGATCATCGAAAGTCTATGATCGTTTTCAAAACAAGCTCAGTATGGCTGTCCATGCCAACTCATTTGCCGCTCTTCAATGCGATTTCCGTCGGCACCTAAATAGAGTGAGTAGACGCTTAAAAGGGATTGGCGAAGAGGAGACTGGATACCATAAGCCTTTTTTCGGTTTTCAACTAATTATAGAACAAGATTTTGGATTATAGTGTGAGTTGTGTAGATTGTGTCATGTGTGTGCACATTTTAGGTTCGACCGAACATAGTTTGGAATTTCAGGGATGAAATTCTTTTAAGGGGGGAAGAATGTAACACCAGCCTTCTTTATTTTTTGTCAAGTTGAGTGTATTGCCTTTTTACATTACAAAATCGTATTTTTAATAACTATACAAGTTAAATTATTATTGATGTGCTTATGGGACCGATGAATTTTATTAAAAAGAATGTTTTCATCACTATTAATATTATTATTGTTATTAGTTTTGAAAATCTTTCGATGATTTTAGTATGCGTTAATATAGATTATTAATGAATACTAAATCAATTAGGAACCGAAATGCGATTAGGTTGTCAGCCTTAGATATAGTTCAATGTTTATTAAGTTGAACCTCTACATATTTAGGATTGAATAATTGATGGAAGATCGTATTATCGAATTGAGTTTAGAGTACTGGCTACGAATTAGACTAGCGGTGTAACTTGAACAAGCTTGAGACAAATAAATAAATAAATAAATATAAGGGGGCCGAAGCCCCCTTCTTTAACTAAAACACGAGCAAAGGGGGGTTTCTCAAAATCCCAGCCCCAACCTCCCAGGTGACCACTAGAGAAAGAGAGATAGAGAGAGAGAGAGAGAGAAAGAGATGGGGAGATGAGGATGGCAACGGCAACGACGAACGCCACCCCGGTGTGCGCACGCCAGGCCAGCGTCCCCACTACCAGCCCGACACAGCCACCGCAAAGATAGAGAGAGAACAAGGGAGATCGAGAGGGTGAGGGGGAGAGGAATTACGACCACGACAGTCACGGCGGAGGTCGACCGCGAGCGTTCCGGTAGGTTCAAGTCCCGCGTCCACTGAGGGTCACGCAAACCAAGGGTTTGAAGGTTAGCGTTTTCAAACCTAAGGTGTCACAACCACTGTGGCCCACACTGCCGGTGGGTGGGCTCGGTTCCGGCGGCTGGGTAAGGTCGAGAGGAAGAGAAAAGGAAAAGAGAAAGAGGCAGCAGCAGCAACCAGCGAGGAGGGACGAATTCTGGGTTTTGAAATTCCAAATCGAGCCCAATTAGCCCAAAAATCGGGTCCTCTAGCTTGGAGTCCAGGTGGGTGTTTATCGCCTCCTACGTATTAGTAATTTCGAAAATGTTTTAGCCCTTAAGTTGTGATCCATGTCAGTTTAGGATTAGTTAGATTAATTGAGATTCTGCATGTCCTATTTCAGACAAATTTAGTTTAAATCGATGTATGTTAAGTTTAGCTAGCTCAAGCCTAAAAGTGACTTCGAAATAACCTAGCAATGCTTTGAATCGGTATATGTTAGTTTAGTTAATCCATCCTTGTAAGTGGCTTTTAAGTAACCTAAGAATGTTTCGAATCAATGCCCATTAAGTTAACTAATTCATGCTGGAAAACGACTTCAAAATGAACTAAGAATGCCTAAAACTGATGCATGCCGAATTGGTTAGCTCTCGATTAAAAGTAATCTTGGAAATGACCCAAACATGTTCTAAATGGACACTTGTTAAGTTAGTTCATTCATGTTTAAAAGTGACCTTTGAAACAACCTCAGCATGCTTTGATTTGTCGCGTGATAGGTTAGTTCAATCATGTTTAAAAGTATGCTTTGAAATAGCTCATACATGCTCTAAGTTGATGTATGCTGAATTAGTTGTTTCATGTTCGAAGATGTTCTCGAAACCACCTGAGAGTGCCTTAAGACGATGCATGCAAAGTTAGCTAATCTATGCTTAAAATGGCCTTGTAATGACCTAAGCATGCATTTAAACAATGCTTGTTAAGTTAAGTGAAATCATGCTTCGAAAATGAAATGAATATGGCATGCTTATTTCCTAAATGTGAATTATGAATGTAAGCTAGCTTCATGCCTTGCTAGTTCATTTCAGTTCACCGCATACTTTACTTAAGTTAAGAAAATGTATGTATATGTTTGTACATGCTTGATGTAGCGCACTGCCGGATGGTGTTGCTTGCTTAGGCAAGTACATAAGCCCTATTGCACATTTCTTTATAAGCTTTCAAGATAATATGCCATGGTTATGAAATTGAAAATCGAGTTGGTAGTTGGATGGCTTGAGGATGAACTGATGAGAATTTTGAGGTTCTTTGCGGTCAGTGTTGTGTGAGGAGGGAGCCTGGGTTGTGTTTAACCTCAATTGTGTGGATTGTGAGGCCATGTGTGGCTTATTCTGCTGAGTTGATTATGAAGTGTTTGAATGTGTTACGTGCAAACTGCTTTCCCTTTCGTGTCATTAAGATTCACCTTGCGAGTGAGGGTGATTTGAAAAAGAAAGTTTTCATGGTTGTAACTGATAATAGTGAACCTGCAATCAATGGCCTATTTTAACTATACGAATACAGTTTGGGAACTGAACTTCCTTGAACAGGGGAATCCCTAAGGAATTTAAATAAAAAGATAGTGCATTGTACGAAAAAGGATTTCACTGTGAGAGGCACCAAACTTATTAGCCGTTATGGCCATACGCTTTAAATTGGCTTAGATACTGTGCATAGGGACATTAAGATGGGGGTGAATCTACTTAAACGGGGGAATCCCTAGTCTAAGGAGTAATCCCAATAGTGGGAAGCCCTAGAGACTAGACCTGGCAAAACTGACCCGAGACCCGAAACCCGAACCGAATGACCCGGACCCATACCCGACCCGACATCCGAAATATGCTCACCCGAAAGTGGACCCGAAACCCGAATAAACCCGACCCGAACCATACCCGACCCGAAATTTTCAGCAAAGTTACTTGTTTTGGCATGACGAGTGTATTTCACCAAAAATTGGTTGACCCGAAATCGACCCGACCCGAACCATACCCGACCCAAACCGAAACGACCCGAAATGTCACTTAACCCGAACATGACCCAACCCGAACTTGACCCGACCCGTACCCGAACCGAATGACCCATTTGCCAGGTCTACTAGAGACCCTGACGAAGGTTAAGGTCCAAAAGTTAGTTGCCATCTCGGAAGTAAGAACTTAGCATGAGAGATAGTCTCACTAGGGGTTGAGAATACATCTGACCCAATCAGCACATTATGATGATCTTTTGCCAAGAGTATTTTCCTAATAAATAAGAAAAGTAGTCATTGTTTTGCCTTTTTAAATATTTCAGAAAGAAAGTTTTTAAGGGTCACAATAAGACCAATACGAAAGAGATTCGTTTAAAGAATATGCATCTCGAAGAGGCCAAGAAAAGAGCTTTATGAGCCTCAAGAAGCTAAGAAAAGGAGTTTTTATGAGCCTAAAGAAGCTAAGTAAAGTGTTTTCAGAAAAAGAAAGTAAGGTTCCTGCGCATACCTTGTGCGTACCCTATGAATGAAGTTCTAAGTCAAGTATGGCCATTTCCTTATGCATATAAGTTTAAATGTGCATGTTATGAGAAAGAAAGCTCCTTGTATGATCCTTACCCCATGTGTTTAAGTATCTCACTCAAGTGAATTAGATAGACAAAGCACGATTCATGTAATGTGTCACATAGCCTATAGTTGGTATTAACGAAAACTCTCTGTTATTCAATACGATAATATTAATGCTTAAATGCGTGATATGTAGCTAATTCAAGAGGTTAAATAAAGTGTTTTCAGAAAGAAGAAAAGAAGATCTTTGTGCATATTCTGCACTTATCTTATGAATGAGTGTTTGAATGAAAATTCAAGTAAGGCATGCTATATCCCTAATGAATCAAACATTTAAGCTTTGACTGTGCAAAACCTATGAATGAAAGTTTTGTGCTTAGCCCTCGTTGCTTGTTTATGTGTTTTAGTGCCTTTTTTAAAAGAAATTTGGTTATTAGGTACCGAAGCGTGAGTTTGAGCAACAAGAATGAAGTTCAGGGGTAATGACCCGTCCTTGGGGACTATGATTACGTAATATGATAGTAAAGCATGAATACGTGGTATGTGACTATTATGGGTATTATTGCCTGCAACGATTTTAGTTTTAAGTAGTTGAGGAATACTCACTGAGCGTGTGGTTGCTCATCCCATTACGCTTTCCCTTTTTCCCCTGGATTGCATTATGACAAGTAGAAGCCAAGTCATTTATGCCAAGATGGAGTTTATCCATGATAGTTGTTGAGGGATTTTAAGGGGGGTGGAAAATTAAAGACAAAAGGAAAGAAACCTCAAATACTCGATTGTCAGTGGTAGTACTTAAGGGTCGGTCCGCATGGAAGATATGAGATTTATGGTCATTTTTAACGAAACAATTAAAACTAATTATCTAAACTAAGTGAAATTATTTAAATCAATTTAACAACCTAATTCAACTAAACTCATCTAATCCTAATTAATTAAACATTAAAACTACCTAATTAACTAAAACCTAAACTAAACCTTATACTGATTAACCAATTAAACCAAACCAAGCTGAAATTAATCAAATTAACCAACCGAACAATTACTTTATTATTCTGAAATTAAACTAAGGCTGATTATGTCATGGAATTAAACTAAGGGGAGGGCCACGAAAAACTGAAATTGAAAGCAACAGAAATTGAAAATGAAAGCAAACTGAAAATGAAAAACGAAGAACAAGAACAACAGAAGTCAGCACAGGGGAAGGAGACGACATCAGGATAGCAGCAGAAATGAACCAAACGGGAACGAAAGCAATACCAGAAATCACGCCCAAGTCGAAGCAATTGTCCCCAAAACGAAGCCAATAGAAATCAGCAACAGGGATAGGGGAAAACCGGATTCGAACAATGAACACGAACAGGGAGAAGGATTGCAAACCAACTTTACTACAATTATGAACCAAATCAACCAAAAGCATCAATTACAACCCAAAATTCGAACTCAAAGTTAAATTACTCGAAATTAACACTGAAAGCTTTTGCAAAATTTGAAACCCTAATCTGGAATTTTTGAGAATTGAATATGAAATTGAAATTAACAACGAAATTAAACTAAATCTAAACCTAAAACGAAATTGAAATCCTAATCTAACCCTAACATTACCTACTCCTAAATGACCTAATCTTCCTACGCCCACCTTCGAATGGCGTCGTCCTCCTCCTTCTTATACCCAAAGCTCTGGACTCTCAGCCCTTCGATTTGCTTGTGGGCGTGGACGGTGGATGGTGGTTGTGCAGCCAGCGAAGGTGGTTTGCTGGTGGTTGTCAGAGATGCTGGGATGAGTTGGAGGTGAAAACCATGGGCAGGTGGTAGTTTTGGTTTCTAGGTTAATGGAAAACAGTGGGCTGGTGGAGAACGGGGTAAACGGATGGGGGTTCTGGGTTGGAGTGGAGGTGAACGGGGTTAAGGGGAGACCGAAGCAACGGAATCGAGGGTTTGGGGTTCGGTTTCTGGGTTGAAGAAGAAGGGAAGCAGAGGAAGGGGTTTTGGGTTCTCTGGGGTTGCGAGATCGGGGAGAGAGAAAGCGAAGAAGAGAGATAAAACTGAAGGGGAGGGGGTTTTAAGGGAGCCGGTCCAGCTGAACCGGTCGGGGCGAACCGGCCGGTCCGGTTCACTGGACCGGTGGGGTTTTTTTTTATTTTTCTTCTTTCTTTGGCCGGTTTTTTTTTGGAATTTGGCCCGGTTTTTTCAACCTCCGACATTTCCTCTATTTTTCTCGCTTTTTCCACCATTTAAGCCCTTTTTCCGCATTTATTCAAAATCTGCAAAATAAAATAATCTCCTATTAAAGCCTTAAAAATATTATTAAAACGAGTATAAAACAGGTGTAAAAATACCTTTAAAATAGCACATTTTTGGTTCAAACAATAGCAACGTGTCATGTGTGCCCTTTTGAAGGGGGTCTTAGAAGTCATGTAATGTATTCCTAGAATTGTAAACGTTTGTAAACAAGTATTCCAGTTCATGTAGTGCATTCGGTTTAGGAATCGTTCTGTATGGCTATGTGAGCCAACCATCTAATTTGTCAGTCGTCTTTTTTTTTAGCTGAAATCAGTTGCGCTTTGGGATGTAAACCCCAGTACTCCGGTTGTGTGAACCGTTGAGTTGTATCTTTCATTTCTTCGATTTTAATGATCTATATCGTTCGATGTACTTCGAGCGAGTTGCTTGTTGAGTCATGAACTCTTGCGTGTAGCCGTTGAATTTGTTTTAGAATGTTTCACGCTTCTGTTGATTGCAGGGGATTGTTGTGAGGCTTTCAGCCTAGAAGCAGTCAGTTTCTAAG
>JACYFF010031956.1:29489920-29513764 GCA_017589665.1 Selenicereus undatus
TGCGTTCTGGGCCTCCTGGAGTGTGGGCCTGCAGGTGAGCCTAGGCTAACATTCCTGAGGCCTCTTGGCCTGCATGTGGGCTTAAGCGGTTTTAGGCAAACCCCTGAACTAGGCCCCAAAGGGCAGCATCGGTGTTTTTCCCAAATCACTTAGCCCCTCACATCTTACATCACCGTTGAGCCTGTCAGATGGTCAGGTGAGATGTGGATGCAGGGGATTTAGCGTCTTGATAATTCCGCTCACTAATGTATGATGAGGCGAGATAGGCGCATAATTGCCACCCCTCCCCCAGCCAGAGATTTTGGGGAATTGCACCCATAGGTTGGACGGTTGCCGGGACTGTCGCTCATAGATGTGCGCATTACGGGGTGAGGGTTACACATGCACAAAACTGTTGCACTTTAATATATAAGGTGACTGTTGGAATGTACTTTCCCACAACCTCTATCGACCTTCATGGCTGTTCCACTCTCTTATGAATACCCCGCTGTTCTCTTGGAGAAGATGGTTGTGAGTGTAATCTTTGAAGAGCAAACAAACTATCTACTTGAGAAGTCATGGCCTTCCCTCTCATCCACAGCACCAGGGAGATGGCACTTTTCTTGAGAGAGACGCTTGGATGGCATCGAAGGAACGCATCACGGCCCCCTCGCCCCTCCCCGAGGATTTTTCTGGATTGTGCCCGGGCTTTTCCTTATCTGAGGCTGAAATTGCCGCGGCGGAGCTTGGACTCCCCGAAATGGTTCAAGCGACCTTCTACGCGATGCTGCTGAACGACGCTATCGAGCTGGGTGCGACCCATGAGTTCACGGGGGACGAGATGAAGTCTGTGCTCATGGAGTTGAGGTGGTCATCATTTGAGAGGTGGATATATTGCATGGACGATACTTTGAGGGTGGCTCAACAGAATCGTCCGGCTGACGAGATAAAAATCTTGGATGCTCCTGATGGCCAGGAAGGAGTTTCTGACTTAGGCGGCCCTCCTGCCCCTTCTAGTGATGAGGAGGAAGCTTAATAGTCTTTCTTTTGTACGAATGTGCGCCCTTCAGGACGCTTGTAAGGTGCCTTCATGTAATGAAACCCTGTTTTCTTTTTCCGCGTCTATATTTGGTGTTTCGTCTGCCGGGCCCTGAAGTCCTGCTTGAGGGCCCTTAGACCCTAGAGGGACTAAGAGCATAGCGACCCGCCGTAAGGCCGTGCTCATGGGCCCTTAGCCCTTAGAGGGACTAGGGCAGTAGCAACCGGCACGTTGGCCGTGCTCGAGGGCCCTTAGCCCCTAGAGGGACTAAGAGCGTAGCGACCGGCGCTTTGGCCATGCTCGGGGGCCCTTAGCCCCTAGAGAGACTAAGAGCGTAGCGACCGACACTTTGGCCGTGCTTAGGAGCGCCTAGCCCCAGGAGGGACTAAGAGCGTAGCAACCGGCACTTTGGCCATGCTGATGGGCCCTTAGTCCCCTAAAGGGACTAAGAGCGTAGCGACCGGCACTTTGGCCGTGCTCGAGGGCCCTTGGCCCTAAGATGGACTAAGAGCGTAGCGACCGACACTCTGGCCACGCTCAGGAGCGCCTAGCCCCTAGAGGGACTGAGAGCGTAGCGACCGGCCATAAGGTTGTGCTGATGGGCCCTCAGCCACTAGAGGAACCAAGAGCGTAGCGACCGGCACTTTGGCCGTGTTCGAGGACCCTCAGCCCCTAGAAGGACTAAGAGCGTAGCGCCCGGCCATACGGCCGTGCTGAGGAGAACCCAGCCCTCAGAGGAGCAGAGGACGTAGCGACCGACCCTGGTGCCGCGCTCCGTGACGCCCGTTCCTTTGGAGGGCCAAGGCCGTAGCGACTGGCACTTAGGCCATGCTCGGGGGAGCCCAGCCCTCAGAGGAGTAAAGGGCGTAGCGACCGGCCTTGGTGCCGCGCTCTGTGACACCCATTCCTCTGAGGGGCCAAGGTCGTAACAACCGGCACTTAGGTCGTGCTCAGAGAAGCCCAACCCTCAGAGGAGCAAAGGCATAACGACCGACCCTGGTGCCACACTCGATGACATATTCCTCTGAGGGGCTTCTTGAATCCCAATGCCTGGCTAGTTTAATTTTCTAATTCATTGGCGACGTGGCCGATCCTGCGGGCCACGTGGCACTCATTTTGGTGAGGCACGATTGTTGAGGCGCATCGGGGCATGCGAACCGCCTCTTGGCTCTATATAAGGATGAGCTTACTATCGTCTTGATCATTCGTGCCATCCTTTTTGCTACCCTTTTGAGAGAGAACAAGATTCTAGAGAGAGAAGCTCTGACATCCTTCTTCCTCTTCCCTACTAGGTTGCCAGGCTGCTTCCAACCAAATTTTTGCTTCCTCGGCATCCACAGGTACACGCTCGCCCCTTTCGCCGCATTCTTTGTATGTTATGTCATCTCGCTCATCTAGTGGGGGCGTCTCCGAGGAGCAGGTTGGCCTCCTTACGGAGGGCCGACATCCTCAACTCCCCAACCTCCCGGCCCTTATTGATGGCCATGTGGTGGTTGGACTCCCCCAAAAGAATAAGCCAAGGGAGCCGAAAAAGGTCCCTTATGCCATACCCATTCTTGAACCGGGCACGCCCTCGTGGTCCAGCTGCGAGTATTCCTCTACCCCCAGTATTCTGAGTCCTGAGGTGACTGTGACGTATCCTTGGGAGGTTACCATTGCTAATTTTGTGCCCAACTTCCAGGTCCGCGGCATGGAGAAGACGAAGTTGACTCCGCGCATCCGGACTCCAGACGAGCTACTGGCCGAGGGCTCGATAGGTAATGTTCGTTCAACTCTTCCTCAGTCCAATGTGGAGGCCCAGGTTTCCTCCTCCAGTTCTAGCACATCTTCTCGGCCTGGCTCATCCAGTGCGCCCTCGGGGTGCCGCTCATCTTCCGAGGAAGCTTCAACGAGCTCCTCTGCCGAGTCATCAGGGCCGGGCAGTTCGGGGCAGCCCCGGAGAGGCCGTGCACCGCCCATAACCGAGATCGTGGCCGAGGGGCTGGAGTTTTCCGGAGCTCCTACCCGTTCAGACCAGCAAGACGGACCGGGAAGTCACTTCCCCGACCCGAGGGTGATTTTCAAACTCAAGAAATCGGCGCTCGACAAGCAGTACCTCCTGCCGGCCGAATACTCGTTTGTAATGCTCGAGCTGGACGATACAGTGAATGAGCCGCCGACCAATTGTATAGCGGTGTATAGAGCGGCCCTAGACTATGGCCTACGGTTTCCACTACATTCGGTGATCAGGGAGATTCTTAATAAGTACGAGTTAGCGCCCGCTCAAATTGTGCCGACTTCTTGGCATAACATCTTCTCGTTTGTGGCCACGTGCGAACTGCGCGGTCTAACCTGCTCGGCACGCGCGTTCAGTTTGGTGCACACGGTCCAAAGGGCCCCCAAAGAGACCGGGGACTTGGGATGGTACTGCTTCAATAACCGACCGGGTTATATGATAGCCATCGAGAAGAAATCCAAAGTGAGATATCGGAAATACGACTTCTTGTTCCTGCGCCGGTCATCGGGCTGGAGTGACGTCCCTAATAGGAATGAAGGAAAACCGGTTCGAAATCCATTTAGGGAGCCCATGGCCCAAGAGCGACGAACTGCTCGTTACTTTATGTTTTACATCTGTGAAGATGATCGCCCTCGGCCCATCCCAAGATTTATGAGCCAGGCGATTGAGGACGTGAGCAGTCCAGAGAAAAGAAGGACCAAGTCTAGTGATCGGGAGCCGTTGAACTGGCTGCCTAAATTAAAATTTTTTGCTAACGACTTCTTTCTTGCCGTGGCCGGCCTTCTGATCCTTAAACATTTTACAAAGGGTACTCAGTTGTTCCGGCGTTTTTAAGTTACACGTTTTGTGCTGACCTGACCTGTTCATCTTCGTGCAGATCAAGCGAGGGCCAGACTGATAGTCTTCGAGACCGAGGATGCGACAGCCGAGCAGGTGGCCGCTGCCACTGAGCGCAAAAGGGAGGAGGAGAGGCAACTTGCCGTCGTCCAGCAGGCTAAGAAAGTACGATACTTGACCCCCTTTGTTGGTTGCCATCACGTTCATGGGAGATAACTTTTACTTTTGCATGCGCCTTCCCTTGGATCCCGCGGGAGGAGGCCTACCGTGAGTCTGCCCCTGCCGCGTAAGAATCCGAGAACCGAGGAGGTGACTGGGGAGATTGGTAATGAAGTCACGGCTCAGTCGGCAAGCCGATCTTCTGCGGAGCGGGCTGCTACCGAGTCAAGACACCGCACTTCTCCTCGAGCCACCGGCACTTCTGCTGCGGCTCCGACCGGCATTACTTCTTCGTCTTCTCGTCCCTCAGGCAGCTTCATTAAGGTTGACCCTAGCATCCGCCTTGCCCTTCAAGACATTGTTAAATCATGGGATCTGTCGGCTCCTGGTGTCTCGGATCCGCTGCTTGTATCCGGGGAGGAGATTCGCATGGCGGAGGCCTTTGCACGAGGCGTCAAGGCCGTGGCCGAATGCCGATGCCTAGAGGGGATGGTATCCCGGTATCAACGACGTTGTGAACAACTTCAATCGGAACTCGCGGCCTGCGAGGCTGCAAAAAAGGAGGTGCAGTAGAAGCTGGATCAGGCTGTAGCTGAGACAGCCAAAGCACAGGAGCAGGGCTACCAGCAGGGCCATTCCGATACCTTGGCCTATCTCTGCAAGGTCTTGCTAACTCTTGCAGGGGAGTTTGGCGATGACCGTTACTATGAAGCTTATCTGAAATATGTTGATGAGCGCGAGCGGGCCGTTGCGAAGGGCCGCGTTCCGGACGAAGTGGAGTTTGTCCCTCCTTCTGAGGGCGATGCTGCTGATGAGACCACCCATCCTCTAGAGGTGGCCGGCCTGTCCGAAGAGGAGCCGACAGACAAGAACGATCCTGATGCATAGTCGGCATCCCTTGGTCTATATTTTGCCTCTTTTTGGGTTTGAATTACCTTTGTACTGGCTTGTAAACAGAGTTTGTTTTAAATGAAAAGGATATGCCTCCCTTGGCCTTTTGTTTGTGTATGTCTCGTTTTTACTTACTCATATGGGGGTGGCCCTTAACAAAAGGACAAGGCGTGCGATCAGGGTTCGTAGCGGTTAATCATTTAGGAAATACTTAATGGACCAAGTTCGTAGCGGCTCGTAGCGATCGACACTTTGGCCGTGCTTGAGGGCCCTTGGCTCCAAGAGGGACTAAGAGTGTAGCGACCGACACTCTGGCCGTGCTCAGGAGCGCCTAGCCCTAGGAGGGACTAAGAGTGTAGTGACCGGCACTTTGGCCGTGCTGATGGGCCCTTAGCCCCTAGAGGGACTAAGAGCGTAGCGACTGACACTTTGGCCGTGCTCGAGGGCCCTTAGCCCATAGAGGCACTAAGAGCGTAGCGACCGGCACTTTGGCCGTGCTTAGGAGCGCCTAGCCCCAGGAGGGACTAAGAGCGTAGCGATCGACACTTTAGCCGTGCTGATGGGCCCTTAGCCCCTAGAGAGACTAAGAGCGTAGCGACCGGCCATAAGGCCATGCTCGAGGGCCCCTAGCCCCAGGAGGGACTAAGAGCGTAGCGACCGACACTTTGGTCGTGCTGATGGGCCCTTAGATCCTAGAGGGACTAACAACGTAGAGACCGACACTTTGGCCGTGCTTAGGAGCGCCTAGCCACAGGAGGGACTAAGAGCGCAGGGATCGACACTTTGGCCGTGCTGATGGGCCCTTAGCCCCTAGAGGGACTAAGAGCGTAGCAACCGACACTTTGGCAGTGCTCATGGCCCTTAGCCCCTAGAGGGGCTAAGAGCATAGCGACCGGCCATAAGGTCGTGCGCATGACACCGGATGCAAAAGGAAACAACAAGAATATTCATTTCTCAAGGAGCACGAATGTGAGCAGTTACAACTTGAACATGATATTTCCTTAAATTGCTGCTATGCCATGCCCGGGGAACAGGGGTGTTGTGAAGGGTTTCCAGCCGAAATGTGCCGGGGCGAATTTACGAGACTACCTTGTGGGGCCCTTCCCAATTGGCCGTCAGCTTGCCGTGCTCCGTTGCATGGAAAACGCTCTCCGTGTGTCGTAGTACCAAATCCGCGACGCGGATAGGTGACATCCTGACGGTACGATTGTGTAATCGTGCTATGCGGAGTTTATAGAGGGCCTCCCAGAGCAAGGAGGTTCCGCGGATGGAGGGGAGGAGGTCCAGAGCCTTTCGTAGTGCTGCGTTGTTTGCTGCTTCTTGAAAAGTGGTGAGCCGGTGGGTATGAAGGGCTACTTCCATGGGAAGGACGACTTCAGTGCCATATGTGAGCATAAACGAGGTTTCCCCCGTGGCTGTCTTCTCGGTGGTGCGGAGGTTCCACAGGACGCCATGCAGCTCGTCTGCCCAGTTACCCTTGGCGTCATCAGGTTTTTTCTGTATACCATAGAGGATGGATTTATTAGCTGCCTCTGCTTGACCATTGGTCTAGGGATGCGCCACGGGCGTGAAGCAAGCCTGACAGCCCAAGCTACTGAGATAATCAGTGAGCTTACTGGTATCGAATTGTCGGCCGTTGTCGAAGATCATTGTGCATGGGATGCCGAATCTAGTGATAATATTTCGCCAGATAAACTTTCGCACTTCTGCCGTGGATATAGAGGCGACGGCCTCCGCCTCGATCCACTTGGTGAATTAGTCTACAGCCACAAAGAGATATTTGCGCTGGCCCGTGGCCCTGGGGAAGGGTCCAAGGATGTCCATGCCCCAGGTGGCGAACGGTAGCGGGCTGACTATCGGTGTCATGAGAGTGGAGGGGACTCGTTGGACGGGCGCGAACCGTTGACATTTGTCACAAGTCCGGACTAGCGTCGTTGCATCTTCCCTTAAGCTTGGCCAGTAGTAGCCGGTGCGGAGGGCCGTCACGGCGAGCGCCCGCCTGCCAAGGTGCGAGCTACACACGCCCTGATGCAACTCCTCCAAAATCTGCTTTCCCTCCGCTGGGGGTACGCACCGCAGAAGAGGCCGGGCAAAGGAATGCTTGTAGAGAATTACTTCGTACAATACGAACCAATTTGATCGCCTCCTGATCTTCTCTGCTTCTTTGGCATTTGTGGGTAACGTGCCATTAGCGAGATATGCGCGAATAGGGTCCATCCACGTGGGACTCTGGTCCAGCCACACCACTTCATGTAAGTCGATGCTCCTACCCGTCAGAGTTTCCCATTGAATGTTCTTTGGTCGGCCGTCATCAGAAGAGCTCGCTAGCTTAGACAGGGCATCTGCCTGCCGGTTCTCTCAGCGGGGGATGTGCGTTATGGAAAAGTGCCTGAGCAGCTTGGTGGCCTCACGAACCCTCCTGACGTATGCGGCCATAACCTCGTCCTTTGCTTCTTAAGCTCCATTTAGCTGACTAACGACGAGTTGCGAGTCAGAAAACGCCTGGACGTGATCAACCCCTGCAGTGTGACAAAGTTCTATTCCCGCAATGAGGGCCTCATATTCGGCCTCGTTATTGGATGCCTTGAACATAAACTTGAGGGCGTGCTCCAGAGGGGCTTTCCACAATGAGACCGGCCCCACTACCATCCTTAGTGGACGAGCTGTCTACGTACAAGTTCCATGGGCGCGGTTGGGGGGCTTCCTCCACAGGTGCCCTACACTCGGCGAAGAAGTCAGCCAACGCCTGCGCCTTGATGGCTCGCCGCGGCTCAAAGGCCAGGTCGTAACACGAGAGCTCCACAGCCCATTTCAAGAGACGGCCCGAGGTATCCAACCTCTAAAGGACGCTTCTGAGGGGTTGGTCGGTTAGGATCAAGATTTTATGGGCTTCGAAGTAAGGTCGCAGCTTCCGACTAGTCATTACTAAGGCATAGGCGAACTTTTCAATGAGGGGATAGTTCATTTCTGCGCCGGCTAAGGCGTGACTTACGTAATACACCGGTACTTGCTCCCGTGCTCGCTCGGCCACAAGGACCGCGCTGACCGCATGTTCCGACACGGCCAAATACAAAATCAACACCTCTCCCACCACAGGACTGGCGATCTGTGGTAGTCGAGCCAAGTATGATTTTAGCACTTGAAAGGCTTCGTCGGCCATTTCATCCCATTGGAAATTGTCCTATCGGCGTAGAACACGGAAGAAAGGTTGGCACCTGTTGGCTGAGTGAGACATGAAGCGTCCGAGGGCAGCTACACAACCTGTAAGGCGCTGAACTTCCCGTATGGTTCTGTGGGGGTTGCATGTCCAGAACGGCCTGAACCTTGTTCGGGTTTGCTTCGATGCCGCGATGACTGATCATGAAGCCAAGAAACTTTCCTGACCAAACCCCAAAGACGCACTTCTTTGGGTTGAGCTTCATATTGAACGCTCGGAGAATCTCGAATGTTTTCCGCAAATCGACATGGTGGTCGCTCTGGAGTTTGCTCTTGACGATCATGTTGTCCACATATACTTCCATGGTTCGTCCGATTAGCGGTTCGAACAGCTTGTTAACGAGGCGCTGATAAGTGGCCCCTGCATTCTTTAAACCGAAGGGCATAACTTTGTAGCAGTGGAGGCCCCGGTCGGTTATGAACGTCGTCTTCTCCTGGTCTTTGGGACGCAGGGGTATTTGGTGGTACCCTGAGAAGGCATCCGTGAAGCTGAGAAGGCATCTGTGAAGCTGAGTAGGGCGTGTCCGGCCGTAGAGTCCACCAATTTGTCGATCTTCGACAGTGGGTAACTATCCTTCGGGCAGGCCTTGTTCAAGTCCGTGAAATCCACACACATTCTCCATACGCCGTTAGGCTTTTTTACCAATACTACATTCGAGACCCATTCTGGGTATTGGCACTCTCGGATAAAGCCGACCTCCAACAGCTTCTGGACCTCTATGTTTGCTGCTGCCGCGCATTCGGGGCCCATGTGGCGCTTTTTCTGAATGACTGGCTTGTGCCTAGGATCAGCATTCAAGCGGTGTTCCATTACAGCGGCGGCTATGCCGGGCATCTCACTGGGGCCAAAAGCGAAAACGTCCTTGTATTCTTGTAAGAGGCAGACAGGGGTTTGACGTTCCGGGGCTGTTATGCCGCGCCCAAGGTATACTGTCTGCTCTGGCCGTTCTTCCTCCAAGTGTATGTGTTCCACCGCATCTTCAATTTCTGGCCGAACTTGCGGAGGTTCAGGGGAGATGGAGTGGATTACCAAAGTCTCCGGTCCCTTTACGGCAGGACTTTCATTCACCCTCTTCGCTGTTGTGAGCGGTCCTTTGACCTCGCGATCCCTGGGTCATTCGATGAGGGGTTTTATGCTAACCAGGTAACATTCCCGTGCCGTCCGCTGATCACCCCAGAGCTCCCCTATGGCCCCGTCGTCTGTCTCGAACTGGAGCTGAAGGAGGTATGGGGCGAGCACAACCTTAACCCTGTGAAGCGTGGGCTGTCCAAGGATTACATTGTACGCTGTAGGTACATCAACCACAAGAAAATCAATTCCAAACTTCTGAAGCGAGTCCTGTCCCCGAATCACACCGAAAGGCTAACGGTTCCAGCTGGATTCACCTCTTGCCCTCCAAACCCCAAAATAGGAGTCATTATGGAAACAACCTCGCGCCCTGGGTAGGAAAGTTTTTGAAGGCATTCCCATGTTATGATGTCCACGGAGCTGCCAGTGTCTACAAGAATTCGACGGACGACAGCATTTGCGATCTTCATTTCGACCACCGATGGGTCATTGTGGGGGGGCGGCTAGTTGCGGGGCATCCTTACCCCTAAAGACCATGGTGGGTGCCACGAGGCCGGACCCCTGTTCCATGGTGAGCACCTGCTGCGCGCCCCTAAGCTGTGCCTTCCATGCCGACCGTGTCAGATTCGTCATGTGGCCGCCCGCGATAGTTGCCACAATTTTAGTTGAGCACTCATCGTCCCGTGGCTGGGGCGGCTCGGGGTTTTGCTCCTGCTGAAGGAAGCGCGGCCCCTTCTTTAGAAAGCGATCGATTTGCCTCTTATCTGCGAGCTCATGGAGAGCTTTCTTCAGCTCCCTACATTTGGTCGTGGTGTGGCCGTTCTGTTCATGGAATTCACAATATTTTCGCGCGTTTAGCGGCCGGGGGGCCATGGTCATAGGAGGCGGTCGACGCAGCATGGGATTCCCCCGTACCTCCATGAGGATATTCCTGGCGTCAGTGGTGAATCGGGCGTCCAGAGTCTCCGCCGGCTGCCTTCTGTCCGAGGGAACTGGATTCCTTTCACTGCGAGTAAAACCCTTATCCCCCGGAGCCTTTGCCTTCTTTGGGGCATCCGAACCCTCGGCGCAGATTTCAGTGGCACGGATGAAGTCCGCAGCTTTTCTCAAGGCTTCAGCTAACGTAGTTTCCTTCTGTTCCGCCAAGGAGAATTTAAAACGTCCACTCTTGAGGCCGTTCAGAAAAGAGGTGTAGGCTATACTATCTTCCAATTCCGGGATTAGTACCGCCTCCTGATGGAACCGTCTGACGAACTCGGCCAGGGACTCCTGCGGCCCCTGCTTGATTTTCGATAGGTGTATGCTAGTTCGCCGTTCTTTGCGACTCACAATAAACTGACCAACGAATTTATCAGCCAGATCTTGGAAACAGGTTATGCTCCCCTGGGGCAAGTCGTTGAACCAAGACTGCGCTACGCCCTTTAAGGTGGCAGGGAAGTAGCGGCAATAAAAAGCGTCATCCACGTCTTGGACATACATCTGAGCTTTGTAGACCCCCAGGTGCTCTTCTGGGTCTCCGGTTCCATCGTATAGATCAAGCATTGGCATCTTCACTTTTCCGCATCTTGGGGCATTTACGATTTCGGGGTAGAAAGGGGTCGAAAAAGAGGGGACAACAAAGCGAGCTATCGTTCCCGATACTTTGATAGGAGTACCGAGCTGTCGTTCGACCTCCACCACCGAAGGACTTCTCGTGTTCAGGACGGGCCGTAATCCGTGATGCGGGGAGCGGTCTCTCATGCGGAACTTCTGGTCTTGGTTGCTGCGACACTCTGGACTACGGCGATGGCCATATGACTTATACCTCCTGAGCCGGGAGGTCTGTTCCTGATCCTCGAGCCAACCGGATCATCGCGAGTGAGTGGCATAAGGAGTTGAGGCAGTAGCGGAAGCTACGGTGCGTCCATGCTCGGATCGACAAGCGACATCGAGTGTGGTACGGTCTTTCTGCCGCTCGTCTTGGAGGCGGTTGGTCTTGTACGATCGCATGCCTTCACGAGCGTGATCATATGAGTGTAGAGATACTGGTTCCTTCCGGCGGGGGGAGCCGGCCCGCGACGTAGGGTGCCTAAGAGGGTTGGAAGTGTTTCCCGCACCGTTCATCTCCAGAGCCTTATGGACTTGCCCGGTAACCTGTTTTGTGATGGTGTCCGCCATGGTGGACATGAGCCCTTTAAGTGCGTCCACTGTAACGTAAGCTTGAGGTTCTCGCTGCAGGGTCCCCTCTGGTCGAGGGCTTGCCCTAGAACTCTCGCTAGCATCCTCAACCGCGGGTGGCGCAAAAGTGCCCACGGCTGGTACGTTGTCCCTGCGCGCCAGCGCTCGTGTCGCATCGTCGACAACCATCGCTACCGCTCTCTCCCCACAAATGGCGCCAATAAGATTCCGCCGGGAATCTGTTTTGTGGTTGCGTTGATGACGTGGGGCGAGAGAACGGGTTTATCTGACAGCTGGCGATCAACACGGCTTCATCCTCGTCTCTTTGTCTTCCGACCTGCGAAAAAAGGCCAACCCCGGGATGTGATCCGGGGAACGCCTCTCCGACGGTCAAGTCAGTTATCTGATTTCAAAAAGCGCAAATGCTAGTGCTAACTTTTTCCTGCCCCCCTTTTCCCAAGAAAGCACAGCACTATTTATAACCCTCTTTTGGGCAAAAACAGTAAAACGGTAACTTCACTGGAAGAGTCCAAAGAGGTCCCGGTCGTAGGGTCGCTGGGCCCTAAGAAGGCCTCTAGGGTTGCGTTCTGGGCCTCCTGGAGTGTGGGCCTGCAGGTGAGCCTAGGTTGACATTCCTGAGGCCTCTTGGCCTGCGTGGGGGCCTAAGCGGTTTTAGGCAAACCCCTGAACTAGGCCCCAAAGGGCAGCATCGGTGTTTTTCCCAAATCACTTAGCCCCTCACATCTTACCTGACCGTTGAGCCTGACAGATGGTCAGGTGAGATGTGGATGCAGGGGATTTAGCATCTTGATAATTCCGCTCACTAATGTATGATGAGGCGAGATAGGCGCATAATTGCCACCCGTCCCCCAGCCAGAGATTTTGGGGAATTGCACGCGTAGATTGGACGGTTGCCGGGACTGTCGCTCATAGATGTGCGCATTACGGGGTGAGGGTTACACATGCACAAAACTGTTGCACTTTAATATATAAGGTGACTGTTGGAATGTACTTTCCCACAACCTCTATCGACCTTCATGGCTGTTCCACTCTCTTATAAATACCCCGCTGTTCTCTTGGAGAAGATAGTTGTGAGTGTAATCTTTGAAGAGCAAACAAACCATCTACTTGAGAAGTCATGGCCTTCCCTCTCATCCGCAGCACCAGGGAGATGACACTTTTCTTGAGAGAGACGCTTGGATGGCAACGAAGGAACGTATCACGGCCCCCTCGCCCCCTCCCCGAGGATTTTTTTGGATTGTGCCCGGGCTTTTCCTTATCCGAGGCTGAAATTGCCGTGGCGGAGCTTGGACTCCCCGAAATGGTTCAAGCGACCTTCAACGCGATGCTGCTGAACGACGCTGTCGAGCTGGGCGCGGCCCATGAGTTCACGGGGGACGAGATGAAGTCTGTGCTCATGGAGTTGAGGTGGTCATCATTTGAGAGGTGGATATACTGCATGGACGATACTTTGAGGGTGGCTCAACAGAATCGTCCGGCTGACGAGATAAAAATCTCGGATGCTCCCGACGACCAGGAAGGAGTTTCTGACTTAGGCGGCCCTCCTGCCCCTTCTAGTGATGAGGAGGAAGCTTAGTAGTCTTTCTTTTGTACGAATGTGCGCCCTTCAGGACGCTTGTAAGGTGCCTTCATGTAATGAAACCCTGTTTTCTTTTTCCACGTCTATATTTGGTGTTCCGTCTGCTAGGCCCTGAAGTTGTGCTTGAGGGCCCCTAGTCCCTAGAGGGACTAAGAGCGTAGCGACCCGCCGTAAGGCCGTGCTCATCGGCCCTTAGCCCTTAGAGGGACTAGGGCAGTAACAACCGGCACGTTGGCCGTGCTCGAGGGCCCTTAGCCCCTAGAGGGACTAAGAGCGTAGCGACCGGCGCTTTGGCCATGCTCAGGGGCCCTTAGCCCCTAGAGGGACTAAGAGCGTAGCGATCGGCACTTTGGCCGTGCTCGAGGGCCCTTGGCCCCAAAAGGGACTAAGAGCGTAGCGACTGACACTCTGGCCGCGCTCAGGAATGCCTAGCCCCTAGAGGGACTGATAGCGTAGCGACCGGCCATAAGGCCGTGCTGATGGGCCCTCAGCCACTAGAGGAACCAAGAGCGTAGCGACCGACACTTTGGCCGTGTTCGAGGGCCCTCAACCCCTAGAAGGACTAAGAGCGTAGCGCCCAGCCATACGGCCGTGCTGAGGAGAACCCAGCCCTCAGAGGAGTAGAGGACGTAGCGACTAGCCCTGGTGCCGCGCTCCGTGACGGCCGTTTCTCTGGAGGGCCAAGGCCGTAGCGACCGGCACTTAGGCCGTGCTCGGGGGAGCCCATCCCTCAGAGGATTAAAGGGCGTAGCGACCAGCCTTGGTGCCGTGCTCCGTGACACCCATTCCTCTGAGGGGCCAAGGCCGTAACGACCAGCACTTAGGTCGTGCTCAGAGAAGCCCAGCCCTCAGAGGAGCAAAGGCGTAGCGACCGGCCCTGATGCCGCGCTCCGTGATGCCCGTTCCTCTGGAGGGCCAAGGCCGTAGCGACCGGCACTTAGGCCGTGCTCGGGGGGCCCCAGCCCTCAGAGGAGTAAAGGGCGTAGCGACCGGCCTTGGTGCCGCGCTCCGTGACACCCATTCCTCTGAGGGGCCAAGGCCGTAACGACCGACACTTAGGTCGTGCTCAGAGAAGCCCAACCCTCAGAGGAGCAAAGGCGTAGCCACCGGCCCTGGTGCCGCGCTCGACGACATATTCCTCTGAGGGGCTTCTTGAACCCCAATGCCTGGCTAGTTTAATTTTCCAATTCATTGGCGACTTGGCCGATCCTGGGGGCCACGTGGCACTCATTTTGGTGAGGCACGATTGTTGAGGCGCATCGGGGCATGCGAACCGCCTCTTGGCTCTATATAAGGATGAGCTCACTACCGTCTTGATCATTCGTGCCATCCTTTTTGCTACCCTTTAGAGAGAGAACGAGATTCTAGAGAGAGAAGCTCTGACATCCTTCTTCCTCTTCCCTCCCAGGTTGCCAGGCTACTTCCAACCAAATTTTTGCTTCCTCGACGTCCACAGGTACACGCTCGCCCCTTTCGCCGCATTCTTTGTGTGTTATGTCATCTCGCTCATCTAGTGGCGTCGTCTCCGAGGAGCAGGTTGGCCTTCTTATGGAGGGCCGACATCCGCAACTCCCCAACCTCCCGGCCCTTATTAATGGCCATGTGGTGGCTGGACTCCCCCAAAAGAATAAGTCAAGGGAGCCGAAAAAGGTCCCTTATGCCGTACCCATTTTTGAACAGGGCACGCCCTTGTGGTCCAGCTGCGAGTATTCCTCTACCCCCAGTATTTTGAGTCCTGAGGTGACTGTGACGTATCCTTGGGAGGTTACCATTGCTAATTTTGTGCCCAACTTCCAGGTCCGCGGCATGGCGAAGACGAAGTTGACTCCGCGCATCCGGACTCCAGACGAGCTGCTGGCCGAGGGCTCGATAGGTAATGTTCGTTCAGCTCTTCCTCAGTTCAATGTGGAGGCCCAGGTTTCCTCCTGCAGTTCTAGCACGTCTTCTCGGCCTGGCTCATCTAATGCGCCCTCGGGGTGCCGCTCATCATCCGAGGAAGCGTCGACGAGCTCCTCTGCCGAGTCATCAGGGCCGGGCAGTTCGAGGCGCCCCCGGAGAGGCCGTGCACCGCCCATAACCGAGATCGTGGCCCAGGGGATGGAGTTTCCCGGAGCTCCTACCCATTCGGACCTGCAAGACGGACCGGGAAGTCACTTCCCCGACCTGAGGGTGATTTCCAAACTCAAGAAATCGGCACTCGACAAGCAATACCTCCTGCCGGCCAAGTACTCGTTTGTAATGCTCGAGCCGGACGATACAATGAATGAGCCGCCGACCAATTGTATAGCGGTGTATAGAGCGGCCCTAGACTATGGCCTACGGTTTCCACTACATCTGGTGATCAGGGAGATTCTTAATAAGTACGAGTTAGCGCCCGCTCAAATTGCGCCGACGTCTTGGCATAACATCTGCTCGTTTGTGGCCATGTGCGAACTGCGCGGTCTAACCTGCTCGGCACGCGCGTTCAGTCTGGTGTACACGGTCCAAAGGGCCCCCAAAGAGGCTGGGGACTTGGGATGGTACTGCTTCAATAACCGACCGGGTTATATGACAGCCATCGAGAAGAAATCCAAAGTGAGATATTGGAAATACGACTTCTTGTTCCTGCGCCGGTCATCGGGCTGGGGTGACGTCCCTAACAGGAATGAAGGAAAACTGGTTCGAAATCCATTTGGGGAGCCCACGGCCGAGGAGCGACGAACTGCTCATTACTTTATGTTTTACATCCGTGAAGATGATCGCCCTCGGCCCATCCCAAGATTTATGAGCTAGGCGATTGAGGACGTGAGGGGTCCAGAGAAAAGCAGGACCAAGTCTAGTGATCGGGAGCCGTTGAACTGGCTGCCGAAATTAAAATGTTTTGCTAACGACTTCTTTCTTGCCGCGGCCGACCTTCTGATCCTTAAAAATTTTACAAAGGGTACTCAGTTGTTCCGGCATTTTTAAGTTACATGTTTTGTGCTGACCTGACCTGTTGATCTTCGTGCAGATCAAGCGAGGGCCAGACTGACAGTCTTCGAGACTGGGGATGCAACAGCCGAGCAGGTGGCCGTTGCCGCCGAGCGCAAAAGGGAGGAGGAGAGGCAACTTGCCGTCGTCCAGCAGGCTAAGAAAGTACGATACTTGACCCCCTTTGTTGGTTGCCATCACGTTCATAGGAGATAACTTTTGCTTTTGCATGCGCCTTCGCTTGGATCCCGCGGGAGGAGGCCTACCGTGAGTCTGCCCCTGCCGCGTAAGAAGTCGAGAACCGAGGAGGTGACTGGGGAGATTGGTAATGAAGTCACTGCTCAGTCGGCAAGCCGATCTTCTGGGGAGCGGGTTGCTACCGAGCCAAGACGCCGCACTTCTCCTCGAGCCACCGACACTTCTGCTGCGGCTCCGACCGGCATTACTTCTTTGTCTTCTAGTCCCTCAGGCAGCTTCATTAAGGCCGACCCCAGCATCCGCCTTGCCCTTCAAGGCATTGTTAAATCATGGGATCTGTCGGCTCCTGGTGTCTCGGATCCGCCGCCTGTATCCGGGGAGGAGATTGGCATGGCGGAGGCCTTTGCACGAGGCGTTAAGGCCGTGGCCGAATGCCGACGCCTAGAGGGGATGGTATCCCGGTATCAACGGCGCTGTGAATGGCTTCAATCGGAACTCGCGGCCTGCGAGGCTGCAAAAAAGGAGGTGCAGCAGAAGCTGGATCAGGCTGTAGCTGAGACAGCCAAAGCACAGGAGTGGGGCTACCAACAGGGCCATTCCAATACCTTGGCCTATCTCTGCAAGGTCTTGCTAACTCTTGCAGGGGAGTTTGGCGATGACCGTTACTATGAAGCTTATCTGAAATATGTTGATGAGCGCGAGCGGGCCGTTGCGGAGGGCCGCGATCCAGATGAAGTGGAGTTAGTCCCTCCTTCTGAGGGCGATGCTGTTGATGAGACCACCCATCCTCTGGAGGTAGCCGGCCTGTCCAAAGAGGAGCCGACAGACGAGAACGATCCTGATGCATAGTCGGCGTCCCTTGGTCTATATTTTGCCTCTTTTTGGGTTTGAATTACCTTTGTACTGGCTTGTAAACAACGTTTGTTTTAAATGAAAAGGATATGCCTCCCTTGGCCTTTTGTTTGTGTATGTCTCGTTTTTACTTACTCGACCGACACTTTAGCCGTGCTTGAGGGCCCTTGGCCCTAAGAGGGACTAAGAGCGTAGCGACCGACACTCTGGCCGTGCTCAGGAGCGCCTAGCCCTAGGAGGGATTAAGAGCGTAGCGACCGGCACTTTGGTTGTGCTGATGGTCCCTTAGCCCCTAGAGGGACTAAGAGCGTAGCGACCGGCACTTTGGCTGTGCTTAGGAGTGCCTAGCCCCATGAGGGACTAAGAGCGTAGTGATCGGCACTTTGGCCTTGCTGATGGGCCCTTAGCCCCTAGAGAGACTAAGAGCGTAGCGACCGGCCATAAGGCCGTGCTCGAGGGCCCCTAGGCCTAGGAGGGACTAAGAGCGTAGCGACCGACACTTTGGCCGTGCTGATGGGCCCTTAGATCCTAGAGGGACAAAGAGCGTAGCGACCGACACTTTGGCCGTGCTTAGGAGCGCCTAGCCCTAGGAGGGACTAAGAGCACAGCGATCGACACTTTGGCCGTGCTGATGGGCCCTTAGCCCCTAGAGGGACTAAGAGCGTAGCGACCAACACTTTGGCAGTGCTCATGGCCCTTAGCACCTAGAGAGGCTAAGAGCGTAGCGACCGGCCATAAGGCCGTGCACATGACACCGGATGCAAAAGGAAACAACAAGAATATTCATTTCTCAAGGAGCACGAATGTGAGCAGTTACAACTTGAACATGATATTTCCTTAAATTGCTGCTATGCCATGCCTGGGGAACAGGGGTGCCATGAAGGGTTTCCAGCCGAAATGTGCCGGGGCGAATTTACGAGACTGCCTTGTAGGGCCCTTCCCAATTGGCCATCAGCTTGCCGTGCTCCGTTGCACGAAAAACGCTCTCCGTGCGCCGTAGTACCAAATCCGCGACGCGGATAGGTGACATCCTGACGGTACGATTGTGTAATCGTGCTATGCGGAGTTTATAGAGGGCCTCCGAGAGCAAGGAGTCGCCGCAGATGGAGGGGAGGAGGTCCAGAGCCTCTCGTAGTGTTGCGCTGTTTGCTGCTTCTTGAAAAGTGGTGAGCCGGTGGGTATGAAGGGCTACTTCCATGGGAAGGACGGCTTCAGTGCCATATGTGAGCATAAACGGGGTTTCCCCCATGGCTGTCTTCTCGGTGGTGCGGAGGTTCCACAGGATGCCGTGCAGCTCGTCTGCCTAGTTACCCTTGGCGTCATCGAGTTTTTTCTATATACCATGGAGGATGGATTTATTAGCTGCCTCTGCTTGACCATTGGTCTGGGGATGCGCCACGGGCGTGAAGCGAGCCTGACAGCCCAAGCTACTGAGATAATCAGTGAGCTTACTGGTATCGAATTGTCGGCCGTTGTCGAAGATCATTGTGCGGGGGATGCCGAATCTAGTGATAATATTTCGCGAGATAAACTTTCGCACTTCTGCCGTCGATATAGAGGCGACGGCCTCCGCCTCGTTCCACTTGGTGAAGTGGTCTACAGCCACAAAGAGATATTTGCGCTGGCCCGTGGCCCTGGGGAAGGTCCAAGGATGTCCATGCCCCAAGTGGCGAACGATAGCGGGCTGACTATCGGTGTCATGAGAGTGGAGGGGACTCGTTGGACGGGCGCGAACCGTTGACATTTGTCACAAGTCTGGACTAGCGTCATTGCATCTTCCTTTAAGCTGGGCTAGTAGTAGCCGGTGCGGAGGGCCGTCACGGCGAGTGCCCGCCCGCCGAGGTGCGAGCTACACACGCCCTGATGTAACTCCTCCAGAATCTGCTTTCCCTCCGCTGGGGGTACGCACCGCAGAAGAGGTCGGGCAAAGGAACGCTTTTAAAGAATTCCTTTGTACAATACAAACCAATTTGATCGCCTCCTGATCTTCTCTGCTTCTTTGGCATCAGTGGGTAACGTGCCATTAGCGAGATATGCGCGAATAGGGTCCATCCACGTGGGACTCCGGTCCAGCCACGCCACCTCATGCAAGTCGATGCTCCTACCCGTCAGAGTTTCCCACTGAATGTTCTTTGGCCGGCCGTCATCGGAAGAGCTCGCTAGCTTAGACAGGGCATCTGCCTGCCGGTTCTCTGGGCGGGGGATGTGCGTTATGGAAAAGTGTGTGAGCAGCTTGGTGGCGTCACGAACCCTCCTGACGTATACGGCCATAACCTTGTCCTTTGCTTCGTAAGCTCCATTTAACTGACTAACGACGAGTTGCGAGTCAGAAAACGCCTGGACGTGATCAGCCCCTGCAGTGTGACAAAGTTCTATTCCCGCAATGAGGGCCTCATATTCGGCCTCGTTATTGGATGCCTTAAACATAAACTTGAGGGCGTGCTCGTGGCGTGCTCGTGGCGTGCTCCAGAGGGGCTTTCCACAATGAGACCGGCCCCACTACCATCCTTAGTGGACGAGCCGTCTACATACAAGTTCCATGGGCGCGGTTGGGGGGCTTCCTCCACAGGTGCCCTACACTCGGCGAAGAAGTCAGCCAACGCCTGCGCCTTGATGGCTCGCCGCGGCTCGAAGGTCAGGTCGTAACGCGAGAGCTCCATAGCCCATTTCAAGAGACGGCCCGAGGCATCCAACCTCTAAAGGACGCTTCTGAGGGGTTGGTCGGTTAGGATCAAGATTTTATGGGCTTCGAAGTAAGGCCGCAGCTTCCGACTGGCCATTACTAAGGCATAGGCGAACTTTTCAATGAGGGGATAGTTCATTTCTGCGCCGGCTAAGGCGTGACTTACGTAATACACCGGTACTTGCTCCCGTGCTCGCTCAGCCACAAGGATCGCGCTGACCGCATGTTCCGACACGGCCAAATACAAAATCAACACCTCTCCCAACACGGGACTGGAGATCTGTGGTAGTCGAGCCAAGTACGTTTTTAGCGCTTGAAAGGCTTCGTCGGCCTTTTCATCCCATTGGAAATTGTCCCGTCGGCGTAGAACACGGAAGAAAGGATGGCACATATCGGCTGAACGAGACATGAAGCGTCCGAGGGCAGCTACACAACCTGTAAGGCACTGAACTTCCCGTATGGTTCTGGGGGGTTGCATGTGCAAAACGGCCTGAACCTTGTCCGGGTTTGCTTCGATTCCGCGATGACTGATCATGAAGCCAAGAAACTTTCCTGACCGAACCCCAAAGACGCACTTCTTCGGGTTGAGCTTCATATTGAACGCTCGGAGAATCTCGAATGTTTTCCGCAAATCGACATGGTGGTCGCTCTGGAGTTTTCTCTTGACGATCATGTCGTCCACATATACTTCCATGGTCCGTCCGATTAGCGGTTCGAACAGCTTGTTAACGAGGCGCTGATAAGTGGTCCCTGCATTCTTTAAACCGAAGGGCATAACTTTGTAGCAGTGGAGGCCTCGGTCGGTTATGAACGCCGTCTTCTCCTCGTCTTCGGGATGCAGGGGTATTTGGTGGTACCCTGAGAAGGCATCCATGAAGCTGAGTAGGGCGTGTCCGGCCGTAGAGTCCACCAATTTGTCGATCTTCGGCAGTGGGTAACTATCCTTCGGGCAGGCCTTGTTCAAGTCCGTGAAATCCACACACATTCTCCATACGCCGCTAGGCTTTTTTACCAATACTACATTCGAGACCCATTCTGGGTATTGGCACTCTCGGATAAAGCCGACCTCCAGCAGCTTCTGGACCTCTGTGTTTTTCGCGGTCGCGCATTCGGGGCCCATGTGGCGCTTTTTCTGAATGACCGGCTTGTGCCTAGGATCAACATTCAAGCGGTGTTCCATTACAGCGGCGGCTATGCCGGGCATCTCACTGGGGCGAAAAGCGAAAACGTCCTTGTATTCTTGTAAGAGGCAGACAAGGGTTTGACGTTCTGGGGCTGTTATGCCGCGCCCAAGGTGTAGCGTGTGCTCTGGCCGTTCTTCCTCCAGGTGTATGTGTTCCACCGCGTCTTCAATTTCTGGCCGAACTTGCGGAGGTTCAGGGGAGACGGAGTGGATTACCAAAGTCTCCGGTCCCTTTACGGGAGGACTTTCCTTCACCCTCTTCGCTGTTGTGAGCGGTCCTTTGACTTCGCGATCCCTGGGTCGTTCGATGAGGGGTTTTATGCTAACCAGCTAACATTCCTGTACCGTCCGCTAATCACCCCGGAGCTCCCCTATGGCCCCGTCGTCTGTCTCGAACTGGAGCTGAAGGAGGTATGGGGCGAGCACAGCCTTAACCCTGTGAAGCGTGGGTTGTCCAAGGATTACATTATACGTTGTAGGTACATCGACCACAAGAAAATCAATTCCAAACTTCTGAAGCGAGTCCTGTCCCCGAATCGCACCGGAAGGCGAACGGTTCCAGCAGGATTCACCTCTTGCCCTCCAAAACCCAAAACAGGAGTCATTATGGGAACAACCTCGCACCCTGGGTAGGAAAGTTTTTGAAGGCATTCCCACGTTATGATGTCCACGGAGCTGCCAGTGTCTACAAGAATTCGACGGACGACCGCATTTGCGATCTTTATTTCAACCACCGATGGGTCGTTGTGGGGGGTGGCTAGTTGTAGGGCATCCTTACCCCCAAAGACCATGGTGGGTGCCGCAAGGCCGGACCCCTGTTCCATGGTGAGCACCTGCTGCGTGCCCCTAAGCTGTGCCTTCCATGCCGACCGCGTCAGATTCGTCATGTGGCCGCCCGTGATAGTTGCCACAATTTTAGTCGAGCACTCATCGTCCCGTGACTGGGGCGGCTCGGGGTTTTGCTCCTGCCGAAGGAAGCGCGACCCCTTCTTTAGAAAGCGATCGATTTTCCCCTTATCTGCGAGCTCATGGAGAGCTTTCTTCAACTCCCTACATTCGGTCGTGGTGTGGCCGTTCTGTTCATGGAATTCACAATATTTCCGCGCGTTCTGCAGCTGGGGGGCCATGGTCATAGGAGGCGGTCGACGCAACATGGGATGCCCCCGTACCTCCATGAGGATATTCCTAGCGTCAGTGGTGAATCGGGCGTCCAGAGTCTCCGCCGGCTGCCTTCTATCCCAGGGAACGGGATTCCTTTCACTGCGAGTAAAACCCCTATCCCCCGGAGCCTTTGCATTCTTGGGGGCATCCAAACCCTCGGCGCAGATTTCAGTGGCACGGATGAAGTCCGCAACTTTTCTCAAGGCTTCAACTAACGTAGTATCCTTTTGTTCCGCCAAGGAGAATTTAAAACGTCCGCTCTTGAGGCCGTTCAGAAAAGAGGTGTAGGCTACACCATCTTCCAATTCCGGGATTAGTACCACCTCCTGATGGAACCGTCTGACGAACTCGGCCAAGGACTCCTGTGGCCCCTGCTTGATTTTCGATAGGTGTATGCTAGTTCGCCGTTCTTTGCGACTTGCAATAAACTGACCAACGAATTTATCAGCCATATCCTGGAAACAGGTTATGCTCCCCTGGGGCAAGCCGTTGAACCAAGACTGCGCTACGCCCTTTAAGGTGGCAGGGAATTAGCGGCAATAAAAAGCGTCATCCACATCTTGGACATACATCTGAGCTTTGCAGACCCCCACGTGCTCTTCTGGGTCTCCGGTTCCATCGTATATATCAAGTATTGGCATCTTCACTTTTCCGCATCTTGGGGCGTTTACGATTTCGGGGCAGAAAGGGGTCGAAAAAGAGGGGACGGCAAAGCGAGCAGTCGTTCCCGATACTTTGATAGGAGTACCGAGCTGCCGTTCGACCTCCACCACCGAAGGACTTCTCGTGTTCAGGACGGGCCGTAATCCGCGATGCGGGGAGCGGTCTCTCATGCGGAACTCCTGGTCGCATGCTTCCCTTACCGGCGGACTCTGCGCCCGGTCTTGGTTGCTGCGACACTCCGGACTACGGCGACGACCGCATGACTTATCCCTCCTGAGTCGGGAGGTCTGTTCCTGATCCTCAAGCCAACCGGATCGTCGCGAGTGAGTGGCATAAGGAGTTGAGGCGGTAGCGGAAGCTACGGTGCGTCCATGCTCGGATCGACAAGCGACATCCAGTGTGGTACGGTCTTTCTGCCGCTCGTCTTGGAGGCGGTAGGTCTTGTACGATCGCATGCCTTCACGGGCGTGATCATAACAGCGTAGAGATACTGGTTCCTTCCGGCGGGGGAAGCCGGCCCGCGGCGTAGGGTGCCCAAGAGGGTTGGAAGTGTTTCCCGCACCGGTCATCTCCAGAGCCCTCTGGACTTGCTCAGTAACCTGTTTTGTGATGGTGTCCGCCATGGTGGACATGAGCCCTTTAAGTGCGTCCACTGTAACGTAAGCTTGAGGTTCTCGCTACAGGGTCCCCTCTGGCCGAGGGCTTGCCCTAGAACTCTCGCTAGCATCCTCAACCGCGGGTGGAGCAAAAGTGCCCACGGCTGGTGCGTTGTCCCTGCGCGCCCGCGCTCGTGTCGCATCGTTGACAACCATCGTTACCACTCTCTCCCCACAGACAGCGCCAATCAGATTCCACCGGGAATTTGTTTTGTGGTTGCGTTGATGACGTGGGGCGAGAGAACGGGTTTATCTGACAGTTGGCGATCAACACGTCTTCATCCTCGTCTCTTTGTCTTCCGACCTGCAAAAAAGGCCAACCCCGGGATGTGATCCGGGGAACCTCTCCGACGGTTAAGTCAGTTATCTGATTTCAAAAAGCGTAAATGCTAGTGCTAACTTTTTTCCTGCCCCCCTTTTCCCAAGAAAGTAGGTCACTATTTATAACCCTCTTTTGGACAAAAAGGGTAAAATGGTAACTTCACTGGAAGAGGCCGAATAGGTCCCGATCCTAGGGTCGCTGGGCCCTAAGAAGGCCTCTAGGGTTGCGTTCTGG
>JACYFF010031956.1:29517645-29552443 GCA_017589665.1 Selenicereus undatus
TGATTTCTACTGTGATTTTGAAACGAAGGAATTGGGAAATGGGAGGAGCCAGACTGAGTTCATTTGGAGAGGTTCTCACATCGAAGACAGAAGGTGGTAAGGGAAGATCATGGGTTGTAGAGGGAGAGAGAAAAATGGAATGAATTTGGGGTTATTGAGAATTGAGTGGAGGGGGAATTCTCCGGAAAAACAGGGGATGAAGGGGGCTTTTTTGTGTAATGATCAAGGGTGTTAAAACTGAATTAATTTCTGTTTTGGGGTTTGGCTTTGTTGGGGGGGAGAGGTTGATTGAAAGCAGCTGGAATTCCGGATCATCCTAATCCCATAGGGTGGTTCACACCAGGGGGCTAATTTATATAAAGAGAGGGGAGTTGATGACTTCAAATGTCAATGATTAGCTGGAAAATATGTAAACAAGATAGATAATCAGTGCCTGTACTATCAAGGAAGCAAAAGAAAAAATGAAGAGAAAGATTATGGGTCTGTACGGACAGAAAGGTGATGACTCCTTTGATGATGGTGACATAAATGTCCTCAGAAATCCCCAGTTTGGATTCTTTCTTGATACTAATGGCAATTGTATTGTTCTAGACCTGACAAATGGGTTATTCGGTTCGGGTACGGGTTTGGTCAAGTTCAGGTCGGGTCATGTTCGGGTTAAGTGACATTTCGGATCGTTTCGGTCTGGGTCGGGTATGGTTCGGGTCGGGTCGATTTCGGGTCAATCAATTTTTGGTGAAATACGCTCGTTATGCCAAAACAAGCAACTTTGTTAAAAATTTCGGGTCGGGTATGTTTTGGGTCGGGTCAATTCAGGTTTCGGGTCCACTTTCGAGTGAGCATATTTCGGGTGTCGGGTCGGGTATGGGTCCGAGTCATTCGGTTCTGGTTTCGGGTCTCGGGTCAGTTTTGCGAGGTCTAATTCTTCCACATAGTTATTTGGTTTGGTGAAATATTTGAGAGTTTTTGTTAGAAATGTAAACATAGTCAAAACTCAAGAGTAGAATTAGAGAGTATCTTTAAAAGGAGTTGATATCATAATATATAAAAAGTTATATAGTGGTAAATCAACTTCTAGTATAACTATTGAAAAGACCTTTATTTTTCTTAAAAAATAACTTATAGGTACATTAATTTTCTTGATAAACATTATAGGTTTTTTTCACCTAAAACAACGTAATTGTTCTTTTACATCAAGAAAATCATGTAAAAAAACTTTGGACAACTTTGAATATTTGATAAGTATTTTAAATTAAATATAAAAATAATATAATATGTAATAAAATTCACATAAAAATGTAAATTATACAAATTACAATAAAATTATATAATATATGCAAAAATTTATGATATTTTTTATGTTAATACTAAATTTTCAAAAATGTTGTAAAAATCATAAACCATTTACAAAACTTTACAACAACCATAATAAATATAAAAATATTGTACTGAATTATAAAAATACTTTACTATTGTTTCTATAAATTTTGAAAAGAATTTATATATATAATAATTACAAAGTATTCTATGAAAACAAATAAAACTAATTAAGAAAAACTTGTTCAAGATATTCTAATATATTTTCTATGTGAATATTTTATTTTTTATAATTAAATTATTTACATGTTTTCCTATATTTTTGTATTTTCTTAATTTGTTTGTACGAAAGAGCTAGCAATTATGTCATTTCAAGTGAAAGAGAGCCTATAAGATTATTTAAATAAAAGATTAGGCACTACAAAACATTTTCAAACAAATGAGGGCCCTGTGAATGCTTATGTCAATAGTTGAGCTATCAATGTATAATTATTTGTTCATACTATGTGTAACTTGTGACTAATACTAGTATGATTGTTTTTCCTTTTCACTCATATTATAGGTAAGCTATGACTAATACTAGTATTGGTAAATGGTGAGCATTATACTACCAACTAAATTTTCTAACCCAGGCAAACCCAGGTAAACCCAGGTTGTATTCACATATCAATACCTCTAAATTTATTTAAGATTATCGTCCCACATTCATGAAAAGAGAAAAACAACGCTTGCGTACATTTTGGTATAACCTTCTTTTCTTTCAATCTAGCAAGTATATGCAAATTGTTTTGGGAGAAACTTAAGTGAGTAAGAGAGGGAAACTCAAACTTATAGATGGATGACGTGCTGATCTGCTAGAGGTGCTAACATATCCTTCTTCGACGAGTTGCACCAAAGGTATACCTCGGGTTTTACCCAAGTACGACTCTTTTGATCCTCAAGCTAGTCTAAAAAGGAGAAAATAGAAAACGACAAAACAAAGCTAGATAGAATTTTTTACTCATTTGGGAGAATATCATAAGTGTCATGACTTGGGGGCTGGTCCGTAAGGGCTAGATGGTAATCTTGTATTTTGAGGGTGGAATGACCTTTGTTCCCCTACCTTTCCTTTCATCCTTCTTTCTAGGTTGACGCTTGATTTATGTTGACTAAGGCCTTACCGAATGGCAACTTGTCATTGATGGGGGTCTTAAAATACCCTAATCATTTAGTCCCTTATATCTTATCTAAATATCTCAACGTGATTAGATAAGATGTGGATTTGCTTGTTCTTCTGTTTCGACAATCATAAGAAGGGCAGATGAGTAGTTTAGCGAGTATTCTCCTTCTCTATAAGTCGTTTCTATTTGCAGTGCCCATCAAACGGAGAATGACAGTTTCCCTTTTATCAGGAGCAAAAATGAAACTAAGTTCATCTTATCAAGGTTCGACTTTGGGAGGCTCCGCAGGGAGCCTTCAGCCCGTCTCCTAGGCCTGTCCTGCCCCACTAGCCATTATTGTTCCCTCTTTCTTCAAAGGCCAAGATGAAGAGTTATGTCTCGTCACTTTGTGTTTTATACCTTCATCCCCCAAGAGGCGCTTTGCTTTAGGATTATTTTATCCCTCGTAGTTCAGGATTGCCCGGAGGATTTGGAGGTGTTACGCCGAGAGAGCTTTAAGATTCAGCTAAATAAAGATTATGATCTGCTAATTCAATGTCACAACAAAATGGTTGGTGCTTATCATTAAGATTCAACACTGATCAACAGAGATTACCACCAATCAGCACTCATCAGCATCGATTAGCATTCGTCAGCACTCATCGGCACCGATAAGCACTAACAACACTGATCAGAACTAATCAACACTTAGTCATATTTACACATCACAATTTTAGTTATGATCAACACTAGTCATCATTCATTAGGACTGGTCAGTACTAATTAGCACTCATCCACACTAGTCAGCAGTCGTCAGCACTCATTAGCATTGATTAGTGATAAATTACTTGCGATAAGTTGAAAAGAATATACCTATGCTAGTGATTGTGGCGATATTGAGCTCAAGTTTATCAGCCTTCCTGCTAGCCCTTCTCGATGGATTCCGCCAAAGGAGAAGGAAATGCCCTTGCCAAAGGAAAAGACGAGGGTTTTTCTTACAGATAAGGAAGGGAATCCTCTGAAAGATAGAATGGATGCTTCACTTGGTGAGAGGAAGCAGTTCCTCTAAAAGAGAAGAAGGGATCTGTCCCAGCAGAAAAAAAGCTCGGTTTAAGCTTCAGGCCTTGTTGTTGAGTTGCTAGCTCTAGGTGGTTTTCTATGACTACATGATGTGACTTAGTTTATTGCTTTATAGCTTTGTCTTAAGATATTCTTCGAACGAATATTCCTTGTCATGCATTGATGTAGCTGGGATTACAACGTCATCACCTTTTCCTTGTATTCAAAACTTTGTGGTAATGAATTTATCATCTTTGACTTAAGTGTGCACAGTCATTTTTCATTATATGTGAATCTTTGTTATCAAACTTCATCATGGGTTGCTTCGTTCATCCTATTTCGTCAACTAAATTTCTTTCGCCTTCAAATGTTGACCCAATTAGTTGGGTTACATAATCCAATGTAAGGAACACAACTAAGAACCCCTGGGTGCATTCCGCACTGAGTGGCCGAATTCGCTTGCTAGGTGTTCGAATTCAAATCTAATTTTTAAAATTTTTTTCTAGTAAAACAAGTCAGACTATAGCAAAATTGAATGCTTGGCCCAAAGAGATGGATCATAGCCCTGAACCACGAGCCCGATTTCTAGTCCAGGTAATCTTACTGTCTACATCTGAAATCTATTTCTCCTCAATATGAGAGTAAGTAAGAGAAATTAGATTAGATTCAATTAATAAAGTCGCTAATGAGTTTTTAAGAAAACATACAACGCAAATCAATTTTCTAAAATGAAAGGGACACCGAATGCAACAAAAATGTTCATTTTAAAAGATTTTTAAAAGGCCCCTGAGTAATTCCTAATGTGGGGACCATCTGACTCCATAAGTTTAAGCAAATGATCCAAATACGGGGTGAAGCTACGATATTGTGATAGAGTACATCACGACACTATCCGTCATCATCGACAGCCTCTACCACTCAATACGAAGAATTAAGAGTAACTACACTAACAAACACTCATGCAGTATATTAGGATCACTTTGTAGGAATCAAGAATACAATGCCAGTATATAAGAATTCGAAGAAATAATGCAAGTAATTACACCGAGCAGGGGGCTAAACTAATTAAAGATTACATCTTTAATAGACTACAGATTAAATAAAATAAAGAGAAAGAAATAGAGAGGAGGCGGAAAGGTTTGAAAGATTGGCACCCTTAGATTATCTACTTGAGTGACTTAGAGAGACCTGGAATCAAGAATATTTAGCCTTGACTCATGCCTTATAAATTTTTGAGGCTGGATTTGAGAGGGATTTGGTCAGGTTCACTAAACCTCTCAATATTTTCTATTGGTTGTACATTTTCTCTAAGTTTTTAAAGTGTTCAACCCTTAGGGAAACCCCTTTTTATAGTGCTCAAAAGGATAATAAGAGTTGGTTTAGAGAAATGAGACATAATTAAACTCTTAATAGGTTTAATCCGGACAGTTGCACCAATCGAGAAAAAACAGTAACAGCTACGATCTATTTTATGAGCAGATAAGGACATTGGTAACCTAGCTGGACAAGGACACTGAGAACCTGACTGGGAACCTGCTGCCAGGTACCTGGCCTGTTCCTAGCCAGTTGAGCCTAGACCCTAGCAGGGTTTTTTGGGCCAGGCTGGTCTGTAATTTATTTTGGCCATAAGTTCATCTAACCTCTATTTTGAGTGATTCTTTTTTTTTTCTTCAAAGCTTATTGAGTATATTTTATAGTGACATTAGTTCCATAACTTTTGGGTAAGTGTGGAAGAAGATATAAGTGAAATAGTGAAGATGTGTTGTTTTTAATGCAAGCTCCAATATTCGACTTGTATATTTTAACTTTTGGTGGGCACCTTTGGGTTTGGATGTGCGGGTTAAGGGATGTTGGAATACTTTAAGGCACTTTATTTTTAATATTCAGGGGTTCCAAAGTATTATTAGATTTGTTTTTAGTTATCGAATATTTTTTAAAATGAGACACTTTTTAAATGTCTACAGTTAGCCTCCACTTTGACCAAGCCTAAGTAAGGCGAAAGTCAAAGCAGATAGCATTTGTACTTACCTATTTAGTGCTCTATTTTGACCTCTCACCGGGCTAGGGGTTATGAGTTAGCCTTTTGTTGTTCTAGCGGACCCTTTGGCGATCTAGCAGACCCTTCGCTGGTCCAGCGATTCTAAATTCTTGACCTTTCACTAGTTCAGTGGACCTTCCACCGATCTAGCGGACCTAAATTTTTGACCTTTCACTGGTCTAGCGGACCTTTCATTTGTCTAGTAGTTCTGAATTGTTGACCTTTCCCCAGTCTGGCGAACCCTTCCCCGGTCTAGCAATTCTAAATTGTTGACCTTTCGATGGTCTAGCGGAATTTAATGTTGACCTTTCGACGGTCTAGCAAAGCTTTCTCCGTTGTAACGAATCTTTTTGTTAACCTTTCACCAGTTTAGCAGATCTAGATGTCGAAATGTCTCATTATACTAAGAGCCACTAGTGTCCCATTGTGTCAAGGAGCAACGGTGTTGTTGGAATGTCCTATTGTGCTAGGAGCCATCGGTGTCCCAATGTGTTGGGGGCCAGCGATGTCCAATTTTGCTGGGAGCTAGCTTGTTGTTGGAATATCCCATTATGTCGGGAGCCAGCATTGTTCCATTATGTCGGGAGCTAGTAATGTCCCATTATGCTGGGAGCCAATGATGTCCCGTTATGCCGAGAGCTAGCTATGTCTCATACCGGTGTCGGTGCCTGAAGGCCTATGGGTAGATACCTGGGAACTTAGTTGCGTAAAAGGCTAAAAATATACAACTAGATCCCTATAAACTTGGTAGCATGAGATTGAGAGGTCAAATATTCAATTTTGACTTTTCATTGCTCGAGCATTAATGTCATGTTGTTTGATTGGAGCTTGCTGAATGTTGATATATCCTGAACATTTAAATGTCATAAGATAAGGAGGATAATGTGTCCTCTACTACTGGATGTTCTTGAGCCTGGTTACCTAACAACTTAAAGATGGAATGATGTCCGTTTTGTAAGAATGTGGTGAATTGCCCAAGGGTAATGATGCTTTTGTAAAGCCCGCTTTGAGGATGGAGCCCTTACTTTGATTGAGCCTGGTTATGATGGAGGTTAAAGTAGAGATGTCTTCTATAACAGTTGTAGATTCATGACCAACTAGGCTTTTGTGCCCTTCATACAGGGTTACTACCACGTCTGCATGTGCACTTCTCCAATCTAGGGTTCCCAAGTAATCAAGGTGGAGCGCAGGCTAGTAAATATGCTAAAGACCCATGTATAGATGCAGTTGCACTTCTTAGCCTAGTTGAGACTATGTATGCATGCTTACTATACAAACTTAGTAGTCCTGATTGTGCTAATATGTGATTACCTAACCTCGTATGCATGTACGTGAAGATCTCATACTAAGCTTGGGGTCCATTGAATTCGGCCTAATTAAGATGTAAGTGACTGATGGGTCAGGTAAAGTGATGCTCTGTGGCTTAGGCTACGATATATTTTAGGATGAGGGATAGTCACCAGGTATAAGTTGTCCAGGATAGACAAACTCTCTTTTCAATGGAGAAGTAACCTTTAAATTTTCATTAAGGTGCTCTTACTTTGAATAAGCCCCCATTACTAATTATTATAACAGATGCCTTAGATGTACAGGGATCTAGTAGACAAAAATGCTTTTGCTGGTGCTGCCTAGAGTAGCCTCTAGTTTAGTATAAAAAATATGATTGATCGCCTTGTCGAAAAATATTTACCATGATGGAAGCCCTAATTGTCTAGGAAAATGTAGGGGAAGCCTTTGCCATGAATAATAGATGAGTGCCCACTTAGAAAGGATAAGTATGCAATCTTAATTTTATGGTCATGGTTGAGATGAGGAGTCCTGAATTTTAGAATGAAGATGAGATCGCAGATTATGATGATTGGAAAGAAGTGGAAAAGCAGGTGAATAGTTTATCCAAGTCTGGTTTGATGAGAGTATGCAATAGAATGAGTCTTGTACTCAAAAACCAACGTTTTATTTTTGCTCTTCTTTTACTTGGCCCACCTTTTCGGCCTTTTGGACCAGCCAATCTTTTTGTTTCTCCATTTTTTTTACCAATATACTCAATTGAGATGTTTCTTCATGACAAAAAAAATTAAATAAAAAAAACCTTAGTGGTCAGGCCTTAAAAAGGTTACGTATGTATCTAATGTGGAACCGCACCAGTTGTAATCCGATAGTAAGAACATACAACTTAAATGAGGGAGGTCTCCAGAAGGACTTTTTAAAGTAGGCTTTAGGGTTATGGTGCCCAAGGAAGGGAATCGGTGCAAAGGCTCATGTAACACTTATGAAATCCCAAGTGCGCATGGGTGTTGAACTTAGTATGAATTAACAATTTCTTTTTCATTTTTTATTCTTTTTTTGGGTCCCCTTTTTTCCTCTATGGGTGGGACCATTTGGTTTGAATTCTCTTTTTTGTTTGTTAATTTTGTCACTTGTAACACACTCCCATTCTCAGGTTTGGTCAGATGTGGTTATGAAGGTACTTTTTAGGTTTAATAAAGGAATAAGATAGGTTGTTGAAAAAGGCCTTATGTCTTAGGCATGTCCTTAAAGCTGCATGACTTATTACAACAAAATTTCTAATCTTTCCCTTTTCAAGATGATGGATTGAAATCCGTAGTCATTTTTATTTAACTTTTATTTCACTTCTCTCCCTCACCTTTTGCCTAGCTTGGTTTGTGAGGTTTTCAAGCTATCCCCTCTTTTTGCTTTTATTTTTTTTTTCTTCATAAGAAAGGAGCATTCTATAGGAAAGAGCATATGAATATGTAAAAGAGCTAAAGAAAGAGATGGTTTTAATAATAAATTGAGGCTATATCAAACTTGGATTTATAATGGAAAAGAAAAAGAATGACTCTAAGACTCAGTACAAGACTACAAGCTAAACAAGATATGGGATTAAGAGACATCATATCCTTTAAATTCAACAAATCTCAAGGCCTCTTATGTGAAGGCATTTTGGACTTAGATTCAACTATGCTTGTTATATAAATAGACAGGTCCCACTTTTTGCTTTGGTGGTGTGAAATCACTAGAATGCTATCATGCAAACTAATTGGGTTGTTCTCCTTATTAGGTGCTTGAACATAGATGGTTCCCACACGAGTGTATTCAGTATAGCAGTCTAGAGCATACACCTCATAAATTTAATTAGTAGAGCATGTACCTCGTCTACAGAGGGAAGAATTTCTCCCATATCGGTTAGACAAAATAAAGTAGATGAGGGAGATGCCCCCAACTCGGCCTTGTTGTAATTGACTTGGAGAGGTTGCCTCTCCGACTTGGTTTGTCTAAACCGAGGAGATGGCCATCATTCCAAGTCAGTTTGTTAAAATCAACTTCAATTGACAACCTCTTCAACTTTATTTTAGGCATACCAGATTAGGGGGTCTCCCTCACAACTCGATTTTGGGTTTTTACTCATTTGGAAGAATCTCTCTACCAACCCGATTTTGGCGTAACTGACTTAGGAGGAATATCCCTTCCAACTCTGTTTAGCTGTAACCAATATGGGAGGAATGTCCATCCCAGCTTAATTTCGACGTTTACTAACATGGGAAGAGCTTCCCTACTAACTGGGCTTAGCCGTAACTGACCTGGGAGGATCCTTTATCCCAAATCGGTTTTAGCGTCAATTTTTCTAAAACTTGCTTTTTTTTTTACTTGTGGTGAGATCATGCCAAGTGAGTATGCCACTATCATTGAAACCAAGCAGAGGAGTGCACCTTTCCAACTCATGAACGTCAAGAGATCATAGGTGAGTACAAAGGGGGATGTGGAGAGATAATGTAGAGAGAGATAGAGGTTTTCTTCACCAATGGCGAAGAAAACCCAGAAAACCAAATTTGCTCGACCTAACCCTTCCTCCACTATAACTTCACCAACGGATAATAATGGGAGAAATGTCCAGAATGCATTGGAGCAACTAGTCGCAAGTAGACCACCCCGAATAAACAGTGCTAACTAATGGGAATTTAAGCATTTTGCTTTATCTTGAAGAAAAGGAACTACAAGCTAGTTTCTCCTCCTAGATTGATGTTCTTCAATGGCATCGTCAATCATCTTCATGATTAGCAAAAGTGGAACGAGTGGAGGCTAGTGAAACATTTACTCTCAATGCTCATAATTTAGGTATGCAACTTACTGATGTTTGTCCGTTAATGCATAATGAATTAAAAATCCAACGCATTGATGAGCTAGACATTCGATCTAAAATCGAGTCTTGGCATGCGTCAATAACTTTTTTTTATCTTAGGTGCAAACCCATCATTCCAAGTGATGGATGAGTTTGTAATCATATTTGGAGAAATAAGGGATTTGATAAATTGATATTGAAATCGGGAGGAGCATTCACTGCTCGTTTCCACTCTACACTAGAAAGGGATGCAGTCATAGCCTAAACCTTTATCTGCGTTGACAAAAAAACATGTAACCATTAGACCTTAGTCAATTAGGCAATAAACCATAGCTAAGATGCCTATCTAGATGACTTTCATTGATCTAGATCTCAAATTCTGGGGACAATCTTATCAAGAATGCTACGTTGCTAGGCAAGCCATTATCTTAACTCAAGAGAAGCCTAAGACTAAACTTGCTAGAGTTTTAGTTGAGACCAACATTAATACAAAATTTATGAAGGAAGTCTCTTTTATGGATGAATAAGGAGAGCTTATTTTATGGCATGTAGGCATTGAGTGGAAACCTTTAAAATGTAAATTTTGTCACAGGTTGAGCCATGCTTATGAGGACTATAAGAAGGTTCAGAAGCTTTAGAGAATGGAGGAGATTGAACCCACTGCTAATCCTGATATAGGAACTCTGCAGCAAAATATTGAAGTTGTAGAGATTACTGATGGGCAAAACTCGGCATCATAGGAGGCTAAAATGACCACTATAGAGCCCAATGATACTGTCTTTTCCACTGGTATGGTGCATATGCCACCAGTTGTATTGTTGCTGCACTCTTGCAAAAAGAGGGTGGATAGCTTTGCCTTCTGGAATATTAAAGGCCTCAATGGCTCAAATAAACAGGTAGTAATCAATAAATTTTTGTCTTTGTATAAGTGCGTTATCCTAGGCATTGGGGAAGCAAAAGTTGACAAAGGTGGAGAAGACTAGTATACAACTAATGCTTGTCCTAGATGGATGGTGGTCAAATAGAAATAGGATCTGGCTGACCTGGGATCCATCTAAAGTAACCATAGATGCCTTATTTATCCCTAGTCAGTTCATCCATGGTAGGGTTCAGTTTACTTTAGGAATTGGTTGTTTTTTCATTCTTGTGCATGGAGCTAGTGATATAGTGGACAGAAGATTCTTTAAGATGAGTTGTGCAACACTGCTTGCACTATTCGAGAACCTTAGGTCATAGGTGGTGACTTTAATAGTTTATTAAGGACTGATGAGGATATGTGGGGACCAAGTCCAAGTTGCTTGAATTAAGGACCTTGCTAAATTAATTGTAGAGTTCCTGGCAAGAAATGAGATATTTAGGTCTAGATTTCACTTTGTGTAACAAAAATAGGGCAATGATAGTATTCTTAGAGTTTAATAAGGTTCTTCTTAATAGCCTTACTGTAACACCCTGGCCCTCTCTGGGGTCGGGACAGTTGCCAGGAACGACTTCAAAGATCGTTGACAGGCCCCACAAATCACTACAAACCTTTCTGGCGTGCTTTATTCTCGTTCACACGCTACATAAGAAACTTTCTAGGAGGTCACCCATCATAAGATTTCTCCACAGCGAGCACGCTTAACTGTAGAGTTCTTCATAGAGGGTTTCCCAAAAAGAAAGGTGCAGTTTTGGTGATATAGTCGACCTGCAACCGTGAGCTGTGCCAATTGGCGGGAAAACCTTGGGCAGTCACCTAGCGGGACAAAGATACTGGGTATGGACTACCGGCAACGAGGACTTGTAAGTTGGTCGGTTAGTGAGGTACAACGAGGATGTTGTGCACTTCAAGTGGGGGTGATTGTAACAACCCGTGAATGGCTTAAAGGATTTGATGCGACTACTTATATCACCAAATGTAAGCAAGAATGACTTCAAGTGAGGTAGCATGTAAGCAAGAATGAAGCACGCCGGAAAGGTTTATGATGATTTGTGGGGCCAGTCAATGATCTTTGAAGCCATTCCTGGTAACTATCCCACCCCGAGAGGGAACCAGGGGGTTACACTTACTATTCAAACGTATCTTAAGGTGGAGTATGTGGTTCTGTCAAAGGACCTATTTGACAATTGTCCATTGTTTGTAATATTAGATGTGGGAGTTAGCCTTAGGAATTCCCACTTTAAATTTTCTAACATGTAGGTTAGATGCCTAGATTTCAAAAGAATAGTAAGAGACATTTAGCAGATGGAAATACAAAGATCTTCTTTGTTTAAGATTATCACCAAGCGATAGAAGGTGAAGAAACCCTTAAAGGAACTTAACAAGAAACATTTTGGAAACATCCAAGTAAAAGCGTTCACTGCTGAACAAAAATTGAACGATTTGTAAAGAGCTTTACATCATGATGCTTTCAATGAGGATCTAATTGCGATGGATAAAATGGAAATCAAGGATTACCAACACCTTCTCAAAGTTGAAAGGATTTTCTTACTGCAAAAGTCTAAGGAAATTTGGCTTGAGAAGGGTGAATAAAATGTTGCTTATTTCTATACTAGCTTATAGCATAAACATTATAATTCCCGTATTTCTAGACTGTAAAATGAGCATGGGACTATCACTTATGATCAACAGGAAGTTAACATTATATTAGTTAGCCACTCCTAACACTTTTTGCGCAAGAGGTAGTTAAAGGCAAGCCAAACTTTTGGTCATCTTGTAAGGGTCTTGTTTAACTGATAATCAAAGGTATGATTTTCTCAAAACAGTAATACTGGAGGAACTTAAGCAAGCTATGTTGGGTATTAGTGATAACAAGATCTCGAGGGCAGATGGATTTGTGAGTGGTTTCTTTAAAGCTACTAGGGATATCATGAGCAAGGAAGTGTTAAGCATACGAAAATTTTGTAACATCTGAATGCCACTACACTAACCGTGGTGCCAACTGCTCCTAATCGTATGAAGGTTATAATCTTAAGGATTATTGCTTGTTCCACTCTTTACACAAATGCATAAGCAAGATAATTTGTAACAGATTGAAACCAATCTTACCCACGTTAGGGGATGAATCTTAAGGCGCATTTATTCGGGGTAGATCTATCATTCATAGCATAATGATATTTGAAGACCTCATTAGGCTTCTTTATGGTAGAAAGAAAATATCCCTAAGATGCTTGATGAAATTCTATTTGAAGAAGGCCTATGACACTATTAGGTGGGATTTCATTGAGAACCTACTGATTGGTTATGGCTTTCCAAGAACATTTGTGAATTACTAGCCAGTTTTCCATAGAAATTGATGAAAATATGTATGGCTACTTTAGGAGTAGAAGAGGACTACGATAGGGAGACCTAATCAATCCGATCCTAGTGCTAATGGTCTGACACTCCAATCAAGCCCATCATTAGGTCCATTTTCTTAACATTGCATAAGACTAATCTTAATCGGGAACTCCTAACTTATATTTGTTTCAATCAAAACTCAAGCATATCTTGTACGAGCTTTTATTTGATGGCTTTGTCTTTTGTTAAAGGTCGTCCCTGGCAATCTCATTTAGACCCTCTCTACACCATAACTTGAAATTGAGGTTAGAACATAACTCCAAACAATTATATAAGCTATGTCCTCCTTCCTTACTTCCTAACCCATTTCTTAGGCCTTCATTGCAGGGGGCTTCTTATCAGCATAAATAAAATTGTGTTTCATTAATCATCCTTTTTAACAAAAGGTGAGATCTCACCATGAACACTTCATTTTGTTGAGAACCCATTCTATCATGTTCCCTAGCAAGCCTAATATGCCTAAGGAAGCCATCCACAATCCACAGAGGATGATTTAGGCCTAACCATGAAATAAGCAATAGATGACCTCAAAAATCCCACTTCATATAGTATATCATTTTCATCAACACAATTCAACTTCACCCATTATCAATTAGACTAGGTATGTGTTCCAATTGTAGATTTAAGTTAAGAGATGAAATAGCATCTAGAGAAGTGTTACGTTTGTCAATGCGTGCTCGCTCCACATCATAGGCCCAAGAAGATGATTGCCTAGATGATGCATCTATCCAACTTCAAAAGCTCACCTTAAGCTCTTCTTTAGACGATTGAATCCTATACCTTGAACTGCCATCCATAGATTTTCATTCCTTGGAGTACTTGGATTTTGATTCCCAATCTTATTCAAACCATCATTAAGATTCTTGCCCACTGAGCCTACCTTAGAATTTGCACTAGAACTAGGATTTGTTTGTGTGTTTTAGGATTTTTCTTAACGATCTTTGAATTATCGGAAAGAAAATTGCCTTCCCTCTCTTCTTTCTCTGTATATATTCTTTTTTATTTCATGTTGGTTACTTCAAATTGTAGTATTTTTTTTTTCTTTAACTAACAACCCAAATGTGCACACATTTTTTAGGTTTTTCTTTTAAATGTCAAATCTAATAACCTTTATTTATATTAGTGATGCAAGCAATTTTCAAACTATAAACTTTAAAATTTAGAAACTAGGTCATATATAAGATATCAAATGCATTTGATAACTATCCTTCACTTTGAGTGGGGTTCATAAAAAGATATAAAGGCAAGAGGCAAATAAGTTTGGACCTAGGTCCAGCTAGTTATAGCATACCTTTTTTTTTCTAAGCTTTATAAGCATTAATAAAACAAATAGCCAAAATATAAGCAATGAAACAAAATAATTAATAAATAGAAAAAAGATTTGGAATTTGTAAAAAGAAAAAAAGAAGTCAACCAAGGTACCCATAAAGAAAAGCATAACATGCTTGTCACTTTTGTTGAGAGCAAGATTCAAACATAGCATATAAAAGCAATCAAGCTTTTCCTTCACTAGCACTTCTAATTCACTCATTGTATTTCTTACTAAAATTATTGTGGATATTTTCAGCATATGGCCACGACCTCTTTGCTCCCTTGGTCGTCTCTAAGTGCAATTTGTATTTGTTGAAGACAAAACACTAAGTTATGCTTAGTAATTAAATATAAAGATTCACAGAGAAATACAACCATTAATCTACAACAAGCTTATGTGGATTATTTGTCATGGCGTGGTGTGAATTGAATTGTGAGCACATCCTTGATGCAGTAAAAGTATAGAAGGCTATGCTACTTATTAGGCATTTGGTATACCTTTAACTAGAAAAGGCTCTATTTAGCTTAATGGGCTCTTTATAATTCATAGGGTTACAACAAAATGAGCTCCTGAAGAAACTTCCTCTTATTATATGAAAGGTAGGTTAAAATTGCTCTAATCTGTTATGACCTTAATGTAAAGCTCATGGTGTCACTTTTTTACATTCCAAAAGGTTGTCTTCAAGGCCTTGAAGGGGAAATGCATGGCAACAAAATGTGTAGATAGCAAGAAAGCACCTATTGCATGGGAGACCAAATGTTCTTCTAAGGCTCAGTAAGGGCTTGAACCCTTTAGTTGCAATGTCAAGTTATTAGTGGACAATAAGCCACATGAAGGAGAAATTATAGATCAACTGTGCTATTGTGTATTACATAACGAAGACGATTTTTGGACTCAGAGTGTCCTTCTAAGGCATTTTGGGCGGTCAAGAAGGTGTCTAAGAGCAAGGAAAAGCTAAAACATGCCATGCTTGCTCAAGGAGACATCCGTCAAATTAAGGGCAATTACTTACTTTACTTAGGGCTTCCAGATGGAAGTCGAGTTTTTTAGTCAAGTCTCATCTGATTTTTCTCAACCATAACTTTGTGTTATGGATAATGGCTCACGAAAGATTATACATCAAGGATATAATGCGAAGACTAGGCAGTCACACCATCACATATCTTAAACATGTTGTATGTAGGAATAAAGATAAACACCATACACAGTTGTCCTTCGATTGGACTTTTTCTGCTATAGTGTGGAGATAGATTTGTGGTTGGTTACAAATCCCATTCAAACCTTACTGGGCTAGCATTAATGTTTATGATCAATAGGAATCATCAAAAGGTGGCGAAGTGGAAAAGGCAAGCTTAACTGCAACAATTTGTATGGTATGGAAAGATTGCAATGTTAGGATATTTCACAATAGATATAGGCAAATATATCACATTGTCAATTGGTTTAGTACTACATTTAATAGGACATGGTAGTAGGAGATAACCATTGGAATTCAATCCCAAAAAGAAAAAACATGATTTGAGAGGTTTACAAGTGTCGAACAGGAAAGTGGAACTCTTATCTTGCATAGGAATTTAAGAGAAAGCAAAAGTGCTTTGTATACTTTCGCCTTCTAAGAGCATTTGAATAATATTTAAGCCTAAATTGTGCATGGGTTACAACACGTGTGCGCATCGGTTGGGCCTGGCTTCAATGAGGGTGTAATTTGAGCATTAGCAATGGAAGACACGCGGGTCATGGGTGGGGCCTGCGTGTCACATGCATGTCAAACATCCTCTAGCAGCAAGAGAGAAATGAGGGGCACACGCGTGGAGGAACCTGTGGGGGTTCCTCCATGCGTGTAAGTTTTGGTATTTTTTAATTATTTTTTTTTCTTTTTCTTTGAAGTAATATATAATTTTTATATGATTAAAAAAATAGGTTGTGTGTTATGAAGTGAGTCCATGATAAGTATTTTTATTGGATGATTAAAGTTGAGTTCCAGTTGTTGGAGAAGTGATGGAATGCAAGTTCCAAAATTGTGGAACTTTTGTTGACGTAGCAGGCTAGAGTTCCAAAAACTGGAACTCTACTGGGAATGCAAGGCGGTGCACAGTGCAGTGTGGTGAAATAAATTATTTTTTATATAAAATTGGTTTAGACGTTTTGGAAAATATTAGAATAATTTTGTCAAACATTCTTGCCTTGCAAGATCTGTTCTGTGACTGTTTTTATTGATTCCTTGTTTCAAGCCTTTATTTTAGTGATTCTGTTTAGTTCCTTATTTGTTCAAATCTTTGTTTATAAATTATGGTCTCCTTGGATTTAAAAGCACGTAGAAACATTGCTTTTCTATTTCATTAACTCGTCCATAAGAACTTAGGTGTTTGTTGATTCCTATTTCTACTCCATCTTGACTGCACGAGGATAGACAAGGTCATGTAGCTTGGTGATCAATCATTGATGAGCAACAATTGCACTAATTGGTGGGTGTTATTGATCTTCGAGCCAGTGGCGTGCATTACGCCATAACAATATTAGATAAGCTCATTGTAATTTATGGTTGTGCTCTATATTGTGTGATTAGCTGTGTTTAATTGTTATGCATTTATCTGTATCTTATTTCCAACCATTCAAATATCAATTAATGTTGCTTAATAATAAAAAATGGCTCCAAATTTGTTTGTACCTGATGTGTCTAAGATGGAATGTCTTGATGGTAATAATTATAGGACATGAGCTAAACGTCTGCTATTTTATTCCACATAAATTGTGGTCACTTATGTGTTGTTTATGGAACCTATGTCTACGGAATCCATTGTGAATGAAATTATTTTGATTGAATCTGATGATGTTGTTAAGGAGTCCAGTAAAAAGGAAGAAATCTCTCATGTTCAGGACCCTAACAAAAAAAAGGAATGATTTGACCTGTAGGATTATGTTACTACATTATATGTCAAATATGCAGGGCCTGTTCTTTTCGTGGGTCAATCCATTTTGACCCACTTCAACCCACTTCAACCTACTTCAACCCACTTCAACCTACTTCAACCCACTTGAAAAAAAAATACCAACTTCAACCCACTTCAACCTATCTCAACCTACTTCAACCCACTTCAACCCACTTCAACCCACCCCTTCATAATTCCAATAATTTGTAAAGTATCATGTGAGATTTGGACCTATTGTGTTCGTGGGTAAATTAGGTGGGTAAAAAGGTGAAGTAGGTTGAAGTTGGTTGAGGTGGGTTGATGTTGGTTGAAGTTGGTATTTTTTTTTGGAAAGTGAGTTGAAATAGGTTGAAGTAGGTTGAAGTTAGTTGAACTTGGTATATTTTTTATGTGATGGGTTGAACTGGATGAAAAAAAGGAGAACGTCATTAATGTGTGATAATTTATGAAGTTATCCAAATTTTGTGAAATTTTTGTTTGTTATTTTTTATTTTAAATTTCTTTCAATTTGAATTTTTAATTTTTAGTTTTTATATTTCATTTTTCATTTTTCATTTTTTTATTTTTTACTTTTTTATTTTTTATTTTTTATTTTTGATTTTAATTTTAATTTTAATTTTAATTTTAATTTTTTTAATTTTTTAATCTTTTTCTTTTTCATTTTTCATTTTATATTTTATATTTTATTTTTTATTTTGATTTTTTATTTTTGATATTTGATTTTCTATTTTTTTAATTTTTTAATTTTGTAATTGTTTTATTGTTTTTTTTTTGTCATCCTTTTTTTTAAAAATTTGTAATTTTAACTTTTTTGTCTTTGAAATTTTTAATTTTTAATTTTTAATTTGTAATTTTTAATTTTTTAATTTCTTATTTCTTATTTCTTAGTTTTATTTTTATTTTTAATTTTTAATTTTCAATTTTTAATTTGTAATTTTTTAAATTTCTTATTTTATAATTTTTTATTTTGTTTTTCGTATTCTGCATTTTGTTATTTATAATTTTTTTTCTTAATTTTTAATTTTTAATTTTTTAAATTTTCTATTTTATACTTTTATATTTTATATTTTTTTATTTTATATTTTTTTGGAGGTAAGTTGAAGTAGGTTGAAGTGGGTTGACGTTGAAATAGGTAAGTTGAAGTAGGTTGAAGCAGGTTGAAGTGAGTTGACGTTGGTTGAAGTAGGTTGAAGTTGGTCTGTTTTTTATGTCGTGGGTTGAAATGAGTTAAAATAATGAGAATGTAATTAACGTGTAATAATTTATGCAGTTATCGAAATTTTGTGAAATTTTTGTTGGTTATTTGTGTTACTTTTTTTATTTTTGATTTTTACTTTTTATTTTTTAATTTTTCATTTTTCATATTTCGGTTTTTTTTGTTTTGACTTGTTCATTTTGGATTTTTTATTTGTAATTTTTAATTTGAATTTTTTTGGTGTTTTTTGGTAATCTTAAAATTTTTTTTTTTCGTATTTTATTTTTTATTTTTTATGTTCTATTTTGAATTTTCGGTTTTGTATTTTATTGTTCTCGTTAGTTTTGGTTTTCAATTTTTTTTTTGTTAATATTTTTGAATGTTTATTTTGTATTTTGTATTTTTAATTTTCTTCTTGTATTTCGTAGTTTTATTTTTTAATTTGTAATTTTTAAATTTCTTCTTTTATACTGTTTTATTTTATATTTGTTATTTGCTAATTTTTGTGGTTAATTTTTAATTCGGAATTTTTTACGTGTTTAATTTTTATTTTTTATACTTTATGGTTTATGTTATTTTTTTTTTTGTTTTTTTTTTTTGTTTTTATGTTTCATTTTAGTTTGTAATCAGGTTTGCAATTTTAGAGTCTGTTGTGTTGTATGTTTCTGATGGTGGTTGGTGATCAGGTTTACAATTTTATCGTAGTATGTTTCAGTTGTGCGTACTGTTTACGCAGTCGGTTAATTGTAACTTTGAACGTGACGTTGCAAATTAAATAAAAATAGAATCAGTAAGTGACTGTAAAATGCGAACAGGACTGAACGATGAACAAATGCACATACATACGGAAATGCTAACATCAATCCATCGCACATATAAAGCGACGCAAACATACAAGCACCTGTCAGTCCTACCTTCTGAAGCATTTAATTTCTAGTGGAATGAGAAGCCCAAATTTCATTCGCTATTTGATTCCTAATTTCTTTCATCGCATTCTTACCATCTTGATCAAATAGGTTAACAGCTGGCGTTGGATCAGCGCTGAACGACCTTGGTGAGATTTGCATCCCCTTCTCATGGAGACGGATGAAATTGTGGAGTGTACATGCTGCAATGACAATTTCTATTTGTGATTCTAAACTCATTTGAGGCATCCTATCATCCAAAATCTTCCAAGTGTTCTTCAGAACACCAAACGTTCGCTCCACTACTCCGCGTAAAGACGAATGTCGATAGTTAAACTCTTCTTGAATGCCTTTTGGCCCATGGCCGCATTGCCGGCCCCTTATGAATTCCGGAATGTGGTAGCGAACACTCTTCCCTGAATATGGAGCCAAGTACCCTGTAGTATTTGGATACGCAGAATCCACCAAATAATATTTTCCTGTTACAGTACGTAATACGAAGACAACACATGAATTTCCATGAGAATGTAATCAAATTACTTAAAAACATAAGCAACGAATATTTGAGTACCTGGTTGAGGATGAGGGAAATGAAATTTACGCTGACTCAAACTATCCTTCAACACAGGTAGATCGTGGGAGCTTCCTTCCCAGCCAACGTTCACATATGTGAACATCATATCAAACGAAACGACGCACAAAATGTTCCAACTCTTTCGGCCTTTACGATTTCGAAACCGTTGCCCACTTTCATCTCCTACGACGCATTGAATATGCGTCCCATCTAATGCCCCAACGCAGTCCTGCAACAGAGAATAACAACTTCAGCGTTCATTCACCTTTACGTTGAATGAGGACAACATGTTCAACTGTGTGCGAAGATTGACAGTGTACCTTAAAGAATGGCCAGTAGAAGCCTTTCCGCTGGAGAATTTCAACGGGTACTTCATCCTGACTTTGGTACGGCCTAACAATATCAGAAGACAACTGCACAAGACCGTTCAGTACTTGTTTATGGTATACGCTTATTGTTGATGGGGAATGCTGAAAGCGATCTTCAATCTCCCGATAGCTAGCCCCTCTTGCCAACCTAAACAACGTCATTGCAACAATTTCGGCAGCTTTTAGAAAACGACCCTCTTGCAATAAACCTCTCTCCATGAACAACCTAACCAGATGTATGAAAGCATCGTTTTCGAGGCGAAGAACTTTACGACACAAGTCTGGACGATTCCCGCTCAACAATCTATGCACGTACTGTGCCCCACTCTCCCCACCAACTGCTCTTGGCAGCCTCTCTTTGAACGTGGACCGAGATCGATCCTGAAGATAACGTTCTAGAGTGTAACCAATAACAGTGTCAATAGCTTGGTCTTCCACCTCATCCATCGTAGAATCCGCCACATCCATCGTACAGTCATCTTCATCCATTCTACATCATATCACCACACAACAATAAGCGAGCAGAAACACAACAATATAAGACGTGACACATAACGTCCTCTTTCTTTGCATACAACGAAAAAACAAGTACACATACAATAATAGGAAACGCAAAGACATGAACAACGTCATCCGATACGAAGTTACGCTAATTCCTATGAGAACCTACTCGTAACGCACAGAGAATCGAAACATAACACCACACAATAACATAAACGCATACATACTCCAATCCGCTTACACAGTCACATGCAAAACCCTCTTGACTTGATGTACCTAACCATAAACTCATCATCCAAGTCCAAGAAAAGAGGTTCTTCCTTTTTTTGAATGATGTAGTCCATAACACTCCATATGAAATCCGTTCCTATGGCAAAAACTTCGGGATGTTGCTTCAGGCGTGCCTGCACCTGCTTCGTAAGGGATGGTTGCTGCTTCGCCTTCTCCCTCATGCGAAGAAAAGCAAGGGCTTGGTTGACCTCATCTTCTCGCGACGACCAACTCATAAGCGCTTGGCGTTTGCCATCGCTGGAGGTGCCCCCTTCACTTTTCCGCTTCCGGGAGCTGTGATCAGTCTTTGGTGGAGATCGACTTTCCTCCGCACGAACGCATTCCATACCGTCCTCGGATCCATCCTCATTGGTGTCGTCACTGTCACCGACATGTTCGACGAAATCAATCGCCTTTCCCTTCGACCGTTGGGTTTGGTTGCTCGGGGAACCAACCATCCCAGGGGCGAAGCTCATTTCCCCTGTCGCGTGCTTCCCGTGGAATGCGGATTTCATCTTGTCCAAGTTCGCTGGCATCTTCTTCCGGAACGATTTATACTTGCCACCATATCTCTGCACAGGATAACACAAATGAACATTTATAATTAGAAATCCCAACCACGATGTTACGTAATATGAAATAACTGGTACAACTGTACACCATTTACCTGGAGGAATTCTTCCCAAGCGGAGTCAGGCACAACCACAGCCCCTGTAGTCGGATCAATACCCACCCCTGTTCTGGTAATAAGAAATTCCCAAGCCGACAACTTCTTTCGTAAATCATGACAACGGTTTTTGATTTGGGTGGTCTCCTTATGAATCCCTTCATTTTTCAGCATTACCCTCACTAAACTCCACTCAAACTTAACTGCTCCTTGACCTCTTTGTTCAACCAGAACATCCAATAACTTTTCATCATCCCTGTTTGTCCAATTAGCAGATTTTTTCGTTGAAGCGGCCATCGCATTCAACTTGCTATATCCATTAACATTTCATGGTCAGGCCACAAAACGCACACACAATGGTAATGGATCATCAATTGGCAATTTCGTAAATCACATTTCCAACACCACACAACAACAACTCACAAATTACAAATTCATAACTGGTGTGCCCAATCATTCAGTGAAAAAAACAGGTAATAAACAAGCACTACACCAAACAACTGACACATGACAAATCCACCAACTAGCAACATCACAATTGACACATGACAAATCCACCAACAACCAACACTCAAGAAGCATCACCGATCCACCACGGAACTGAAATCACCAAGTTTGAGGTCCCATTTTGCGACATTATACCTCACGCAACTCAGAACCAACACCTCAATTCAGTAACTCCGACTTATCACAACAATGGGTGGAGTTCGCTCAACAATTCAGTAATAAGTTCAATCACATGTGTAGAGCATCACAAGAGAACAAAAACAACACAAATACAACTAATTGAACAACTCCTAATTTCCAGATCGAAAAACGGAAACGACCACAGTCAAGCCGGACTTACAGTGCACGGGCAGTGGTGGGGGAAGGTTGCCGGTCTGTCGCGCCGGTCTTCGCCGGAGAATGCGCCCAGTAGTCGTCTGCCGGTCGCCGGTGGGCCGTGGAACGACGGTCGAAGCAACGGCGGCCCTCGTCACACCCCTAACGCGCCTGCTGCTGCGGACCTTCTGGCTGTCTGTCGCTAGGGTTGCCGCCGGACACGTCCGACGCAGGTGGGTTGTGGGTCGGCGCCGGTCACCGGTGCACTGCGCTGCCGGAAATGGGAGGAGGAGTTGGGTGTTGGGTGGGCAACGCAGAAGGACGAAGCTGGGCTCTGTTGTTCTCTTCAATTCTGCGAATCCCAGAGCAAAATGAAGACCAAAATTGACAGCCAATTAAAAAAAAAAAAATTCGAAAAAGTTGAAACAAAAAAAAATAACAAATAACAAAGAACATACCACACAAATAAAAAATCCAAATTTTTTTTTTCAAAAACATAAGAACACATCAAACATACAAACACATAATAACAAAATAAATCAAACAACCCAAAAAAAAAAAAAATCAGAAAAAAAAATTACATACAAACACAAACTACAACAATACATATTCAAAAATGAACAATATACAATAAAAAAAATTACAAATTAAAAATTTTGTAAAAATAAAAACCAAATAAAAAATTGAAAACTGAGAAGTGTTCAAAACAAAAATTACAAATTAAAAATCCAAAATAATGAAAACTAAAAAAAAATAATTACAAAGAAAAATTTCACAAAACTTCAATAACTTCATAAATTATCACACATTCTTATTATTTTAACCCATTTCAACCCACCACATAAAATAAATGTTAAAAAAAAAAATTTCAAAAAAAAAATTTCAAAAAAAAAAATTAAATTTAATGTTTAAAATTTAAAATTACAAAATTAAAAACAAACAAAAAAGTTAATAAAAAAATGCAAAAAAAAAGGAACAAAAAAAAGAAAAAAAAAATAAAAAAATTACAAACTAAAAATTAGAAATTAAAAATAAAAAAAATAACAAATAAAAAATAACCAACAAAAACTTCACAAAATTTTGGATAACTTCATAAATTATCACACATTCTTATTATTTTAACCCACTTCAACCCACCACATAAAAAATTTACCAACTTCAACCCACTTCAACCTACTTCAACCCACTTCAACCTACTTCAACCCACCTAAAAAAAAAATACTAACTTCAACCCACCTCAACCCACTTCAACCAACTTCAACCCACTTCACCCTTTTGACCCACCCAATTTACCCACGAAAAGAACAGGCCCGCAGTTTATGATTTATCGAAAAATGAAATCGAGTAAGAAAATCTAACATTCTCTTGAGTATAAATATTGGAATAAGGCTCTAGGAACTAAGACGTATGTTGTTAGTAGGTGAATTAAATTATAGTGGAAGATATAAACCTACATTGTCTCAAATACATGAGTATAAGACCTTAGCTTCTAAAGTGCTAGCCGAAGGAATGAAAATGTGTGAATTTCGACAAGCTACTGTTCTACTTGAGAAATCGACCCCATCCTAGAATGGACATCACGACTAGTTGAAACACAAGAAATAGGACTTTACCCTTAAGGAACTGATTGGTCCTAATTAAATCGAGTTAGAAAACTGGCTTTAGAGTGAATGATATTAAAACCATAGCTCTATGAACTCTAACCTACTTGAGTTTGTATCTAAATTTGATAGGTCCAAAGGGAAAAAACCATAAGTAAGGAGGTCTAAAGTTTCATAAAGGAGGGGTAAGTAATACATTAAAGCAGGATTGAAGATGAAAGTGCTTAGAGGAGTCCAAAAGTCTAAAGGGAATGGAGCTTGCTATGCTCACAGGAAGTCAGGACAAGGTTCCAATTACTGGTGCCCTCAACAGAAGGACAATACACAAGCCTACCTAACATAGGTGGCTCTAGGCATATCTGTTCAAACTGGAGCCTACTTAAGGTGTACAAGAAGGTAGCTGATGGTGAAGGAGTTTTCTTAGGGAACTCTAACACTGTAAAAATTCTTCACAAAAGGAAGATAAGCCTCAAACTCACCTTTCGAAAATTTTTATCTTTAAACAATGTCTTGCATGTTCCTGAAATGAGTAGAAATTTAATTTAAGGTTTTCTTCTTAGTAAGGCCAATATTAAAATGATGTTCAGGTATGACAAATTAATTCTGACTAGGGGTAGTGATTTTATTTGTCAAGGCTATGCTTGTAATGCTAGACTATTTATTCTTGTTTTGACCTATGATGTTGTTAATAATATTGAGTATGCTTCTACTTCTACTTATATTGTTAAGTCTCTAGAAATGTGGCTTGCTGTACTCGGACATTTGAATATGGCTTCTATAAAATGATTAAAATAGTTTTGCTTAATTACCAATTTATATAATAAAGAATGGGATAAATGTCAAATATGTGTAGAGGTCAAACGCCTCAAAAAACCCTTTAATAAAGCAGTAGAAAGATAAACAAATCTACTAGAAGTGATTGATAGTGACTTAGGAGATTTCAAAAATACCATGAGATGGGGTACTAAAAAGTATTATATAATCTTCAAAGATCACCGCTCTAGGTTCACTAAAGTCTACCTACTCAAATCAAAGGACAAGGTTGAAGAGATGTTTATAAAGTACAAAGCAAAGGTAGAAAATCAGTCGGACAAAAAGATTAAGAGGCTTAGGTCTAACTGAGGAGGAGAATATGATGTGACCAAACTTAGAACTTTGCATGAGAAAAATGGGATGAGACGACAACCCAATACAGCCCATAACGAAATACGATAGCCAAACCAAAGAGTAGGACCACTAAAGATAAGATGAATGCAATGCTTATTAGTTATGGTTTACTTGACAATATGTGAGGAGAGGCTATTCTTTCGGCATGTAATGTTCTTAATAAAGTGTCTCATACAAAAAAATAAATGAGACTCCTTATGAAATGTGGAAATGACATGCTCCCAACCTGAATTACATTAAAGTGTAGGGTTGTCTAGTCAAGATTGGTGCACGAAACCCTCAAAGGAATAAGATAGGTTCTAAAGCTATCAATTCCATTTTCGTTGGCTATGCTCAAAATAGTGTAGCGTATAAATTTTTTCTTGTCCGTGAAAATGGTGTGTTTGGTGCTATTAGTGAATCTAGAGATGCTAAATTTTTTGAGAATGTGCTTTCTACGAACACTTATGCTCCTTGCATGTTGCCTGCTATACCTTGATCAGTTGTTAATAATGCATCAACTAGTAATAATAGAATGTTGAGCCTAGATGCAGTAAAAGGCCTAGAACTAAATCTTCTTTTAGCCTTGATTGTGTTACTATCTTCTTAACTAAAAATCATGATATAAATTACCTAGATTACTTAAATGAAAACTTTATACAAGTCTTTAGTTTGGAAGAGGACTCTAGATCCTATGAGGAAGCTATACGATCAATAGACTCTAAATTTTGGAAAGAGACCATTAATGATGAACTTGAATCTCTCATGGATAATCACACTTGGATAATAACTAATCTAACAAAGGGGTGCAAGTCTTTAAGTAGTGAATGGGCCTTCAAAAAGAAATTGAAAGCTGATGGGTCCATTGATAATTTCAACACTAGACTTGTAATAGGAGGCAACAATCAAAAGAGAGACATAGATTATTTCGACGCATATTCATTAGTGACAACAGATGCCACAATCAGACCATTAATTACACTTACTTCATTCCATGATTTGCTTATTCATCAAAAGAATGTGGCATCAACCTTCTCAGACGGAGATCTAGAAGAAAAGATTTACATGAGATAATCTAAGGGAGTGATAGTCCCAGGATAAAAGCATGAGATATGTAAATGGGTAAAATCTCTATAAGGTCTAAAACAAACGGCAAAACATTTGGTATGAAAAATTTGATAAAAGTCTCTTGTCAAATGGTTTGTGGTCAATGAATTCGATTCCTATGTGCCCTCTAAATCTGATAAGCATGGTATTGTCATCATATGCTTGTATATTGATGATATGCTTATATTCGGAACAAGCATAGACGTGATAAAATTGACTAAGGACTTCCAAAATTCTAAGTTTGAAATGAAGGAACTTGGTGAAGCTCACTTGATTCTACGGATCAAAATGAAAAAATCTAAATTTGGTTTTTCCTCTTAATTAAGTTCTTTATGTTGAAAAGATGTTGAGAACATTTAACATCTTTGGCATAGAACCTTTGAAAACATCGTGTGATACACCTAAACAAGAATAAACGAAATTAATTTTCTCAATCAGCATATGCTAAGATCATAGGCAATGTTTTTTATTTTAATAAATTTTGTTTTTGATTATTCTCTATGTCATTAGTTAGCTGAGTAGGTATACACATAATCCTAGTCACAAACATTAGAATGCTTTTACACCTTTGCTTAGATATCTAACAGTTACTATAGATTGGGGTTTAAACTATGGTAAATACCCTTTAGTTTTAGAGGGATAAACTGATACACACTGGCTGATAGGAAATAAATGAGATAACCTTGACTAATGGTTATATTGTCACTAAGCATGGCAAAAGTGACCTCAACCGAACAACCTGGAACCACACCTACACCCATGCTTGAATATCTGACCTGAAGTTAACTCAAAACCAAAACTGACCTCAATCGAACCCAACCCTTATATTTTCCACCAAAATTATTTTATTTTTTTTTGCAAGAGAAGCTTATTGGACCAAAAGTCAACTGACTCGACATCAACCCAAAATGTAAATGACTTGATCCAAAACAAAACCAAAATAGAATCTTACTGACTTGAGCATGACCTAATTCAAAATTAAAGAAACTTGAACTCGAATCAAATAACTTGTTTACCTGGTCTAGTTGTTACCTCAGTCGAAGACGTAATATCTTGGCAATTCGCCAGACAATGGTGCACTGCTAACTCAACTATGGAATCTGAATTTGTTACTCTTGAGTTGACAAGTAGGGAAGCTAAATGGCTAATAGAGTTATTACCAATGAACCATTATAGTGGAAGCCACTCCACCAGTTTCCTTGCATTATGGCAATCAAGCCTCAATTTGACGTCAAAGAATAGTGTTTATAACAGAAAAAGGAGACACAATTGCTTGGGGCACATATTGTGCAAAACCTCATTAAGAATAGGGTTATATCTTTGAATTATTTAAAGTTAGAAAGGCAATTAGCTGGCCCTCTAAGTAAAAGCCCCGGTAAGAGAATGATCATTGAAACATCAAGGGGAGTGGAACTGAAGCTAGTTCTACAAATTTATCTATAATAAAGGCTAACACCTTGAGGTTCGATGGGTTAACCAAAATTACGGAATAGATTCAATCAAGATACTACTAATGTTATCCATCGCACTACACCACGAAAATTTCGGATAAGCTCATTCTAATTTCTGGTTCTGCTTTATAATATGTGAGGAACTACGTTTACTTGTTACGCATTTCCAATTATCTTATTTCCATCAACATAAACAATTATTTTCTTGAGCATTTATAGCAAAATATGAGTTCTAAAAGCAGGGATTAAGTTCCTGGGATTGTGAATAGGATATATACCACATGGGAATGATGTAAAAGTGCAGGATTGAGTTCATACTCGTGCCTTGTACTTCATGAGTCCAATTTTTAAAAGTAGTAAAAAATTTTACTTTCTAAAAGAAATGGTGCATGTATTAGTAATCCATAAAATTAGGTTTCTTTTTCATTTGCAAAAAGAATAGAAGGGAATAAGTTTATTAGGTATCACAAGCCATTTTATATCTATAATTTGAATCTCAGTCTAAACAAATGCAATCAAACTGCAAAAAGAAATCTTAACTCTAGCAAATGTAACTCATAACGCAAAAGATTGGTCTTCGTACATAAATTGCGGCTATCTGTTATTACACTAGCAAAATGATAAGTGTCCTGTTTTGAATAAAAAATTATATTATTATGTTTTTAAATTGAAAAAAAGGGTAGGATCGAATCATATAAGTATATTACAACTTATAAATTATATAAAATCATCCTTTTATTCATAATTGATCAAAATTTTAAAATACGCGTATCATATGTACTTGCGGATTGGGTTAATACTATTACAGTATCATTTAATACTTTGTCGCTGCAGCCGACAAATGTTTAAGGCTAACAATTCATAATTAAGTATAATCATTGAAAAAATTGTGGTTTTAAATCATAAAATATGTTAATTTATGAGAAGACAAGACATTTAAAAGTGTATTGCAGCAAGACATATATCACTATTCATTACAATATGGGATGGAGTCCAATACATTTTGTCATGCTCTTTTTCAAAAGTAAGCATGCTCAGAAGTGTAGATTTTATGCATAAAAAATTTTAGAAACACAAACGATTGCGCCTAAGGATTAGAGGCCATTGGAAATCCTTGCAGATAGGGGTGACTTGAAACTTCAAAAATCGTAGACCAAAAACTGGATCAAAAACAACTAATCCATAACCTGCACCAACCTAATTAGACCTTGGACCACACCAAATCGGACGGACCTAGGCTGTTTTAGTTTATAAGCAACTTTACTCATCTATTCTTCTATAACAGAAAGTGAAAAAATTCTTGTATTGAGAAATGTCGTTGGTCCATCATTCCTTTTAATTTACTAGTTGTAAGAGAGACCTCTATGTGATGCTTAGCTTTGAAATTGTTGCAATCATAATGTTCGATTTTGATGGGAAGATTAGGAGACAAAACATATGAAGAGAGAGAGAGATTTTAAGATAATCATGAGAGGTTAATCACTTAGATAAGCCCCTTTTGATCATATTGATATAACCTCTTTTTTTTTGTTTCAAAACAAAATGTTAGACTTTTAGTATATTGTTGTGTATCCAATCTGGTTTCTGGCCCAGGTTTGGTTTTTTCCTTAGTCAGATCAGGGCACAAAATTCACAATTCTTATCATTGAAATTCGGAGCGATTTTGGTCTGAGTTAAAGATTATGAAGAGAGAAACTAGAAAACATCAAAATAGCGAGTTTTTAAGATAATCCTGAGAAGTTGATCTCTTAGATAACCCGTTTTGATCACATTGATATAACCTTTTTTTTTGTGGCTTTTAAAACAAAATTTTTGACTTTAGTATTGTTATATATCAAATTGGGTATCGAGTCTAGGTTGGGTTTTTCCTTTTGGATCAGATCGGGACACACAATTCACAATTCTTAGTGTTGAAGACTGGACTAATTTTTTTGTCTTTAGCAAAAAATACCCCTAATTTCTAGCGATTAAAAGTGTTTTTTTTTTAAATCCTAAATTTTGTCTCTCCACTTGAGTTTAAGGTTAATGACATAAATCATAAGTGGTCTCACTTCTTACTTCTCAGATATCAAACACAACATAGTACAGAGTAATACAAATCATAAAAACAAAGTCCGTCAAAGTTTGAACACAATAAAGTAATTTTTCTACAACATGTATCATCAATCCGCCAGTCTAACTTTAGTATCCATTATTTTAAAAAAAAATATTGTTGGGTCCTTAACGGATCTTGGGTCCCACATTTTTAGACAAGGGCCTAAATCTGACTAGAACCACTTGGATCCAAACTATCTTAAGATTCACTAGATTTCATGTGGTTGAACCCAAACCCCTTAATTTGTGGTGAGTACAGATTGGGGTTTAGGACTCACTGTCACCCCTAGCTGGGACAAAAGAAAAACTAAAACTCGAAACAATGAATTCATTTGTTTCCAACTAAATCAACTTAGAAGACGAACTTATCAAAATTGGTAGACTTTACTTGTATAATAATTTTAAAGAAAAAAAACTAGTATGCAGTTACATATGAAAAAGGGCCGATGACACAAAAAACTACAAGTGTATTATACTTACAATATCAATCGTGAAAAAAATTATATGTCTTATGTAAGCAAAAGAAATATATATGAGGTGTGGCAATATCACAATGTACACGTATTCATCTTCTGCAAATTATTCAACAGGAGTGCATCACAACAAGCAAACATTTGTGAGGCTCATAATGTGACAAATTCTGTTCCTGTTTTTTCGATACTGCTTATCATTCTAAGTCAAATTTAAATTTAAGATTTTAATATAATAATTTCTAAAGATGATCTCATTATTCAAACTGACAAATGACAATGCCTAATTCTCCGCAGGCATGAATAAAATTAATGGTACTTTAGATGTTGACAGCACTTGTCAAAACTTTAGCACATCACAGTTGTTTAATGCATTAAAGGTTACATATTCACACAAGAAAAGCAAATAAAATTAATTTTTCTTAGAAAAAGAAAGAAAAAAAAGAACAAAAATGTGAGCTTTGACATTGATATAATTTAAGGCACGAGTCAAAATCAATGCATCAACAAAACGGCAATAACCGTGGACGGCGTGATTGTCTAGGCAGCATATCAATTTAACTAACTCTATTTAAATTGCTTTCGATTATTAAAAATGGCTACTGTTCCATATTTTTACTGCAAATTGAATTTGAAGTTATTTTATATATATTAGTTGAATAATTCTATGTCATAAATAGTCAAAAGGAGTTTAAATGCTCTTTAGTAAGTTTTATGTGAGATTGTCTCACATAAAACATATCTTGAGACAAATGTGTATAATAATTTTTAATAATAATTGGGGTGACTAAATGCATTTAAGGATGACTGTAATAAAACTAAGTGCTAGATGTATTGTTAGTCATCTTTGATTAAAAAGTCATTCTAAAATATACTATTAGTCACCACAAAACTTTAAAAAAGTCATTTCTGAAAGAGTTCAACTCACCATAACGCTTATGTGAAAATATTTTATTACTGAATCATTTCAATATAGCATGTTCCAAGAGCTATTCTCCCAAGTGCTCCTTGTGATGAAGTGGAACCATGACACCCTTTTTCCAACAGAAATGACCACACAGAAATCATTCAGAATTCTGATCCTTTTTGGGATTAGTTAAGTGAAGAGCATTCTCTAAAACATAATGAAAGAGCAGAATCTGCTATGACCCACTACCCTAGTAGGAATTGCTAGATTATCAGGTTTATTAGAAGTGGACAATAGAGTGCTTGTACCAGCAAAAACTAGTTGTCTATTCTTGCGCTTCCAGTTTCAATCGGAGGAAAGCCTTGATCTGAAAAGGAAGACTTTTAGACAGTCTCACCTAAGAATTTGTGATGTCATTTTCATTTTTTTTTTTGTTTTTTGGTGGTTGATTACGGTTGCTTTCATTCTCTATATATTCTTCAATTCAAGAGTAGTATACTATTTTTGAAGAATTTTTTAAATTATCAAGAGTATAAAATGTAGATTCCACAATGATGGATACATTTTTCTATTAATAAATATGTAACAAAATATATGAAACAATTGAAATATGTCAATGACTCAGTAGGATCAGGAAACTATCATTATTAAATGGTACAATTTTTTGTTCTTTTTGAGGCTAGTGATTTAATTGGTCAAAGGATCATGAAAATACCTAAGACTTCTATTAGGAATAAAAACAGCAAAACTTGTAGCGGAAGCAAATTAAAGAGGTAGAAATGTCAAGAAAATTAAAAAATGAATAATAATTAAACCAATCAGCACAAAGAGGCTAAATTGGTAAAAATCACTAGCAGCGATGAGCCAACAAAAAAAAGGATTACAAACTCTCAAAATTCTCCGAGCCTAACAATGCACCATAGGACGTGATGTTCTTTCCTGCGTCAAATTACGTTAAGAACAGTCTTAAGAACAATCTAATATATAAATCAGGCACCCTAGAGACAAGCAAATCCCACAATGATCGCTAATAGATTAAGCAGTTGTTATATAGAACAGTCAGATTTATAAATGCAACTCTACACCGAAGCTATTGAAACCTGCAGAATACAATAAAGCTGCTACATCAATAAATCATAAGGAGGCATGTGACTTATTGACAAGTGGATTCTTGGTCAGTTGATTGTTCAAAGTTCAATTCTTGTGAGCAAGTGGAACATTTGTTTTTGTTTTCCATTTTTTTCTTTTGTCCATTCATTATTTTCTTTCCTTTTTTGTGAGATAATTACTTTCCTGTTTGATGAGAATTAAAATTTAATTTTCATCCCTCTTTTCATTTTCCCTTCTCTTTTCATATTTAAAAAGTTTTTTTAAATTTTTTTTTTGGCTAGCAACTACTTTCCCCTTTTTAAAAAATAATTATTTTTCCATATTACACATTACAATTCATATTACTAGTATGGACCCGTACTTTGCACGGTGCATATTACAGTACATATATATATAGTCAAAATAATCGAGGAATGTTCATTGTATACAAAGTTAATATTGTAATTTAGAAAATGATGCTTAAATTTATTGAAAAATATGAATAGATAGCACTTTTATGTATAACCATTGAACCTCAATAATTAAAACAACGTATGATTATCAAATACGCGATATAAAGTATGATAGAGATTGCAGGTAGTCAAAATGAAACTAAAAATCATGTTAAATGATATGATAATTCGTTAATTTGTGGTGGCAGTAATGAAGAATTCACATTCTCTTCTACCTATATTAAAAATTAAGTTCTTAGTAATAATTTGATTAGCAATGATATAATGAAGATTACAACTATATCTTGTGTACATGGTGTACCTAACATCAGTGTTTCGTAAGTAATACACCTTCTCTTTCCAACTTACTCGCGCAATAAGAGTGATAGACAATTCTACTTCATGGCATCGTCGATGCTTCATAACAAATACTCATGGTTTATCCATACAATCATTTATAATCGCATATACTGATAGATGACAATACGGCTGTAGAGAATGTTATAATGAGATAGTAACAAAAAAATAAAGTATCCAAAACGTGATTGGCACAACTTCAGTCTGACCTAGATTCGAGTTTTCGGTGTTGGTCGTTCTTTAGATAACTGGATTCTCTATTCGGTTCATATATACGTTCAGATCCGGATTTTCATTCTAGGCCAGAGCTGAAGGGAGTTGGAGGTGAAGAGGTTGAGTTTAATTTTTCTCCTATTTGTTAAGTTCTCTGTTTGTATTTTGGTTATTCAAGTTGATTTTGTTTTGCGTAATTTGCCCATAATTAAAGTTAATGGTGATGGATAAGGTAGCTTCTTCCTGATATTGATCTTAATTCTAGTGTAGCGTGCTGAAATAATTGGTTATTAATTAACTAAACCTTGACAATTTAATTTAATCGTATCATATTTAGTTTTATAGCGATCTAATTTTATAACACTTCCCTAAAGATCGACACTCGTACTTGCTACAACAATCAACCATACACTTGCGAAATTCATAACATAAATATACAACTGAAAATGTATAATCAATAGTACCTAACAATGAATAAATTAGATAATTTTTTTAGACTATCATAATTTTCAAATTATTATAGAGAAATTAAGATATTATAACTGCGATCGAAAATATTTGCTAAACTTATTGTAGTATATTTCGATATATTAGAAATTTTAGTTGATAGTTTCTCACAATTTGCACCTGTCAATAATTGCTTCTTCTTAAAAAGTTATTAATTATTTTATTTAAAAAACTCAAAATATTGTATATGACATGGTTGCTATATGGAATATTGTAATATTTTATAAATAATTATTACCGATAAAAACCTATAATTTTTTTTCACTTACTATATGGGTGTAGAAATAATTGTTACAAATAAAAAAAAATATAAAACTTCATCAACCTCTTAAAAGGAACATTCTTCGACCCTTAATTAATTGTCATTGTGCGAATTTTTGTTCATAAAAAAAAATAGTGATTTTATGAACTTTAATTCATGACCAAGAAATATAAGAAGAAAAACACTTTATCTCGCATTAAGAATGTTTGGAAAGAAAATTCTTTTGTCTAGGTCTAGCTCTTCTATTAATTTATATATCTCTTTTATTTAATCTAAAAATAGTATGCAAAGTGGCTAATTTCGGGTTTACCATTAAAATAAGAAAAGTGAAACTTTAATACTTTATTCCTTCCTTGGATCACTAAAATATTAATACCATCCATAAACTTCAGTACACATATTTTCAGTGATTTAGAAAAAGTTATTAAAGTATATTTTGTTTTTAGGTAGTTAATAGATTCCACTATAAAAAAAAAGGTCAAGAAATAATATACTTTTAATTATGATGGTAATTATTTTTATTGAAAATCTGATGGTTATGATTATATAATCAAATAACCTAATGATATTATGATGATAATTATTTTTATTGATTTAGGAAAGGATATC
>JACYFF010031956.1:29632324-29652491 GCA_017589665.1 Selenicereus undatus
AATATGCATTACACGAATTAGAATACTTGTTTACAAATGTTTACAGAGTAAGAATACTTTCCATGACTTCATTAAAGACATAACTAGGCGCACATGACACCTTGCAAGCGAGAATAGACTCCATCTTGATATAGCTGACTCAACTTCCCCCTGTCATAAAGAAAACCTAGGGGAAAAGGGGAAAGAGTAGTGGGATGAGCAACCACACGCTTAGTGAGTGTCCCCCAACCCCCTTAAAACCAAATCCATTGCAGGCAATAATATCCTTACTAGTCACATATCACGTATTCATACTTTACTATCATATTAGGCATTCTTAAAATTCCTATGGAAACATTACTAATCATAAACTTGACTTTAAGCACTCAAACACATTTCTAGGTCTCTAAATGACCAAAATTCTTTACTAACAGGCAGTCAAACACTTAAACAAGTGACGAGGCTAAGCACAAATACTTTCTTTTACATAAACATAACTTCTTAGCATTCTATTCGAACTATGCATGAAACCCTATTCACATGATGTGCACATAAGGTGATCTCCTTTTTATAATCATACTTTTCTTAGCGTTTCATTCATATGATATGCATGAGGCACACATAGATGTCAAGTCTTATTCAAATCTCGTAACTCATTCATAGGTTATGCATGAAACATGCTCATGAGGCCTTCTTTTTCGCAATCGTATCTTACTTAGCATCTCATTCACATTTCATTTATAAGAAAAGCGTAGAACATGCAAAGAAAGCTTTCTTTCCCTTCTCTGAAAACATTTCATTTAGCCTCTTGAGGCTCATAAAAACTCTTCTCTTAGCCTCTTGAGGCTCATATTCTTTCATATCGGGTCGCATACTGCCCTTAAAAACTTTTCACATTTCATTCATCTAGCCTCTTCTCGCCCCATAAAAACATTCTTTTTGAAATACTTAAAATGGCGTACTGCCAACTGCTTTTCTTTGTTTATCAGGAAAATACATATGGCATAAGATCATTACAGGTGCTGATTAGGTGAGATATATTCTCAACCCCATAGTGAGACCTAACGCTCACACTTAAGCTCTTACTCCCGGGATGACTACATATAACATATCGGACCGTTACATCAACCCTCGTTAGGGCCTCTAGGGTTTCCAAACCTTCCCCTGGGTTAACATCATTCGTATCATATTGTCCGAAGCACATTATCTTAGCCACTTTAAAGCGTATGGGTGTTTGAGCTAAAAATGTGCTATTTTTAAGGTACTTTTTCACCAGTTTTAGGCTCGTTTTAATAATATTTTTAGGGTTTCTAATGGATTTTATTTTATTTTGTAGATTTTGAATAAATGCGGAAAAAGGGTTTAAATGGCGGAAAAAGTGAGAAAAATAGAAGAATTGTCGGAGGTTGAAGAACCGGGTCAAAAATCGATGAAAAACCGACCAAACTAAGATGAAGAAAAGGAAAAAAAAACCAAATCGGTCCAGCCTGAACCGGATCGGCCGGTTCAGCTGAACCGGTTCAGTTTAAAGACCCCCTCCCCTTCCTCTTCGCGTCCGTCTTCTTCTCCATTCCCTGCCTCGCGTCCTCCATTCCCAGAACCCCGCTTCACCGAGTTCTCTGCTCCCTCTCGCACCCGTTCCATCTCCTTCCTCATTCTCTCTCTACCTCGTCATCTCTCTCTCTCTCCTCCAGCACATCCCCTTCCCAAACCCAGAAACCACCCCCCAATCCACAAAATTCCCAAACCCAGTAATCCCCGAAACCACTTCGCACCATCCCGCCAGGCCACGTACACCCCGCTGGTTTCATCTCTTCCATCCACGACACCCCCTTTGTTGGCCTTCTCATCCATCGTCCACACCATCACCAGACGAAGGGTCAAGATCGAGATGGAGGTCGGGTATTTAAGCGTTGCAGAGACGGCATTGAAGGGTTCAAGTTCGAGGTTTAGGTATTTTAGAGTAGGTAATCAGGAGTAGATTAGGTTTAATTTCGTTTAGGTTTAGTTTAATTTCGCTTTCAATTTCCATTTCGTTTTCGAATTTCTCAATTAGGGTTTTAGTTAAATCGTTTTTAGGGTTTCGACTTCGAATTTGCATTTCTGGGTTTTGAATTTTGGGTTGTATTAATGATGCTGGTTCGATTTTTGGCAAAACAATTCTGGGTTACTGAATTCAATTTCCCCTCTCCCTTGTTGCGGTTTGTTCGAATTGCTGTTCTTGTTTCTGGTATGTTAATGTTGTTCGAATGGTTGCAATTCTGGGTAGCTGAAGCAATTGTGAGTATGCTCTTGCTGTTTGGGTTTCTGTTCAATCACCCTTCCCCTGCTGCTTTTGGTTCTTCGTTGTCTCAGATTTTCATCCCTTCCCCTGGTTCGTAATGCATTCAGTTAGTGCTCTATTTCGATTCTATTTCAATTCCCTTCCCCTGTCTCAAGCTTTGGTTCGTTGTTGCCTGCTATTACTTGTTGTTCTTCACTCAATTGCCGCTTGGTTTTAATTTCGTCCCTTTCCCCCACTGTTGACTTTCATTTAAGATTCTGGAATAATAGATAATTAGGTTGTTAGTTTTTAACCATGGTTAATTGCAAGTTTAGTTGTTTAATTTGGTTTAATTGGTTAATCAATATAAAGGTTAGTTTAGGTTTAGTTTATTTAGTTAATTAGGTTGTTTTAATTCTTTGTTGAATTAGGATTAGATGAGTTTAGTTGAATTAGGTTGTTAAATTGATTTAAATAATTTCACTTAGTTTAGAAACGTAAATTTTATCGTTTAGTTTTAAATGACCATAATTTCACGTCTTCTCTGTGGACCGACCCTTAAGTACTACGACTGACAATCGAGTATTTGAGGTTTTTTTTTTTCTTTAATTTAATTTTCCGCCCCCCCTCAAAATCTCTCAACAAATTTTGGCGCCGTTGCCGGGGAAGACGGTGAGATTTGGTCATGTTTTTAGTTGCCTTCGTATTTGTTTAGTTTCGTTGTTATTTTGTTTAGTTGTTATTTACTTAATGAGTTCTTGTTAGTCAGTTCGTAACTTTAAGTTTCGAATCGATTTTCAATTTCTCATTTTGGTATCGTTTTCGTTTTTGAAAAAACCAAAAAAATCCAAAACCATTTGAAAAAACCAAAAATTCAAAAACATTTTGAAAAACCTTCAAAAAATTCAAAAAAAATGAAAAATGCTTAAAAATTCAAAAACATTAGAAAATTCCAAAAACCACAAAAACATTAGAAATTTCAAAAACCCAAAAAAAAAATTGAAAAATTAAAAATCCAAAAAAGTTGAAAAACTTTAAAAACTTTAAAAATTTCAAAATGCCAGTTTTCAGTTTCCCACAATATGAGCATGAACCTTCTTGGTGCTATTTTTCGCGACTTAATGATTATCGTGCTCAATTGCCTCAAACCTTTCAAAAATGGGAAATCTGTGAGGTCATTGTTTTGGGTCTAAATTCTGAATTCCGTGGTCATGTTGAGTCCATGTGCCCAGGGGGTTTGCTAGGATTGTTATCTAAAACTCAAGATGAAGTTTGGGATTTCTTTGAAAAATTAGGTTGGGATACTTACGAGTTTGAACAAGCTAATCAGTTTTCTGGATACCCAACTTCTGATGAGTATGCTTTTTATGCTAATCCTTCCCCCCCAGATCATTTTCTAAACTCATATGACCCATCTTATTCTTATATCCCTCATGTGCTGTGTGATTATTGTGAATCTCCTTCTCATGATGTTTCTACGTGTCTTTATCGTGCTACCTGTGCAAGACTTGTAAAGAAAATTGATGATATGACTGATCAAATGATCAAAAATGATGATATGACTGATCAATTTATAGAGACCATGAAATTGAGAATTGCTGAATATTCTCAATGTTTTAATCAAAATAGAGGGATTTCTACTGATATTAATTCTCGTTTAGGATCTCATAAACCTGATATTGATCTCTGTGATGTTTTTGAACCTTCTTATTCTACTAGGCCTGATTTGAATGAAAACATGTGTTTGCCTAGTTTAGAACAAGAAGGTGACCTCCCTAAGTCTCTATCATCAGATCTTGCACCCTGTACTAGCTCACCTGAAAATGTCACTGATGAACAATCTGATTCTGACAGTGAGTTAGAAATTAGCATCATACCTGCAGTAGAGTTTCATGATTTGGGTGATTCAAAAGATGTTTCATAGGATTTGCATGATGAGATACCAGAACTCACTATGTTTGAATTAGATGATAATATTCTGCCTGTAGAATATGCATCTTTTTCTGATGAGTTTGGTATCCATGGAAGTTCTGATGATGGTTTTCATGCTGATTATGAGTCATTTTCTTTTAATTCCATCCAGACTGACTTCCTTTTTGAATCTTGCAAGTCTGATTATATTGATTCTGAGAACATGACCACTGAGACGTTTGACCAGACTCATATGCATATTGAACTTAAAGGACTTGTGGTTTTAGGACCCTTTGCTTTGCCTAGACAGTTCGTTCATGCTGATCCAATTTCTATGCCCATGACCTCACCACTGGCTGTTTTTGAGTATGTTCATTTCATTCCTGATTGGGCCCAACTGTTTGATAAGTTGCAACGGGTCCTTAACTGTGCTTTATTGACTATATGGATGTACTCAATCTGGTGCCAACTCCTTGCGTTTCATAGTCGTTATGCTATTGAGAGTTGGGCATCCTTGTTTGATAAGCTGTTACGTGCTCTAACGAGTTTTTATTTGAATAGCACCTTTTCAGCTTAATATGGAGTGGCTGATGCTCCATAAGCTTTATAGTTTGGGTACAACCTGTATCCAACCTGGTATAATCGTTCCACTCTTCTTTTCTTTTCTTTTTATTTTCTTTTCTTCCTTTTTGTATTTAGTTGTATACATTAGGATTTTGTGAATATGTGTTAGTTGTAAATACTTTGTTTCTTTAGCTTAGCATGTTTTAGTTTTTTCCTTTTTATTTCATTTTTGTTTATTTCATTTTATTTTCATAATTTTTGTTTATTTCATTTTACTTTCATTTTTATTTTCCTTTTCTTTTATTTTCATCTTATTTTCGTTTTTTGTTTCATTTTTGTTTTTCTTTTCCTTTATTTTGCTTTAGATTTTTTTTGTTTAGTTTGCAATTTAGTAGGTCTTTGATTTTTGTTTAGTTTTGATTTTGTAAGTATATGTGTGTGTTTGGTTTTGTTTTGATTTTTGTTCTGATTTTGATTTTTGTCTTCTTTTCCTTAGTTTTTAGGGTTGTGGTTTGTTTTTCACTTTTTGTATGTTTCTTTGATTTTAGTCTTGCTTTTTCTTTTTCATTTTGGTTTTGTTTTTTGTTTTTGGGTCGTGTTTTAGTTGTATATATTTTAGGTTTTTCGGTTGTTTAGTTATGGACTTGTTTTTTAGCGCCTTAATTCTCCCAATGAGGACATTGTGAAGTTTTGGTGTGGGAGTGAGGTGCCATTTTTATTGAAATTTTTTGAAATTTTTTGTTGTTTTTGGGGACGTTTGTATCTTTTCCGATTAGATTGAATGTCCTGTGCTTTAGTTGTTAGTTTGTATATAAATAGGATGTGCATGATAAGTCTCCAACTTCGAATATGATATTCTAAGCCCTAATTCTAACCCCAGCTGTTCATTACGGGTTGTGTAATCCAGTCCTTGTTATCCTTTCATCATTGTCTTCAGGTTTTAGGTTTCCATGAATGATTCTCCCACTAGCTTGTGACATGATTACTTTGGAAAAAATTGAAAAAAATGAAAAAAATTGTATTATAAATAAAGAAAAAAAGAATAAAATTTTGAATGACAAGTATCCCTTTGAGGCATGCGCTACTGGGCGTTACCCTTTGAGGCACGTGCTACTAGGTGTTACCCTTTGAGGCAATATTGCTACTGGGAAAGCTTGTTTCCAAAGTCAGTATAAGAATAATGTAGTTATGTGAACTAAGTGGGATTGAGTCTATTCTGGTAAATCTGAGTCCTGGGGATGATGATACACTTGCACACAAACACTGGGATGGATTCAAAATCTTGATGTTCAATGGGGTGAAAATTAGAGTTTTGATGTCATTTAGAGGTAGATGGCTTTGAAGTACATTTAATGTATATACAAGTCAATAATTGAGTACATGGGTGATTTAGCTGATTAGGAGTTGTGCATATGTTTCCCAAGTTTTGTACATATCAGCTTTGAGAAAAACCCAAAAAGATTTTCTTTTATTTTTGAATAATTTTGTGGGTATTTTCACTTTGAAACCCTCACGAGACCTCACTCGTCCACTTGGGGGTCCAAGGGGTTTAAAGGGCTTGTTGCATACACTAAATGCAACCGTGATTCCTACGACAGTGAGTTAGGATTTTCTCTTCTTTTATTTTCATTTTCTTTTAGTTAGCTTAGTTTGTTTTACTCGAGGACGAGCAAAATCTTGGTGTGGGAGTATTTGTTTGAGCTAAAAATGTGCTATTTTTAAGGTACTTTTTCACCAGTTTTAGGCTCATTTTAATAATATTTTTAGGGTTTTTAATTGATTTTATTTTATTTTGCAGATTTTGAATAAATGCGGAAAAAGGGTTTAAATGGTAGAAAAAGTGAGAAAAATAGAAGAATTGTCGGAGGTTGAACAACCGGGCCAAAAATCGATGAAAAACCGACCAAAGAAAGATGAAGAAAAGGAAAAAAAAACCAAACCGGTCCAGCTTGAACCGGACCGGCCGGTTCAGCTGAACCGGTTCAGTTTAAAGACACCCTCCCCTTCCTCTTCGCGTCCGTCTTCTTCTCCATTCCCTGCCTCGCGTCCTCCATTCCCATAACCCCGCTTCACCGAGTTCTCTGCTCCCTCTCGCACCCTTTCCATCTCCTTCCTCCTTCTCGCTATACCTCGTCATCTCTCTCTCTCCTCCAGCACATCCCCTTCCCAAACCCAGAAACCACCCCCCAATCCACAGAATTCCCAAACCCAGTAATCCCCGAAACCACTTCGCACCATCCCGCCAGGCCACGTACACCCCGCTGGCTTCATCTCTTCCATCCACGACACCCCCTTTGTTGGCCTTCTCATCCACCGTCCACACCATCACCAGACGAAGGGTCAAGATCGAGATGGAGGTCGGGTATTTAAGCGTTGTAGAGACGCCATTGAAGGGTTCAAGTTCGAGGTTTAGGTATTTTAGAGTAGGTAATTAGGAGTAGATTAGGTTTAGTTTAAATCGCTTTCAATTTCCATTTCGTTTTCGATTTTCTCAATTAGGGTTTTAGTGAAATTGTTTTTAGGGTTTCGACTTCGAATTTGCATTTCTGGGTTTCGAATTTTGGGTTGTATTGATGATGCTGGTTCGATTTTTGGCAAAACAATTCTGGGTTACTGAATTCAATTTCCCCTCTCCCTTGTTGCGGTTTGTTCGAATTGCTGTTGTTGTTTCTGGAATGTTAATGTTGTTCGAATGGTTGCAATTCTGGGTAGCCGAAGCAATTGTGAGTATGCTCTTGCTGTTTGGGTTTATGTTCAATCAACCTTCCCCTGCAGCTTTTGGTTCTTCGTTGTCTTAGATTTTCATCCCTTCCCCTGGTTCGTAATGCATTCAGTTAGTGCTCTATTTAGATTCTGTTTCAATTGCCTTCCCCTGTCTCAAGCTTTGGTTCGTTGTTGCCTGCTATTGCTTGTTGTTCTTCAATCAATTGTCGCTTGGTTTTAATTTCGTCCCTTTCCCCCACTGTTGACTTTCATTTAAGATTTTGGAATAACAGATAATTAGGTTGTTAGTTTTTAACCATGGTTAATTGCAAGTTTGGTTGTTTAATTTGGTTTAATTGGTTAATCAATATAAAGGTTAGTTTAGGTTTAGTTTATTTAGTTAATTAGGTTGTTTTAATTCTTTGTTGAATTAGGATTAGATGAGTTTAGTTGAATTAGGTTGTTAAATTGATTTAAATAATTTCACTTAGTTTAGATAAGTAAATTTTATCGTTTAGTTTTAAATGACCATAATTTCACGTCTTCTCTGTGGACCGACCCTTAAGTAGTACGACTGACAATCGAGTATTTGAGGTTTCTTTTTTTTTTCTTTAATTTAATTTTCCGCCCCCCCCCCTCAAAATCTCTCAACAATGGGCCATAACGGCTAATAATTTTGCTGCCTCTCACAGCAAAATTCTTTTTCATACAACTCACGGCTTTATAAAACTCTTTAGAGATTCCCTCGTTCGAGCGAGTTCACTCCCAAAACTGTTTTAATTTAATTAAAATAGGCCATGATGCACCAATAGTTATGGCTATTATCATTTCAAAACATGAAATCCTTCTTTGAAAAACTCACCCTTATGCACCTAATGCAATTTGAGGACATCGAAGGGAAGGGGCTCCACATATATCACATTCAAGCACTTCATAATCAATTCAACACAATGTGCCACACATGGCGTCGCAATCCACACGATTGCGGTCAATTCACAACCTAGGCTCCCTCCTCACAAGCACCGTACCACAAAGACCTCGAACCACTCATAGTTCTTCCTCAAACCATCCAACTACCATATCGGCTTTTCAATTTATTCATCATAAGATATTATCATGCTAGTTTATGAAAAGGTAAGGTTTAGGTACTTACCTGGGCAAGCAGCACCATTCAGCGGTGCGTTACAGCAAGCATACGTACGCATAGATACCATCGCATCCACATATAAAACTATAGCACTTTATTTAGCAATTCAAACATGATTGGGCTCTAAACATTTATAATTTACTTCAGAGTTAATAACCCATTATGGGATAGTTAAGCGTATAAATGACCATAGAATAACTCGACATTTATATATGTCAATTTCAAACTCGTACGATGCAATTCGAAGTTCATAAACGGTCATGGAACGACTAAACATTCATATACATTGATTTTAAACACATACGATTTATTCCGAAGTTCATAAATGGTCATGGAACGACTAAACATTCATATACATTGATTTTAGACACATACGGTTCATTTCAAAGTTAGTTTCCAGGAATGATTCGACTTAAAACTTTAAGCTTGTATGATCTAATTAAGTTCGAATCTTAGCTCAACATGCGTACTTTACTTCAAATTAAAGCTTCCAGCTTGAATTAACTAAGTTGATCCGAATCAAAGCTAAACATATATAATTCATTTCGAATTAACAACTCAGGCATAAATTACCTAAATTGATTCGAATCGAAGCTAAACATATATAATTCACTTCAAATTAACAACTCAGGCATAAATTAACCAAATTGATTCGAATCGAAGCTAAACATATATAATTCACTTCAAATTAAATCTTCAGGCATCAATTAACTAAATAGGTTCGAATCAAAACTAAAGATGCGTAATCCTCTTCGGATTAAATCTTCAGGCATGTGTGACCTTAACATATTTGAATTGATTATAAACATGCATAGTTTCTCATCACATAATCCATGACATTAAGCAAACCTAAGCTGACATAAATCATCGTTTAGGTTAAAATGTTTCGAAATTAATAATAATGTAGGAGGCGAGGAACTCCCACCTGTATTCCAAGCTAGAGGACTCGTTCTAAGCGCTTTCGAGCTCGATTTGGATACTGGGAAGCGTCAATCCTCAGCCCAATTAGTCCCTAATCCACGCCCAATAGCTGAGACAAAACCCTTGCCCGAATGCCTTGGTTGAACCAAAACCCTAGCTCTCGAATTTGGTGACGTCTGTGGCTGATTTGAGTTGAATTCGACCCTCAATTTATAGGGGAGGTCGATTCTGGCATGTGGGTGGCATATCGAGGCCCCAAAACGCGACAGCCCAGCTTTGCTTTGCGGTGAGAAGTGGCGAAAGCCGGGCTGGTGGTGGTTGGCTGCACACAGGGACCACCGTGGTCCACTCGCCGGTGACAGCCGACCACTCGCCGAGATTGCCGCGGCGCATCGTCGCTCCTCCCTCCCTTCTCTCCCTGTTTCGTGTGGTTCATGTGGCAGGGTTGTGAGAACCCCCCTGGTTGCGTTTTTGTGAAAGAGAAGGGGGCTCAGCCCCTCTTTTTTTTTTTTTGGTTCCTTGGTCGCTTACCTATTCAACTAACATCGCCTATCTGATTTCTAATCTCGTACCTCATATCCTATCCCGAATCGATAATACAACCCTTCGTCGATTATTCGATCCCAAATACGTCTAGGTTCGATTTAATAAGCCATAAACGAATTCTAAGGTGGAAAACGTAATCGTACTTAGGAAATGACTAAATAAATCGAACAACGACTAAATTAAACTACCGATATAATTTGAAGGCGCAAATAACACGAATTAACTTTAAAATCGATAATAGCAATAATAATCCCTTTTTAATAAAATTACAACTCTGAAAAGCACATCAATAATCATTTAACTCTTACAGTTATTAAAAATATGATTTTATAACGTAAAAAGGTAATATAGCTAGCTTAACAGAAAACAAAAATGCGGGTCTTACACTCTTCCCCCCTTAAAAGGATTTCATCCTCGAAATTCTAAATCTATGTTCGGTCTTTCCTAGAATGCATGCACACAACTAGGATATACACGATAGGTTTTTAAAAGGTTTCATTTTGAAAACACTACTTTTAAATCGAAAGAAAATGACTTATGGTTTCCAGTCTCCTCCTCGCCAATGCTCTTCAAGCGTCTACTCACTCTATTTGGGCACCGAGGGAAAATCACATCAAAGAGGAGCAACTGAGTTGGCATGGAAAACCATATCGAGTTTGTTTAGAAAAATGAATAAAGATTTCCGATAATCTAGACTCAGTTCGCACGGCAAGCAATAATTCTATGCATATGCATCTATAAGTGGGCATCTAAGGGATGACATTCGAGACAATGACTTCTTAAGGTCATGCACTAGCAGTCTCATTCTAAAACATGAATTCAAGTCACTTTTGGGATCACAAGGGTTAACATGGAGACTACTATAACACATTTAGAATAATAAAAATGTCACCTAGAACCACATAGTATCATTTAAACACAATTGCGTCACATAGAATCATTTAAGTATAATAGCATGACATAGTATTACATAGTATCAACAATCCAGAGTTCTTAAGCCTATGAGTTGGATGAAACATGAAACCGACTAAGGTATATATGGCAAGCAATTTACAAAATGAGAGCATGTATGATTGACATTCCTATGCTTTTATTTCGATCTAAGGCTAAATCATTTACTAGAAAGTTACCATATCACACTAAGATAGCAGAGATACCATTTACGCCATATTGGCAATGGAAGAACTTCAAGTACCATTCAAGATCATATTGACATCACGTATGGTTAACATCAAAGCATTGAACATCAAGAATCACGGATAACATGAACTAGCATAATCATGCCGATAAGAACAACTTGGAGAAAAGGTGTTAAAGTAGAAACGCAAGTTAATGACTTTGATGGTTGGAAGGCTTGCCCTAAGGTTCTTACTTGGGGTTGATGATCTCTTAAGTCATAGATTCATACAAATGAAGGGCTATGTTCATCCAATAGCTTTCATGCTTGATTCATTGTGAGAATATGTGAGTGCAGGCTTCTAGGGTCGTCTCATCATGCTATAGATATATGTCTATGCAGTGATTCAGCAATAACATGCAATCATAGAATTCACAGAATGCAGATAACGTGTAAGAGGTCAAGTCATGCCGTGTATTATGAAACTTCATTCGTCTGGATAATCAAGTCACCTACCAAACCAAACTCAAGTCAAGCATGGATTGCACAAAGGCAAGCGAAGGTGAAGATAGACACCTAGGGTGACCACATCATGCATTAAGTGCATATGTATATAGTTGTTCAAACCATACCGTGGGATAATAAAACTTATGGAGTGCAAGTAATGACTCAGAGATCATACAAGCAATGGTTCGCATGGGTTAAACCACTTAACCAATCCAACCACTACGCAACTAAAGTTCATGATAAGCAACTCCAATGACGTGTATTTACTGTACCATTCACTCATAAAACGTACGATTGGTCATCAATCAACTAGCATGGGTAAGAACGACGGTGTTAATGGTCTTACAGGTATGTGTTGAGGGTTTACGAGGTACACCTATCCCGTAGGTGATCATATGGGTCTCACTGTAGTTTGTTTACCTTTGTAGACATCATTACTACGTACAATTCCAAAGTCTGCTAGGTTCTTCCTCCCTTTCGCTTTTTAGGTGCATTAGGGTTCGTCCAAGCCAAAACATCGTCACCCCAATTATGAATAACAATCCATATATAGAAAGCAAGTAATACACGGATTAGGTAACAATGGCAAACAAGGAGAACAGTAGGTACACTTACGCGATGTTTAGTGGGGTCCTACCACTAGCTATTAGTCTTTCAAGCCCGTATACAAGAGGAACCCTTAACATACTCAGGAATTTCAGAATTCGAAAACGAAGGGTGTCATTTAGTAGGATTATCAATCATAGCAACTAATTTCCAATCATTCCTTTCCTAGCTCATTATGAAAGATTCTAACGACGTACACATCTTAGCACTTACACATTTACAGGCAACATTTGATAAACATAAGGGCGCGTATTAGTGAATCTAAATTGCCTCATTATCAGTAACGGAAAGTAAACCCTTCGGAGGAAGATAAACTTGGCTTGACAAACAAAACGGCATTAACGTCTTAAAATCTTAAGTTTCAAAGGATGTAAAATAGCTTTTCTATTTCAAATCTCATTGTTTTTGATAAAAGCATGGTTAACTACTTCTAGCTCTCTCTCTACCAACCTTTGAGTACGTCTGCTCACTCCATTATGGGGCCCGAGGAACAAATCGTATTATAGGGGCAAATATGAGCTTAGACTTAAGGCTTTCAAATCATTTAATTCAAATCACATGTTCTTTAAACATTGAATTAAAATCACCAAGGCATATAAATGAAACAACCTTCGGTTGAGCTAAAACTTATCTTATCCACGACAATACGAGCCACTCGGCCTATACCTTAGCAAATGGTTCTCTCATCCAACCATTCAGCTTACTCAAGCCGTATCTAAATAGGGAAACGCGCTAACATTCACATAAAAATCACACTTGCGCACAAGGCGGGCATGTATCACATCATTTTCAACGCGTTCGTAGGCAATTATATGAGATACAAGAGTCAGGTCGCGGCCTATGGTCGCAGGACCATGCTCTAATACCATCAATGTAACGCCGCCAGCCCCTAGGGCCGAAAGCGTTACGTTTTCTTAACTTTTTGCTTAAATTCTGGGACGAAATAGACAGAATTTCCTCTAAAAACTGACCGTTTTCAAGCTAAAGGCCTTACAATAAATCCCTGCAAATCAACGGAAGCGCAAAACATTTAAAAGAAGCTCAACGGCTACATGCCGGAGTTCGTAAATCAAGGAGCCACTCGCTCGTAGTGCACCAGCTAGAATAGTTCATTAATATAGGAAAAGTAAAAGATACAACTCAACGGTTCACACATTTGGAGTATTCGGGTTTACATCCCAAAACATAACTAACGTTGACCAAGAGGACATCTAACTAATTAGATGGTTAGGTCATATGGCCATACAGAGTGACTTATGAACAATATGCATTACATGAACTAGAATACTTGTTTACAAATGTTTATAGACTAAGAATACTTTGCATGACTTCATTAAAGACATAAGTAGGCGCACATGACACCTTGCAAGCGAGAATAGACACTATCTTGACATCACTGACTTAATTTCCCCCTGTCAGAAAGAAAACCTGGGGGAAAAGGGGAAAGAGTAGTGGGATGAGCAACCACATGCTCAGTTAGTGTCCCCTAACCCCCTTAATACCAAAACCGTTGCAGGCAACAATATGCTTACTAGTCACATATCACGTATTCATACTTTACTATCATATTAGGCATTCATAAAATTCCTACGGAAACATTACTAATCATAAACTTGACTTTAAGCACTCAAACACGTTTCTAGGTCTCTAAATGACCAAACTTCTTTGCAAAAAGGAAGTCAAACACTTAAACAAGTGACGAGGCTAAGCACAGAGACTTTCTTTTACAAAAACATAACTTCTTACCGTTCTATTCGAACTATGCATGAAACCCTATTCACATGATGTGCATATAAGGTGATCTCCTTTTTATAATCATACTTTTCTTAGCGTTTCATTCATATGATATGCATAAGGCACACACAGATTTCAAGTCTCATTCAAATCTCATAACTCATTCATAGGTTATGCATGAAACATGCTCATAAGGCCTTCTTTTTCGTAATCGAATCTTACATAGCATCTCATTCACATTTCATTTATAACAAAAGCATAGTACATGCAAAGAAAGCTTTCTTTCGTTTCTTTGAAAACATTTCATTTAGCCTCTTGAGGCTCCTAAAAACTCTTCTCTTAGCCTCTTGAGGCTCATATTCTTTCATATCGGTAGCATACTGACCCTTATAAACTTTTCACATTTCATTCATATGGCCTCGTATCGCCGCACAAAAACATTCTTTTTGAAATACTTGAAATGGCGTACTGCTGATTGGGTGAGATCTATTCTGAACCCCATAGCGAGACCTAACGCTCACACGTAAGCTCTTACTCCCGGGATGGCTACATATAACATATCGGACCAGTAAATCAACCCTCGTCAGGGCCTCTAGGATTTTCGGACCTTCCCCTTGGTTAGCATCATTAATCTCATATTGTCCGAAGCACATTATCTTAGCCACTTTAAAGCGTATGGGCCATAACGACTAATAATTTTGCAGCCTCTCACAGCAAAATCCTTTTTGATACAACTCACGGCTTTATAAAACTCTTTAGGGATTCCCCCGTTCGAGCGAGTTCACTCCCAAAACTATTTTCATTTAATTAAAATAGGTTATCATGCACTAATAGTTATGGTTACTATCATTCCAAAACATGAAATCCTCCTTTGAAAAACTCACCCTTATGCACAAAATGCAATTTGAGGACATCGAGGGGAAGGGGGTCCACATATATCACATTCAAGCACTTCATAATCAATTCAACACAATGAGCCACACATGGCCTCGCAATCCACGCGATTGCGGTCAATTCACAACCCAGGCTCCCTCTTTACAAGCACCATACCACAAAGACCTCAAACCACTCATAGTTCTTCCTCAAACCATCCAACTACCATCTTAGTTTTTCAGTTTATTAATCATAACATATTATCATGCTAGTTTATGAAAACGTAAGGTTTAGGTACTTACCTGGGCAAGCAGCACCATTCAGCGGTGCGTTACAGCAAGCATACGTACACATAGATAACATCGCATCCACAAATAAAACTATAGCACTTTACTTAGCAATTCAAACATGATTGGGCTCTAAGCATTTATAATTTACTTCGGAGTTAATACCCATTATGGGATAGTTAAGCGTATAAATGACCATAGAATGACTCAACATTTATATATGTCGATTTTAAACTCGTACGATGCAATTCGAAGTTCATAAGCGGTCATGGAACGACTAAACATTCATATACATTGATTTTAAACACATACGATTCATTCCGAAGTTCATAAATGGTCATGGAACGACTAAACATTCATATATATTGATTTTAGACACATACGATTCGTTTCGAAGTTAGTTTCCAGGCATGATTCGACTTAAAACTTTAAGCTTGGATGATCTAATTAAGTTCGAATCTCAGCTAAACATGCGTACTTTACTTCGAATTAAAGCTTCCAGCTTGAATTAACTAAGTTGATTCAAATCAAAGCTAAACATATATAATTCACTTCGAATTAATAACTCAGGCATAAGTTACATAAATTGATTTGAATCGAAGCTAAACATATATAATTCACTTCAAATTAACAACTCAGGCATAAATTAACCAAATTGATTCGAATCAAAGCTAAACATATATAATTCACTTCAAATTAAATCTTCAGGCATCAATTAACTGAATAGATCCGAATCAAAACTAAACATGCATAATCCTCTTCGGATTAAATCTTCAGGCATGTGTGACCTTAACATAGTTGAATTGATTATAAACATGCATAGCTTCTCATCACATAATCCATGAAACTAACCAAACCTAAGCTGACATAAATCATTGTTTAGGTTAAAACGTTTCGAAATTAATAATAATTTAGGAGGCGAGGAACACCTCCTGAATTCCATGCTAGAGGACTCGTTCTAAGCGCTTTCGAGCTCGATTTGGATACTGGGAAGCCTCAATCCTTGGCCCAGTTAGTCCCAAACGCACGCCCAATAGCTGAGACAAAACCCTAACCCGAATGCCTTGGTTGAACCAAAACCCTAGCTCCCGAATTTGGTGACGTTTGTGGCTGATTTGGGTTGAATTAGACCCTCAATTTATAGGGGAGGTTGATTCTGGTGAGAATGGCCGGATTCCGGCACGTGGGTGGCATCTCGAGGCCCCAAAATGCGGAAGCCCAGGTTTTCTTTACGGTGAGAAGTGGCGAAAACCGGGCTGGTGGTGGTTGGCTGCACACAGGGAACACCGTGTTCCCTCCTTGGCTTGCCAGCGACAGCCGACCACTCGCCGGCATTGCTGCGACGCGTCGTCGTTCCTCCCTTTCTTCTCTCTTTGTCTGGTGTGGTTCATGCGGCAGGGTAGTGAGAACCCCCCCTGGTCGCATTTTTGTGAAAGAGAAGGGGGCTCAGCCCCTCTTTTTTTGTTTTTTGGTTTCTTGGTCGCTTACCCATTCAACTAATATCGCCTGTCTAATTTCTAATCTTGTACCTCATATCCTATCCCGAATCGATAGTACGACCCTTCGTCGATTATTCGATCCCAAATACGTCTAGGTTCGATTTAATAAGCCACAAACTAATTCTTAGGTTGAAAACCTAACCGTACTCAGGAAACGACTAAATAAATCGAACAATGACTAAATTAAACTATTGATATAATTTGAAAGCGCAAATAGCACGAATTAACTTTAAAATCGATAATGGCAACAATAATCCCTTTTTAATAAAATTACAACTCTAAAAAGCACATCGATAATCATGTAACTCATACAGTTATTAAAAATACGATTTGATAACGCAAAAAGGTAATATAGCTAGCTTAACAGAAAACAAAAATGCGGGTCTTACACTCTTCCCCCCTTAAAAGAATTTCGTCCTCGAATTTCTAAATCTAAGTTCGGTCTTTCGTAGAATGCACGCACACAACTAGGATATACGCGGTAGGTTTTCAAAAGCTTTCAATTTGAAAACACTACTTTTAAATCGAAAGAAAATGGCTTATGGTTTCCAGTCTCCTCCTCGTCAATCCTCTTCAAGCGTCTACTAACTCTATTTAGGCACCGAGGGCAAATCGCATCGAAGAGGGGCAACTAAGTTGGCGTGGAAACCCATATTGAGTTTGTTTTGAAAAATGAACAAAGATTTCTGATAATCTAGACTCAGTTCGCACGACAAGCAATAATTCTATGCATATGCATCTATAAGTGGGCATCTAAAGGCATGAAAATCGAGACAATGACTTCTTAAGGTCATACACTAGCAGTCTCATTCTAAAACATGAATTCAAGTCACTTTTGGGAACACAAGGGTTAACACGGAGACAACTATAACACATTTAGAACAATAAAAATGTCACCTAGCACCACATAGTATCATTTAAGCACAATTGCGTCACATAGAATCATTTAAGTATAATAGCATGACATAGTATTGCATAGTATCAGCAATCCAGAGTTCTTTAGCCTAGGAGTTGGATGAAACATGAAACCGACAAAGGTACATATGGCAAGCAATTTGCAAAATGAGAGCATGTATGATTGACATTCTTATGCTTTTATGTCGATCTAAGGCTAAATCATTTACTAGAAAGTTACCATATCACACTAAGATAGCAGAGATACCGTTTACACCATATTGGCAATGGAAGAACTTCAAGTACCATTCAAGATCATATTGACATCAGGTATGGTGAACATCAAAGCATTGAAGATCAAGAATCACGGATAACACGAACTAGCATAATCATGCCGATAAGAAGAACTTGGAGAAAAGGTGTTAATGTAGAAACGCAAGTTAATGACTTTGATGGTTGGAAGGCTTGCCCTAAGGTTCTTACTTGGGATTGATCATCTCTTAAGTCATATATTCATACAAATGAAGGGCTATGTTCATCCAATAGCTTTCATGCTTGATTCATTGCGAGAATATGTGAGTGCAGGCTTCTAGGGTCGTCTCATCATGCTCTGGATATATGTCTATGCAGTGATTCAGCAATAACATGCAATCATAGAATTCACGGAACGTAGATAACGTGTAAGAGATTATGTCATGCCATGTATTATGAAATTTGATTCGTCTGGATAATCAAGTCACCTACCAAACCAAACTCAAGTCAAGCATGGATTGCACAAAGGCAAGCGAAGGTGAACATAGACACCTCAGGTGACCACATCATGCATTAAGTGGATATGTATATAGTTTTTCAAACCATACCATGGGATAATAGAACTTGTGGAGTGCAAGTAATGACTTACAGATCGTACAAGCAATGGTTCGCATAGGTTAAACCACTTAACCAATCCAGCCACTATGTAACTAAAGTTCATGATAAGCAACTCCAATGACGTGTATTTACTGCACCATTCACTCATAAAACGTACGACTGGTCATCAATCAACTAGCATGGGTAAGAACGGCGGTGTTAATGGTCTTATAGGTATGTGTTGAGGGTTTACGAGGTACACCTATCCCATAGGTGATCGTATGGGTCTCAATGTAGTCTGCTTACCTTTGTAGACATCATTACTATGTACAATTCCAAAGTCTGCTAGGTTCTTCCTCCCTTTCGCTTTTTAGGTGTATTAGGGTTCATCCAAGCCAAAACATTGTCACCCCAATCATTAATAACAATCCATATATAAAAAGCAAGTAGTAGACGGATTAGGTAACAATGGCAAAGAAGGAGAACAGTAGGTACACTTACGCGATGTTTAGCGGGGTCCTACCGCTAGCATTTAGTCTTTCAAGCTCGTATACAAGAGCAACCCTTAATTTACTCAGGAATTTCAGAATTCGAAAACGAAGGGTATCATTTAGTAGGATTATCAATCATAGCAACCAATTTCCAATCATTCCTTTCCTAGCTCATTATGAAAGATTCCATCGACGTACACATCTTAGCACATACACATTTACAAGCAACATTTGATAAACATAAGGGCGCGTATTAGTGAATCTACACTGCCTCATTATCAGTAACGGAAAGTAAATCCTTTGGAGTAAGATAAACTTGGCTCGACAATCAAAACGGCATTAACGTCTTAAAATCTTGAGTTTCAAAGGATTAAAAATAGCTTTTCTGTTTCGAATCTCTTTGTTTTTAATAAAAGCATGGTTAACTGCTTCTAGCTCTCTCTCTACCAACCTTCGAGTACGTCTGTTCACTCCATTATGGGGCCCGTGGGGCACATCGTATTATAGGGGCAAAGATGAGCTTAGACTTAAGGCTTTCAAATCATTCAATTCAAATCACTTGTTCTTTAAACATTGAATTAAAATCACCAAGGCATATAAACGAAACAACCTTTGATTGAGCTAACACTTATCTCATCCACGACAATACGAGGCACTCGGCCTATACCTTAACAAATGGTTCTCTCATCCAACCATTCAGCTTACTCAAGCCGCATCTAAATAGGGAAACGCGCTAACATTCACGTAAAAATGACACTTGCGCACAAGGCAGGCACGTATATGAGATGCAAGACTCAGGTTGTGGCCTATGGTCGCAGGACCATCCTCTGATACCATCAATGTAACACCCCCAGTTCTTATGGCCGACAACGTTACGTTTTCTTAACTTTTTACCTAAATTCTGGGATGAAATGGATAGAATTTCCCCTAAAAACTGGCGTTTCCAGGCTAAAACCCTTACAATAAATCTCTGCAAATGAACGGAAGTGCAAAACATTTAAAAGAAGCTCAACGGCTACACGCCGCAGTTCATAACTCAACGAGCCACTCGCTCGGAGTACACCAACCAGAATAGTTAATTAATACAGGAAAAGTAAAAGGTACAACTGAACGGTTCACACAATCAGAGTATTGGGCTTTACATCCCAAAACATAACTAACTTTGACCAAGAGGACATCTAACTAATTAGATGGTTGGCTCATATGGCCATACAGAGCGACTTATAAACAATATGCATTACACGAATTAGAATACTTGTTTACAAATGTTTACAGA
>JACYFF010031956.1:29672491-29692059 GCA_017589665.1 Selenicereus undatus
TTAATGACTAATTGGGGTAATCAATTGTGTTTAATGCTTGATTCATCACCTACTTCTCATGCTCATAATTATTCACATATTGTTCATTCACTAGAAGGAACCACTTTAGTAGCAACTCGATTAAACTATATCGTTGGTGTAGCTTTAGAATTAAAAGCGAAATTTGTAAAAATTCAGGCTAAAGTTAAGGAGACTAATGAGCAATTATCTGCAATACGTCTTTCTTTAGTTAACGAGATTAGGCATAGTGGAAAATCTACTTTTATGTGCTGGTACCACATTTCAGTATAAATATCCTTTCCAAAACCCCAAAAAAAACTCATTTACTTTGCGTTATTAAAAGTCCAAAAATAGGTATGAGAAAAATCAACTAAAAAATCATCTAAAAAGGCAGAGAAAGAAGAACATGATGGGAGTCTAAGTAGTACAATCTTGAAGAATTATAGGACATCTTTGATAAAGAACAAAACCTGGAAGAATTAAACAAAATCCTAACCACAATAGTTGACAAACAAGATGTATTATTTGATGATAATGAAGAGACAAATAATGTGCAGTTATAAGAAGAAATATATCAACAGATGAACCTAATTAAACACAAGGATCTTAATGTTATGCCTTTAGTAGAAGTTAGAGGGGAACTGGATTAAAAAAAAAGGCAAAATGGTATTTGACGATGAAATTAATGAGATTGGAGAAGTACTTAACATCGATGAAATTGAGTCCAATTTAGTTAACAATGTTGCACCTAAACTTAAAGAATTTGGTGAACCTTTTAGAAGAAATACCAATTTTATAAGACCTGAGTACGTTCCAATAGGGTGCACAATTAACTTTTTCTTTAGGTTTACTCTAAGGAAAACCACGACCTTTAAAGAGATTGGTCTTACTCCAATTAGCTAAACATGATACATTTTAAATATCGATAGAGCGTGTAATAGAGAGGAAATATTTGATCATTGGAAAAGAGGCAAGGATAATGTCCCAAACTTACATACTATATGGACTACTAGAATTTCCTAAACTAATCGAACATAGCTTTTTTAGCACTATAGCTGACTTGTATGACTCATTAAATGAGGAACATAAAAATGTATTAAGAATAATGGAAACACCAGCTGTTACATCACTACAAAAAAAAGTCAATATAACGACAAAATCAGCAATGGAAAAAGGCAGAATAGCAATGGATTTTTGATTTCAGTGATGGAATTGGCAACAGAAAACGGGTTGTCAGTTTTTCAATCGTCGTTAAGTACTTGGCAGTGTAATTTTCCAATTTCATCGCCATCAGTGAGGGACCCAACGACAACCTGAGCTTTGGTGGGAGATAAAAAGGCGGAAAGTCAGCGACAGAAGCAGTGACGGATTCGTAATTCTATCGCTGACTTCTGAGCAAAAAAATAAAAACTCCGTTTCTGTCGCCAATCCGTCGCTATATTTGTAAATTTTTTAATAAAACACTTATTTTTGGTAATAATTTTTTGTCATTCTCCTTAGTACATACATTTAAATCTCTACAAGAAATTTACAAAGAGTATTCAGTCCATTCGATACAATGGCTTCGAATATAGCTTCATTCGAAGCGTTCTTAACAATTTCCAAACCACAAACAAGTGGATTACCACATACAATACAAACTAGTTTTCAATTACACTTAACAACAAATCCAACACTAGAAACCAATCGTTTTCAATTCACAAACCACATATCCCAAGCAAAGAGCGTATATACCACAAATCTCAAGCCAACCACAAGTTGCTAGTTTCCAAGTGAAATTAAGTAAGAAGAAGAGGGAGAGGCAAGCACCAAGAGGAGTTGGGTTAAGTAAGCACCAAGAGGAAGGAGAAGCAAGCACCAAGCCTTGAGAAGCACCAAGAAGAAAGGAGGAGAACGACCAACTGGGGGAAAGTCGTAAGCTACTCAATCACTAAGGTGAGGATCATCATCCTCTTTATCCTTATCCTTATCCTCATCCTCATCCTCATCATGTTGTGGATGATGAGCAAAGGGTGGTTGAGATCCCAAGTCAGGAGCTTGTTGCATTTGAAAAAGAGCTTGCAATCGCTGATCGGTGCTCATCGTATGCTGGCTCAGTTCCTGGTTAGTTTGGGTGAGCATTTTGTTAGATTCCTCCAGTCGCTTACATCTCTCCATAAGCAACCGGTAACTTTCAGCTTATAAAGTTTGCTCACCCTCTAAGTTAGTTACTATACCCCTTAAATCATTCAACTCTTGTTGCGATCACATATAACATGTACTTGCCGAAAGCCATTTATGTGAAGTATGCATTACTATAACAATTAAATACACTTATCATATAACCATGTTGATTAAAACTTCAATATTAAAATCGTATCAACTCATTAAGTGGGACTGAAGTGATAGGATTCTCTAATGTTGACAGCCGCATTGCCAATGCCATAAATACAACCTTGTTTGTTCATGTACGTCTTCACCTACAGCTCATTCGGGTTTAGAAGTGTTTGGGATAGATCTTGAGAATTGTCATCCCTGGTCCCTTGAGAGTTGATTGCATTTTAAAATTCTCGTTCAAAAGATTCCTACAATATTACAACATTTGCAAAAAATTATATATATTACACATATTGAAATTAAAGTACACGAGTCCAGTTTGAACTACTAATAAAGATTGAAGACTGAGAATAGCTTGCGTATGTTTATTGTGATTTCTTATCAACCGAAGGGCCATCTTCTTTGCCATGGACTTTGTGAGTGCGGGTGAATAATTCAACAATTATGGGATCTGTCGCAAGTTATTCCCTCTATGTACCAAACAAAATTATATGAAACACATGTCAACCCACATTCAAAGTACTTACAGCATTAAAATTAACGTTGCAAAAAGCAAAGTTCGTTACCAGACACCTCATATGCTCATGCATAGGGATCAAGTCACAGGTGTGGAGATATGGGCCACCACTTTCTGGAGTACTTAGTCGATTCTTTTGGACTGTTTCACGCAATTTCTTATATGCTTTGTTTGCTCAGCATTATTGGAGTCCTTCCTATTAAGCATCGCCGAGCCAAATAGGCTTCATGTTGAACTTCCATGCTTTGCCAAGGAAGTCTCTCAAGCGTGCATTGCCTCTATTTTCCATTTTTTTTCTTATACGATCCTCATAGAGAGGATCCCAAATAAACCAGTCCTGTAATTACGAGGACAACAAACACATCAAATAATACAATAATAACTTATGAGGTTCAACAAAGTGTTAATATGTAGTGACTTTAGTTATCTTGAACTCTCCAAACCACAAATCCTATACAAGTTTGGGCACTTTATCCCAAGAAGGCCAAGCTTCATAATGTTTGCTTTGAAATATAAGAGAAATCCTACTAACAGCACTTTCATTTGGGAAAAACCTAATTAAACAAAACACATAAATTGATAAGCTGTTAAACAAAATACTTAAAAGTTTAAAACATATAACAATTGAAGACTTACCCATTACTGTCTTACATAATATACGTCTTTGTTCGAGTGCTCCCAGACTAGATTGTGCTTCACTATCTCCAGTTGCAAGGTTTTCTTGGGACTGGTTTGAGTTAGGGTCAATAGGTTAGGGGTTAAGGTGCATAGGGTTGGGAAAAGGGGTGTTCGATGGAATGTTATAGGTAAATTGATTGTACATGGTTGTCTGGTTGGGAATATATGGGGTCTGAAGATGGAAAGCCCCAAATTAAGATAGGATTGATCCTGAAAGACCTGTATGTAAGCAGTCATCGTTGCTTCTACTTGAAATGTGGTATGAGGTACCTAGGGGGAAGGTTGATGAACATCCATTCCAGTAGGATCTACAGCGGAGCTTATGCCCCCTCGTCCTCTAACTCAAGTAGAGGACTTAACTTGATGAGAAGTGGAATCCATACCCGATATGTTTGACAACAAATGCAAGTACAAATATAGAAAGAATACACATATCAACCTTTTACTCAGACAACATAATAGGTAGGTAACAAATATTTTCAAAATTCATTCACACAACAAAAGTAAGCCACAACCAATAGTTTTCCAAGTAAGTACTGAACTATATAACAATTCATAAGCACTCAATCATCTGCATCATCATCATCGCCAACGTCATCGTTATCGTCATCATCATCATATAACTGCAGATTTTCCTCTACTTCATTTGTTTCATTCTGTCGTCCTACTCAGTCCCTTCATCACCCTTATCCTCCTCTTCCTCATCTTTGTCCTCATTAACCTGAATAAGTAAAAAACCCATTTCATTATTAACCTCTTCCGGTGGTGCACTTTCATCCACTAATGATATAGGGATAACATCATTCACAGGCTCGACGAATGTCATCATGCCTGTTTGTTGGTAAGCAATAGGTAGAGTGTATTGCTTATCCACTATCGCCCTTGGTTTGGTTGGTATGACAACAAGCTAATTTTCCCTATCCCTTGAGCGATCTGGATGTGGCATAATGTATACTTATGATGCAGTGTTCGAGAAGATGAATGGGGCGTACTCTCTGTACCTCTTTATGCAATGTACCTCAACAAGTTTGCTTAGTTTATGAGATCGTGTCCTATGATTCAATGTGGGATCAAACCACTCACAACTGAATAGCACACATCTTTTAAGTGGTTTGGCTACATACTCAATTTGGATAATATCCTTAAGTACGCCATAATAATCATTTTCAATATCGCCTTCTCCTATACCACATACACCAACACCACAATTATATGTTTTCTTTATGACACTGCGAGCTTCTGTGTGGAATTTAAATCGGTTAACTCTATATGCCGTCCACATTGGCACATACCGATTTGACTTCGTAGCCAATTGTGTGAAGTACCAATGTTTGTGGTCATCAAATAGTTGAATGTAATGCACCAAAGGTGACAGAATATGTGGTTTTAGCTAATACAATGCACCAAATTGTTCTGTGAAAGTTATCAAGAAATAAGTTATATTACTTACATTTTGACTAAGCCAATCTGTAAAATGAGTTTCAATGATGGTGTCAACATTAGCATCGCTGACATTGGGACGTACAATTCGTACTTATTCTATGAAAATTCTATCACATTTTACGAAGGTGGGAAATAAACTAGTGTTCTGAATGATAAACTCAATAGAAACTTACAATGCCTAACATGACACTCGCCCAATATAAGGTTTAACTTCATCACAATTTAACAACACATGAAGATGGGCAACAATATATTCAGCATCTGTGAGATACCTTGATCTTTCCTCACCAATAGCGATCCGTTGCGGTTCAAACACAGATAGAGATAGGAAATGATTATTATGTTCATCGCCATCCTCATTTCTCCAGCATCTAGTGCGCATGGAGAGCAAATTAGAGCTGAAGTAATAGGAGGCGAAGAATGTGCTTTCAAGTTCTAGGTAAGCTTCTGTGATTAAACGTTCAAGACATACTTGTTGTTTTATCCTTTTCTTCAATCGGCCAAAGCACCTAACAAATTTATAATTCCCAACACCTGTAAGTGATTGTACATATAAGAATTAAGATAAGTTTTCATGAAATAGAATCTATTTTGCCTTTGAAATGGATACATCCATCGGTATTATATAGGACCACCAAATTGTGCCTCGTCTACCAAATGCACTGGCAATTGATCCATTACATTGAAGAAGACAGGAGGAAAAATTGTCTCCAACTTACAGAGAGTGATGGCAATGTTCCAATGCATTTCTTCAGTGCATCCACTTGTACTATTGTTGAGCACAAGTTCTTAAAGAACTGACTCATCTCAATGAGAGGTTTCGACAAGTCATCCGGGAGCATAGCAAATGCAATAGGTAAAAGAGTCTTCATGAACACATGACAATCATGACTTTTTATATTGTTAAACTTTGTATCATTAGGGTCCATGACATTCCTCAAATTGGAGCAATATCCATCAGGCATTTGAAGTTCCTCTACCTATTCACACAACTCTCTTCGTTTATCAAGAGGAAGAATGAGCTTCGTTTTTGGTTTAACCGTCTTGCCACTAGGGCCTAGCTGCAAATGTAATTCTTCTGTATCACAGATATCTACAACATCCATTCTTGATTTGACATTATCCTTTGTTTTTTCATGAACATCCATCATAGTGTTAGTGATGTTTTTGAAGAAGTTCTTCTCTATGTGCATCACATCTAAATTATGGCGGAGCAATTGGTGTTGCTAATAAAACAACTCCCAAAATATACTCTTCTTCGTCCAATTGTGCTCATTTTCCTTAAATCCTAGTATAACAAATTCACTGTTTATAGTTACCATTGGGAAATATTCCACCTTGGCATAAAGTTTATCCCCAAATATGCAGCAAGGAGGAATCCCTGTAATAATTATGCCTTTTCTAAATGATGTTCTATCTCTTCTAAATGCATGATTCCTTGTGGCAGAAAACACTGATGACAATCAAACCATGAGAGTTTTCCTCCATTCTTCACTCTCAAAGCCTTTGATTGTTTCATACATACAAGACATGCCAATTGCCCATTAGTACTCCACCAGCAAACATTCCGTACACTAGAAATCATTGATGGTCCACGTAAGTGTAGCCTTCATTTGAAATGTCTGCCTCATAGAAATGTCATATGTTTCAATTCCAACGTCCCACAACTCCTTCAAATCATCAATAAGAGGTTGTAAATATACATCTATTTTATTCTTGGGATTTTTAAGGCCAGGGATTACACAAGTCAGGAACATAAATGGTGTGGTCATACATATTTCAGGGGGAAGCTTATAAGGTGTAACTACCACTGGCCAAATGGAATAAGATTTTGAAGAGAAAATGTAAGGAATAAATGCATCAATGCATAAGCCAAGGCTCACATTTTGAGGCTCTGCAGCAAAATCAGAGTACATGTCATTGAAATCTTTCTATGTTGCCCCATCTGATGGATGACATAAAACATTGTCCTCACGTCGATGTTCATAATGCCATCTCATGTGCTCTATAGTACTTCTTGATGCATACAACCTGTGAAGTTGATGTTTTAATGGCAAGTAATGCATCTTTGAGTATGACAATGGATTTTGATTCCTTTGCTATGACCTTCGCCTCTTCCAACTCAAATGCCCATAAAAATTGCGTGCATTGAGGTTTGTGTCCTTCTTAAAGAATAGCATGTAACCTTTACGACAACAATCAATGTCCTTCTTCATGTGCCCATAGTTGTTTGGCAAGCAGTTGTTAGGCAGACACATCTCTTTCATTAATTGAACAATTTCATTGAAACAGTTTTGCGGTATGTTATAATCAGATTTGATACTCAACAATCTCACAGCAGCAGAGAACTCAATGTAGATGGAACAACCATCATATAAGGGTTGTTGAGCAGCTTGAACCATATTACAAAATGGTCCTTAGCAAGTGCTTGACTCCTCCTCCTCTACATTATTAATATGACTTGAACTTCGAGATTCGGGAATTTTACTATTTGAACACCCAAAATCATATTGCTTAGGCTCTACTTCTCCATGACTTATCTAAAACCAATAACCTTTTACAAAACCCTTATACATAAGGTGCATCTTCACCTCATTGGGTATTAAGTACACCCTATTTCTGCATTTATCTTATGGACATCTATATTTTCCCCCATTTTGAAACCCTGTCTGTCTATGTGCAAATTCATCAAACTTATTTACCACATTTAGAAATTCTTGCGTATAACCACTACGATCAAGTAATAATCTATTATACATCCACCTACGATGTGGAGGACCATTTATGTTTTGCTCAAACAATAACCACAAAAGTTATTGGATAAGAATTATTTTTAATTTAAATAATAATAATTAAATTACTCAATTATATATTAAATATATTTTAATACTGAAAGACAACATGAATTAATCCACAAAAACACATATAATTACATCCATTTATATATATATAACATTAGAATCTTGCATTATAGAAGCCATCTTATATTCTTGTGAATTTCATAAAAATAATAATTCATTCAAACTTATAAATTAAACTTCTACGTAATTCATCCAAACTACTTTCACAAAACTAATAATTCATAAACATACTCATATAAAATGGAATAATTTTATATATACATTTACTTATAAACTTCTACAAATATACTTATATTCTTATGAATTTCAGAAAACTAATAGTTCATCTAAACTTGAGCATTTCATTCCACCAACATATCAAATTTTAACTTAAAATTACCAAATATAAACCTAAGTTACATTGGCCAAACTCTTGAAACAAATAAAAGAAATAAGTACACTCAAATATCACATTTCAACAAAATTATGACCTAAAGCATTTCATTCCACCAACACATCAAATTTTAACTTCAAATTACCAAACCTAAATCCTATATTGCATTGAACAAAATCTTGAAACAAATTAGTGCAATAACTTCACACGAATACCACATTTCAATAAAAATATGAACTAACTATGAAATTCTAATAATATAGTACAAAAATTTGTAGAAATAAAAAATAGTTGAAGTGAGGAAATTACGTTAATTTCACTAAAAACTAACCAGCAATGGGCAGATGTAGGCGGCGATGGAGGGGATGGGTGGTGGGTGGCGGGCAGCAGTCCCGGGGATACGGGAGCTCTCGGCCTCTCTCTCTCCCTCTCTCTTTTCGTTCATTCACAACCAGAATGAAAGAAGGACCAGATCTGGTTCCTTTAACTTGGACAGTGACGGAAATTCCGTCCCCACGCACTGAAATTTTAAAAAAAAAACCAAGTGATGGATATTCTGTGGCCATGTAAAAAAAAATCACTGGTGACGGAAATTTCGTCGCCATTTTGAAACAAATTAAAAGTCAATTTTCTGGGCGACGAAAATAATTTTCCGCTGCCAATTCCGTCGCTTAATCTGAGTTATTTCCAATACAGTTTTTTGCCGCTCATTCCGTAGTTACTTTTGTCCACCGCTGAATTCCATCATTATTTTGTGCTTTTTTAGTAGTGTGTTCAAAAAATTGTGCAAGGAAATTGAAACTGAATTTATCGAAGATAAACCTGATCCTAAAGAAAAAGCTAGAGAATGGCAAAGAAAGATTGACATCATAGAATTATGGGATATGAGATATCTTGAGAATTACATTACTGAATTTATTCAATATTATCACAAAACTAGTCATAATTAAATCAACCTTGGTATGTTTCATGACAAATTATTATATCCAATCAAATCTATAATCAATGAAGAATACATTTCACAGCTTGAGAAAGCAAATGTCATTGATACTCTAGGTACATGAATCTCTTGTCTAAGAAAATGGGTTAACGATCAGTATCTCAATCTCTACAGACAAGAGAAAATGAAGAAATAATTTCTAGCCTATTGGGATAATCCACACCAATTGGGAAATGAACCTGAGGGGAGAAGAAAAAAGAAATTTTATAAGAAAAAGAGTTTTAACAAGCAAAGAGGAGAGAAGTATTAAAGAAAATATTTAACAAACCAAGCCCTAAAAAATGAAGATTTTTTAGAAAAGTTGCTTATTGTCCTGCCGGAAAAACAATTGTAATCGTTGGGCTTTCGAAGAAGTAGTTTATTATGCAAACGAATACAAAAATACGAAGAATAACAAGCTTATTAAAACTTTGGGTAGTCTACATTATTTTGAGCTTAGCAAGGAAGAAGCACTAGATCTAACCCTAAAAGACAATAAGGGGATTGTTGAGATTGTACTAGAAAATAAATATGAAGAAAGTGATTATGAAGAAACTAGTCATATGATGGAAAATAGCTCAATTAGTCTTGACAATATTCAAGGAGAAGAATTTATTGTAGATTGAAGCCTATATGTGGAGGTACATTGCACAATAATTGAGTGCGAAAATGAAAAACCCAAACCAGCCAATTATCTTATTCAATTAGTTGATTTAGATGATCCCAATGATCAACGACAACAATGGTTTCCAGAAGAATAAGAACTAGTTAGTGATCTTGCTTTAGCAAGAGCCATCGGTTTTGACAATATTCATCGTCAAATGTGGGCACTAAGTGAATATGGAAACACACTAATGCATTGTGGTAACAATACTTTCGTTTGTCATAATGATCACAGGAAATATATGAAGGAGCTACTTCAGAAGATATCTTTGATTATCTTTTTGATGTTGAAGTTGGACAATTCTTATTAGGAAAAGAAAAGAAATATCTTCATGAATTATTTGAAAAATGAGATCTAGAGCATCTTCAATTTGATGAAGGTTTTAATGATTATCTAGATAATGATGGATTGGAAAACATTATCGGAGATGAAGACATGTAGAATCTCAATATGGATTACCAATCTTGTCACCATTAAGTACTCTGAAAAATTATCGCACCATTATTATATTTTTGTCACGTATCAAGTCAGTAAAATAATGTAGTCTACAGTAGCCATGTAAAGGCAACTGTAGTCATTTGAAAAAAAATCCACGTGTACTATAGCCATTAGGGCATCCTATATGGCCCATCTCCTCTATAAAAGGAGAGACTAAGTGTTTAGAAGGAACATGGTTAATTCAGCACATTTAAGCAAAAGATAAGTCAAGAATCTTCATTTCTCCATGAGCAAACATCTCTAATGATCTCAGTAGTCTACGTCCATGTTTAATCTTTCCATTGTAATATTTTCATTTTCAAGCTTCTAATAAAAGAAGTTTCCCAGTATGGAACGTTATTCAATATAGCCTTATGTCTTAAATATTATAATTTCTCAATTAAAGACCCACTATCCTTAAAAATATAAAAAACATGATTAGTGACTACAGTCTGAGGTAAGAAACGAAACGAATTTCTGTTGTGCCTAACCTGAGGAGGTGTGGTTGTGATCAACAATCTTTGTCTGATGCCGACTAAGTCTAGATAATGGTTAAAACTCCTTAAATAAGACACGGCTAAGCATGGTGGCCCTATAACCACAGAAAATATAGTATTTATGATATAAGTAGCAAATTGTGATAACTAGTACTAGTAAAGTCATTCTAAGAAGTGTAATCATTTAAAACAAGCATATTTCTCAAAAAAACCCTAAAAGTATTTTATTTGCATTTTTTTACCGAATTTAGGGGTTTTCTATAATTTCAAAAAGTTTTAGGTCAAAAGTAAGGAAAAAAATAGTGCGCGAGGTATTAAAAAATTAAAACAACCTTTTGAAAGGTAGTAAAACTTTTTGTAAATATAGATATGTATATGTGTGTGTACATATATATGTGCACACATATACATACACATATATCTATATTTACGAACATATAGATGTATATATGCATACATGTGTGTGTGTGTGCGTGTGGATACATATATACACTACATGAAATGTTAGTTATACCAACTGATTGCTTATAACAAAAAGTTTGATCTATTGGTAAAAGTTAGTAGTTCCAACACATAATTTTATCTAATGGTATGAAATTATTCATCTCATCCAGTGCAAAAAGGATGACTATAATTGTAACAGAATTTACTTATCTATTGGTATAATTATTAAAATGTCAACAATTATATTTTCTAATGGTATTACAATTTTACATCTACTTCTTGTTTAAACTTTATAAATATGTTGGTGTTGCTTATGATTTAGTGCCAGAGATTACATTGTAATCACCTAGAAAATGTTATTAAAAAGAAAAAAAGTTAAACTATGAGTCTTTGAATAAATAAAAAGGTTAAAAAAATCATTAATAAAAAACAATTGCTACAAGTTGGGCAATCTCTGCCCTCCCACTGATTGTTATATTGCTTCGGCCCTCCCTGCCCCCTCAGCTTCACGAACTCATCCCCCTTATCTTCACAATACCAGAACTCGCTTTCCTCTCCTGCCCCCCCATCATCTCGAAAAATTGTCTAGGTTTAAACCAAAAGCACCAAACATCCGCGGTTATAGACCATAAACCCTAAACATATTCAAACCCTGCTTTGTCTTCTGCATGGCTTCTCACACAACTTCTTCGATTCTCAATCTGTCGAAACCATTAAAGAGCACATCAACCATGATTGTTGGCTTGTTGGTGTTCGACTCTCAAGTTTTGAAGGTATGTATGCGCTCATCTCACTTACAGCATTGTTCGACTCCCTTAACATATTTTGATTTATGTTCTCTTTTAATCTACTCTAAGCTCCTAAATCTCGGCCTATGATGTCCTTGCAGCCACTTTTCATCACCATCAGCCGGAAAAGCGAGGGTTTGATGCCAAAAATCATGACTAAATGCTAGAACAAGGAAATTTAGAGTTTGATTTGCAATTCCCTGAAGGTATTCTATTTTCGTAGTTTAATTGAATTTGTTGGGTATGAACGGGAATTAAGGCAGTGGCTGATTGGGTTGAGTGGTTTTCCGTGCTCTAACGAGGGTTAATGTAATGGTCCGATATGTTATATGTAGTCATCCCGGGAGTAAGAGCTTAAGTGTGTTTCAAAAGGAAAGAATGTCTTTATGGGCCCTAAGAGGCCATATGGAATAACATATGAAAAGTTTATAAGGGTCAGTATGCGACCGATATGAAAGAATATGAGTCCCAAGAGGCTAAGATAAGAGTTTTTATGAGCCTCAAGAGGCTAAATGAAATGTTTTCAAAGAAAAGAAAGAAAGCTTTCTGTGCTAGTTCTATGCTTTTTGTATAAATGAAATGTGAATGAGTATGCTGATGAAAATAAAAGTGATGTGCGTATTCCAAGTATGATTTATGAATGAGATGCTAAGTAAGTTTCGATTACGAAAAAGAAAGCCTTATAAGCATGTTTCATGCATATCCTGTGAATGAGATTCGAATAAGACCTGAAATGTGTGCCTTGTGCATATTATATGAATAAAACGCCAAGAAAAGTATGATTATGAAAAGAGATAACCTTATGTGCACATTTTATGAATGAGGTTTCACGTATAGTTTAAATGGAATGCTAGGAAGTTATGTTTATGAATAAGAAAGATTCTTATGCCTAGCCTTCAATGCTTGCTTGTGTGCTTAACTGCTTGTTAGTTAAGGAACTTAATCATCCAGGAGCCTAGAATTATGTTCGCGAGGTTAAAATGAAGTTTATGTATAGTGATCCTTCTGTAAGGGTTTTATGAATGCCTAATATGATAGTAGAGTATGAATACGTGGTATGTGACTATTAAAGATATTACGGCCTGCAATGATTTTGTTTTAAGGGGGTCGGGGGACACTCACTGAGCATGTGGTTGCTCATCCCACAACTCTTTCCCCTTTTCCCCATGTTTCTTTTTAATAGGAAGAAGTTGAATCAGCTGGAATCTGCTCTTGCTTGCAAGGTGTCATTTCTGACAATTGGAAGGGATCTTACGTGTTTAATAAATTCATACTATGTATTCTTAGTTTATACTTGTTTGTAAACCAGTATTCTAAGTTCATGTAATGCATATTGTTTCTAAGTTGCTCTGTATGGCCATATGAGCCGACCATCTAGTTAGTGTTATGTTTTCTGGTTAAAGTTAGTCATGTTTTGCGATGTAAACCCCGATACAACGATTGTGTGAACCGTTGAGTTGTATCTTTCATTTATTCTTTATTAATGAACTATTCTGTTTGGTGTACTCTGAGCGAGTGGCTCGTTGATTTATGAACTCCGGCGTGTAGTCGTTGAGCTTCTTTTAAATGTTGTACGCTTCCGTTGATTTGCAGGGATTGTTGTAAGGCTTTTAGCCTGGAAACGGTCAGTTTTTAGGGGAAACTCTGTCCGTTTTGTCCCACAAATTAGGTAGAAAGTTAAGAAAATGTAACGCTTTCGGCCCTAGGGGCTGGGGGCGTTACATTGATTGTATCACAGCATGGTCCTGCGACCATAGGCCACAACCTGAGTCTTGCATTGATGTAGTCTGATAGGAATGCGGTCGTAATGATGTGATACATGCTTGGCTTGTGTGCAAATGTGAGTTTTATGTGAATGTTAGCTCGTTTCCCTAGTTAGATGCGGCTTGAGTAAGCTGAACGGTTGGATGAGAGACCATTTGCTAGGGTACAGGTTGGATGACTCGTATTGTCGTGGATGAGTTAAGTGTTAGCTCAATCGAAGGTTGTTTCGTTTATATGCCACGGTGATTTTAATTCAATGTTTAAAGAACATATGATTTGAAATTGAATGATTTGAAAGCCTTAAGTCTAAGCTCATCTTTGCCCCTATAATACGATTTGCTCCTCGAGCCCCATAATGGAGTGAGCAGACATACTCTAAGGTTGGTAGAGAGAGAGCTAGAAGCAGTTAACCATCCTTTTATTAAAAACAAAAAGATTCGAAATAGAAAAGCTATTTTTCCCCCTTTGAAACTCAAGATTTTGAGATGTTAATGTCGTTTGACTATCGAACCAAGGTTATCTTACATCGAAGGATTTACTTTCCGTTACTGACGATGAGGTAGTTTAGATTCACAAATATGCACCCTTATGGTTTGCAAATGTTGCTTGTAAATGTGTATGTGCTAAGATGTGTACGTCGATAGAATCTTTCGTAATGAGTTAGGAAAGGAGAGATTGGAAATTGTTTGTTGCGATTGATAATACTACTAAGTGGTACCTTGTGGTTGTGAATTTTGAATTGCTTAAGTGAAATTAGTAGACACTTTTGCATGCATGCTTGAAAAACTATGTGCTAGCGGCAGGATGTGGATAAATATTGTGTAAGTGTACCTACTATTCTCCTTCCTTGCCATTATTGCCTAAACTGTGTATTACTTGCTTTCTAGTATATGGATTATGATTCATGAATGGGGTGACGATGTTTTGGCTCAAACGAACCCTAATACACCTAGAAAGCGAAAGGGAGGAAGAACCTAGCAGACTTTGGAATTGTACCTAGTAATGATCCCTACTAAGATAAGCGACCTACAGTGAGACTCATATGATCACCTATGGGACAGGTGTACTTCGTAAGACCTCAACATATACTTATAAGGCCAATAACAACGTTCTTACCCCTGCTAGTTGATTGATGACCAGTTGTGTGTTTTATGAGTGAATGGTATAGTAAATACACTTCATTGGAGTTACTTATCATGAACTTTGCTTGCATTATGGCTAGATTGGTTAAGTGGTTTAACCTATGCAAACCATTGCTTGTACGATCTCTGAGTCATTACTTGCACTCCACAAGTTCTATTATCTCATTATATGGTTTGAACAACTATATACAGATGCACTTAATGCATGATGTGGTGACCTTGGGTGTCTATCTTCACCTTTGTTTACTTTTGTGCAATCCATGCTTGACTCGAGTTTGGTTTAGTTTCTCAATATACGGCATGACATGACCACTGACACATTGTTTGCACCCACGTATTCTTGTCGTAGCATCTTCTTCTCAAGTTGTTCTTATCGACATGTTATTCTAGTTCATGCTATTCATGATTCTTCAATTTTAGTGCTCTGTTGTAGACTCTATGTAATGTGAATGTGGATTCGAGGGTTACTCCAAGTCCCTTGATTGCCAATGTGATAAAATATGATGTTTTTACTGCTTAGGTGCTATGTGACGCTTTTGTTGTTCTAATGTGTTATAGGACTCTTCATATTAACCACTGTGATCCCAAAGGTGACTCGAATTCATGTTTAGAATGAGACTGCTAGTGTACGACCTTAAGATGTCATTGTCTCGATTGTCATGCCTATAGATGTCGACTTATAGATGCATATGCATAGAATTAGTGCTAGTCGTGCGAACTAAGTCTAGATTATCGAAAATCTTTGTTCATTCTTCAAAACAGGCTCAATATGGTTTTCCACGCCAACTCAGTTTCCCCTCTTCGATGCGATTTGCCCTTGGTGCCTATATAGGGTGAGTAGACGCTTCAAGAGGATTGGCGAGGAGGAGACTGGAAACCATAAGCCATTTTCTTTCGATTTAAAAGTAATGTTTCAAAAATGAAGCCTTTTTGAAAACGCACCGCATAGATCATAGTTGTGCACCTACATTGTGGAAAAGACCGAACATAGGTTTAGAATTTCGAGGATGAAATTCTTTTAAGGGGAAAAGAGTGTAAGACCCGCGTTTTTTTTCCGTTAAGCTAACTGTACTACCTTTTTACTTTATAAAATCGTATTTTTAGTAACTGTATGAGTTACATCATTATTGATGTGCTTTTGGGAGCAATAATTTTATTAAAAAGGATTATTATTGCTATTATTGATTTCAAAGTTAATTCGTGCTATTTACACCTTTAAATTATATCGATAGTTTAATTTAGTTGTTATTCGATTTATTTAATCATTTCCTGAATACGATTAGGTTGTCAACATTAGAAGGTTTAGAGTTCGGGGTACGAACTAAGCTAGCAGTATCGATTCCTAAGCAGCCTGGAACAAAAATAAAAGGAAGGTATAAAGGAGGGGCATTTTGGTAAATTTGCCCAACCCCTTTTCGTCTTCCTTCTTCGCGTTCACGTCCCCGTCCCCACCCGACATCTCTCTCTCTCTCCTCTGCTTCTCCTCTTCTCCTTCCTCCTCATGCAAAACCAGAGAACCCGCTGGCCACCACCGCCACGTGCGTCGCCGGCAAACCAGGGAGGGACCACGGCGGCCCCCAGAGTGCGACGACTCAGCCGCCGACCACCACCACCCCCTCCTCTCTTCTCTCCTCGCCGTGAACAGAGCCGGGCAGCCTCGAATCACCGGCCACGTACTAAAATCAGGCCGAAAACCCAGTAGATTTGGAGCATGCTAGGTGAGTTTTGAGCCTCTTCTCTTCTATAAATTGGATTCTCACCCTAATTCCATCTCAATTGTGCCTAAATTCCTCAGAAAGCGCGAGTTAGGGTTTTGGGTTTGGGCTGGGTCGTGAATTGCACGAAGGACAGAGGAGACTCTGACCAATTGGTGTTCAAATCCAGCTAATCTGTGTGCCCTAAGCTAGGTCCGAGGTGGGTGTTCATCGCCTCCTAAATTAGTCTTAATTTCAAAATGTTTTAACCTAAACGATGATTTATGTCAGCTTAGGGTTAGTTAATTTCATGGATTATGTGATGAGAAGCTATGCATGTTTAGAATCGACTCGGACATGTTAAGTTTATTTATGACTAAGTTGTTAATTCGAAGTGAACTATATGTGTTTAGCATGGATTCAAGTTAAGTAGTTGATGCATGAAAAAGAGTTAAAAACAAAGTTATTTTAACGTGTTTAGCATCGATTCACGTTAATGAGTTAATGCATGAAAAAGAATTAAAATAGAAGTTATATTAACGTGCTTAGCTTCGACTCAAGTTAATTAGCTAATATATGAAAGAGAATTAAAATTGAAGTCGTTTTAACGTGTTTAGGTTCGATTCGAGTTAATTAACCAATGCATGCAAACGAACTGATTTCGAAGTTAATGAAATATGTTTAGGTTTCATTCGAACACTCCTTTGTACATTCATGCTTAGGAAATTTACTTCGAAATGCATCTTATATGTTTAGAATCGTTATCCGTATGCTTAGCTAAATCATGTTTGTTCAATGACTTCGAAATAAACTATAAATGCCTAGAATTGATATATGTATACTAAGTTGTTCACGTTCATTTAATAACTTCGAAGTAAACTTTAAATGCTTAGAATTGTGGCATGTGTAGTTGGTTGATTATGCTTTAAAAATGACATAGGTATGATATGCTTAATTCCTAAACGTAAGCCATCAATGTAATTGAGCTTCATGCCTTGTTAGTTTCATACGGCTCATTAAGTGCCTATTCCAAGTTGATGCGATATAGATATATTTGTATATGTGTTTATATATGCTATAACGCACCGCTGAATGAGGCTGCTTGCCCAGGTAAGTGCATAAACCCCATTAGACGTCTTTTTTTATAAGCTAGCATGATAATGTGTTATGATTTACGAAATTGAAACCGAGATGGTAGTTGGATGGTTTGGGGAAGAACTATGAGTGGTTCGAGGTTTTTGTGGTACGGTGCTTGTGAGGAGGGAGTTCGGGTTGTGAATTGACAGCAATCGTGTGGATTGCGAGGCCATGTGAGGCTCATTGTGTTGAATTGATTATGAAGTGCTTGAATGTGATATATGTGAACCTACCCTTCCCTTCAATGTCTGCAGATTGCATTATGTGCATAATGGTGAGTTTTTCAAGAAGGATTTCATGTTTTGAAATGATAGTAGCCATAACTATTAGCGCATGATGGCCTATTTTAATTAAATGCAAAAAATTTTGGTAGTGAACTCGCTTGAACGGGGGAATCCCTAAAGAGTTTTAAAAAGGTGTGAGTTATACATTGAATGATTTTACTGTTTGAAACGCAGAGTTATAGCCGTTATGGTCGATACGCTTTAAGTGGCTAAGATAATGTGGTTCGGACAATATGAAAAGAACGAAAGAACGATGTTAACCTAGGGAAAGGTCCGAAAACCCTAGAGGCCCTGACGAGGGTTAATGTAATGGTACGATATGTTATATGTAGCCATCCCGGGAGTAAGAGCTTAAGTGTGAGCTTTAGGTCTCACTACGGTGTTGAGAATAGATCTCACCAATCAGCACCAGTAATGATCTTATGCCAGATGTATTTTCCTAAAAAGTAAAGAAAAGATATGGGCACTTTGCCATTTTAAGTGTTTCAAAAGGAAAGAAAGTCTTTATGGGCCCTAAGAGGGCATATGGAATAAAGTATGAAAAGTTTATAAGGGTCAGTATGCGACCGGCATGAAAGAATATGAGCCTTAAGAGGCTAAGAGAAGAGTTTTTATGAACCTCAAGAGGCTAAATGAAATGTTTTCAAAGAAAAGAAAGAAAGCTTTCTGCGCTAGTTCTATACTTTTCGTATAAATGAAATGTGAATGAGTGTGCTGATGAAAATAAAAGTGATATGTGCATATTCCAAGTATGATTTATGAATGAGATGCTAAGTAAGTTTCGATTACGAAAAAGAAAGCCTTATGAGCATGTTTCATGCATATCCTATGAATGAGATTCGAATGAGACCTGGAATGTGTGTGCCTTGTGCATATTATATGAATAAAACGCCAAGAAAAGTATGATTATGAAAAGAGATAACCTTATGTGCACATTTCATGAATGAGGTTTAACGCATAGTTTAAATGGAATGCTAGGAAGTTATGTTTATGAATAAGAAAGATTCCTATGCCTAGCCTTCGATGCTTGCTTATGTGCTTAACTGCTTGTTAGTTAAGGAACTTAATCATCCAGGAGCCTAGAAATATGTTCGCGGGGTTAAAATGAACTTTATGTATAGTGATCCTTCCGTAAGGGTTTTATGAATGCCTAATATGATAGTAGAGTATGAATACATGGTATGTGACTATTAAAGATATTACAACCTGCAATGATTTTGTTTTAAGGGGGTCGGGGGACACTCACTGAGCGTGTGGTTGCTCATCCCACAACTCTTTCCCCTTTTCCCCAGGTTTCTTTTTAACAGGAAGAAGTTGAATCAGCTGGAATCTGTTCTTGCTTGCAAGGTGTCATTTCTAACAATTGGAAGGGATCTTACGTGTTTAATAAATTCATACTATGTATTCTTAGTTTATACTTGTTTGTAAACCAGTATTCTAAGTTCATGTAATGCATATTGTTCCTAAGTTGCTCTGTATGGCCATATGAGCCGACCATCTAGTTAGTGTT
>JACYFF010031956.1:29698052-29726205 GCA_017589665.1 Selenicereus undatus
ATATATGTATATATATATATATATGTATATATATACATATACATATATATATATATGTATATATATATTACACTATCATACATGATTGTGGGTGCTTATAGGTGAGCCAACGAAGACGATGTGGTGGAGGTAAAGAGAACATACAGGTGCTAGTAAAACAAAACAACCACCCCCTTTCTAATTTTCTTTATTTATCTTCATATTGTGCTAATTGGGTAAATATGATAGTTGCAATTATGTTGTTATTAGCTACTTTGCCTCACATAATCATATCATTAGCTGACAACTACTTTTATTTAGCTGAATTCCAATCAAGGAGCTGGCAAGTCTTGTGGAACTCAAATTGGTAAGAACATATCAATGTGACAAACGGGATAGAAAATTCCACAATACTGGGTGACAAAGTCTAAATGAGAATATTGGCATGCCAGAACTCTAGAATTTTGTGAATCAAGTATGTCCTTATTTTGTATGCATAAACAAAACATTATGATCTAATGTAAATACCTTTTATAGCTAACTTTTCATCATTCAAGTTTCATCCCATATTGTAATTTGTGTGTAGCTAGATGATAAAAAACACTTCTACTAGGGACAATACAAATACTTTTGACCAAAGGAGAGCACATATGACGTTAAGTAATGTTCATTATTATTAAATAGATGCACCAATCTAATGTGACAATCTAAAGAGTAGTACCTACTTGAAAGTGAAATTTGAAATATTTCTGCTACCTATTATTTGATTAATTTATACAATTTGGCAATTATTTGATTATTGTTTTCTTTTAGCTGAAACGCATCCTAGGAGTTAGCAAGGGTCCTAGCTTGAATTCTACGCCTTCACCACGTTCAAGGGAACTTATTTGCTCTAGGGTAATTAATCCCTATGTAAGAACTCAAGTGCATGGATTTATTTTTCTAATATGATATTTGTTAAATTGGAATAGATTGTTAAATTGTATTTTTACTTTCAAATTTCTGTTTGTTTAGATCAAATATTTCTTATAGACGTTGTATGACTATTTATTTAATGAAAATATACACCTTTTGTTGCCAAAAAAAGGAAGGCGGCACAAAGAGTAAAAAATTGTGCTTCTTCTTTGTCTTTGAATGCATATATCACCGAACAATTTTTTCGGAACAATGTACAACCATATACAAGGAACATATCGCTCACGTACAATGTACAACCTTATAACAAAATCCTAAGAAGAGAAATCACATTGTGAGAATTACTCGCTTAACAACTTGAACCGAGGGGGCTGTGTTAACCCCCTCAGTCGAAGCTAGGATTGGGCACAAAACAAACTTGTAAAGACCCCATCGTTTATGAGTAGCCAAAATCCAAGTTAAGATATTGGCACGCTATGACTGTGTCGGAAGGTATGAGAGCTAGATCAATCCCGCAAGCACTTTGTCCATGGTAGAATGATAATCTATTTTGATGTGTTCGGTTCACCCATTAAAGATTAGGACAAAGATTAGTAACACTAAGCCCTCGTAAGATATTAACAATGTCCAAGTATTATCATTTAGCTCCCTCAAAATTTTGGTAGATGTTTTTTACACCCGTAACCTTTTTGAGTCGTTATTTATATACCTTTTGTAAAATATATTTAATAATGTGATCTCAAGAATTTGATCAATCATGAGATGAGCAAAATATATTGATCTCTACTTTGATAATGTTTCGAATACAAGTGGCCAACTTTTTATAGGACAAGCTGGCTCCTCTTCTGCCTAATCCTAGCCATGTCCTACTTGATGTGCAAGTAATAGAAAGAGTCCAACTCAATTACAAACATAGAAAATATTATTTAGAATAATATCTAGGGAAGGTATGTAAAATATAGTTGATGATTCCTTAACACTCCCACTCAAGTTGGAGCATGCTAGTTGGCCATCCCAACTTTCCCTTTAGCTATTGGAATTGACCTTTGCCAAGCGCCTTGGTAAGAATGTCTATAGGTCGGTGCTGAGAACGGACAGGACCAAACGAGATGAGACTTGCTACGAGCTTCTCCCAAATGAAATGGCAGTCCAGTTCAATGTGTTTGCCTCTTTTATGGAAGACTGGTTTGTTGCAATATGAAAAATGCCTAAGGATGCAAGGAACGTCCGAACCCAAACTAGTTCACTGGTTGCAACAACCATCGCTTTGTACTCAGCTTCGGCTGATGACTGGGACACCGTTGCTTGTTTCTTTGTTCGCCATGAAATAGGTGAATGTCCAAGATTGACAAAATAGGAAAGGGGACATGTTCCCTAATCTGACTCACAATAGCCATATAACTGTAGATCGTTGTCACAATGGAGAAATACGCCTTCATCTGTAGTTCCTCTTAGGTAACGCACGACACGGAGGGCTGCTTCCATGTGGTCTGCTTTGGGTGAGTGCATAAATTGTGATAAGACGTGGACGACATATGTTAAATCGGGCCTGGTTATAGTGAGCTAAATAAGTTGTCCAACTAAGCGTTGATAATAACGTCATCATCCAGCTGTTTGCTAGGTGGTAACGCAAGCTTGTGGTTCTCAACAATGGGGAAATCAGCTGGCTTTGCCCCTAGAAGTCCACACTCATCGATTATCTCGAGACCATATTTACGTTGACATAAAACATCCCTTTTGGTCTACACACTATCTCAATACCAAGAAAATATTTTAGGGGTCCCAGGTCCTTGATGCTGAAACAGTTATGTAGATAGGCTTTAAAGGCCATAGAAGCAGCAACAGTATTACTTTCTAGCACAATGCCATGGCCGCGCGCCGCTTAGGATCCCGCACCGCATCTTGAAATGATTTGGGCTCAACGACCTGTAAGGTCCGTGTACCTTGTTTTATGTTGAGTTGTTCGTGACGCGTTTTTGCGTTATAAAAACCTATTATATTTAACGATATGAGTTACATTATTTGTAATGTGCCTACGTGATCGATAATTTTATTAAAGTTATTATTTTTGAAAATCCTTCGATGATTTTTAATAAGCGTTATTAACGATTATGAACGAGTACTAAATTGATTAGGAACCCGAATACGGTTAGGTTGTCAACCTTAGAAGTAGTCGATGATTATTAAATCGAACTTCGATATTTTTGGGAACGAGTAATCGATGAAGGGCCACGTTACCGCTTTTGGGTTTAGAGTAATCGATGAAGGGCCACGCCCCTTTCTTTCCCTGGCTGCCCGCGAACCCCCCGACAGATCCCTCTCTCTCCTCCATTCTTCTTCTTCCTCCTCTCGTTCTTCAGCATTAACGCAACAAACAAGCTTGAATTCGAGCTGATTTTTCTCACACACACACTTGTAAAACTCATCAATTCGGCCCCCCACACGAGCTAGCTTTCGTTTAGTGCGAAACCTGAGTGAAATCAAGCGAACCCACTACGTTTTCCGGTGGGTTTGGAGCACGAATTCGGCATCCCAACACTTGCAAAAGCCACCCATGCAATTCAGTGTTTAGTTCTCTATAATTGAAGGCAAAAATTGTTGTTTTCACGCACCCAATTCTCTCTCAAGTTGATAACCGAATTTAGGGTTGTTCTAGGGTTCGAATTTTGGGATTTTCGGTGTGAATCGCGTGCTGCTCGTTTGAACACTGGGCAAGGTCGGAAAGTGGAGTTATTTGAGCCCCTAAAGTCTAGCCCACAGCAGTGAATCGAACCCCTAACTTGGGTTCAAGGTGAGGGTTCCTTTCCTACTAAATTACTATTATTTTCGTCGAATTTAATTAAATTAGTTAGCGCATGTTAAGTATGAGATTAGAAATCAGTTTGGGTGAAATTGGAGTCAAAATTAAGAAATCATGAACATGGTGTTAATTGTAGGTTAATTGGATATTGAAATTGGTGTTGGATTATTTATAGCTAGACAGTTTGGAAGGTCATTGAATTATTAATAATCAGATTGTTACCTTAGTGTTGACGTTATGTTAGTTTATTAGCCCTGAATCATATTATGAAGTTTGAAAATGCTAATCGGCCGAATTGAGGCATTAGACAAGCATGTTGGTTTCTGCTTAGAAGTTATCGTTAAATCAGTGCAACTGTATTAATTTCTCTATGGGGTTATCGTTGACAAAGTTATGCTTATATATGATGGTTTTATGAATTATTGATTTATTTATGATGACATTAAACCGAGTTAGTAGTTGGATGGCTTGAGATGGAACTGTTGAGAAATTCGAGGATCTTGTGGTCGGTGGTATATGAGGAGGGAGATAGGGTTGTGAATTGCCGCAATCGTGTGGATTGCGAGGCCATGTGTGGCTTAATGAGTTGTGATATGAAGTGTATGAATGTGCTATGTGTAAACCCTTTTCCCGCAATGTGCTATGTGATTAATTCTTGAAAGTTTAGACGTTTTAAAAGTTTGGACGTTTTTTTTTTTAAAAAGGGGGCAGGACATTTAGAAAGCTCGTGTATATGCTTGAAAAGGCTTTTAAATGTATCAGTTGCCTATTCATGTGTTAGGACGTCTGAAGTGTAAAAAGAGTCCTAAACCGTCGAACTGTTCAGTTAGTGACTCGACTGAATAGTCGATAGGTTTAAGAACTTCAAAAGCGAACTGAAAGTGAGTTCGAAAAGGTTTTTAAGGCATTGGTTTGGGTAATGACCCCTGCTCATGTTTAAAAGAATTTATACGATCCGAAAAAGAGTACCTTAAGGTACTAATTATGAAGCTTAGCTTATTGCATGCTTTTTTGTTACTTAAGTCTCTATTGAGTTTCGATCTACAATTTAGCAAACGTATTACGTTTAAAAGGAGCTTTTAAGCTAAAAAGCGAAGTCGTTTTTATGAGTTAGCAATCGTTTTACATTTATAAGAAGCTTTTTAATTGGAAATGAAGTCGTTTTACGAACTATCAAATGTATTACGCCTATACGAAGCTTTCAAGTTAGAAGCGAAGTCGTTTTATGATTAGGCAACCTTATTATGTTTATATAAAAATCCTTTTAGTTAAAAATGAAGTCGTTTTACGATTTAGTAAATTTATTACGTTTGTACGAAGCATTCAAGTTAGAAACTAAATCGTTTTACGATTTAGTAAACGTGTTACGTTTATAAGAAATTTTTAAGTTTAAAGTGAAATCGTTTTCAGTACTAACCAACTTATTGCCTTTATAAGAAGCCTTTAAGTCTAAAAGAAAGTAGTTTTACGAGTTAATAAACGTATTACGTTTGTATTAAGCTCTTAAGTGATAAATGAATTCGTTTTATAAACTAGCAAACGTTTTACGTCTATAAGAGCTTCTTAAGTTAAAAACGAAGTCATTTTGCAAGTTAGTAGCCGTATTACGCTTATACGAAGCTTTTAAGTTCAAAACGAAATCGTTTTGCGATTTAATAAGCTCATTACGTTTTTAAGAAGCTTTCAAGTTTCGAAGGAAGTCAATTTATGTGTTAATAAACTTATAACTTCTATATGCAGTGTTTAAGCTCAAAACGAATGAATTATGAGCATTTCAAAAGGTTATGGTCGTTTAGTTTAAAAGGAGAGTTTTCAACTAAGTAAGCATTTGAAACAGAGAAATGAATTTTGTTTTTATAGTCTAAGGATGTGCTGGGAAGTTGGCCAGAGGGCGGAAACTGGACGCAGAAAGGGCGTGAGCTGTTTCCCCCTGAGATAAGTAAGTTAGGAACTGGACTCAAGATACAAGTTATCTTGGTGTGAGCTATTCCTGGAAACTGGACGCAAAGATGGTGTGAGCTGTTTCCCTCTAAAGAAAAGTTAGGAACTGGACTCAAGATATAAATTATCTTGATGTGAGTTATTCCTAGGAACTGGACTCAAGATATGAAATATCTTGGTGTGAGCTGTTCCCCAAATAAGTTATGATGTGTGACGCGTAAGAAAACCTTGAGGGGGACTGGACTCAGGATATGATTATCCTGGTGTGAGCTGTTGCCCCACAGAGGACAACATCGAAGTTTGAGTTTAGCTACAGAGATGCGTTTTGGCCACAAAAGTTAAGTACGTATACCTCGGGGATAACGTAGAATAAGAGTGACGATCTCAGTTAAGGGCGGTGTTGACCTCCCTAGCAAGCACAATAAGATGTTTTATGTTATAAGTAAGTTCCTGATAAAAAGGAGATTTGGTAAATTGGCATTCTAAGCAGTTCAGAAAGGAAACGAAGTTTTTTTTTAAAAAAAAGTAATACAAGCCTCAAGAGGCCAAGTAAGGCGTTTTTAAGAAAAGAAGAAAGCTTTCAAATGTACGTAACCCACATATTTTATGAATGTGTTCTGAATATAGTTTACATGAATTTCAAATGTAGTTGGTTACAGCCTAGCCATGCATTGAACGTTTAAGGTTTTTTTAATGGTGCATATCTTAAGAAAGAATGATTCTTGCAAAGTCTTTCTTACGAGTTTAGATATTTTGGGTACTTTCAGAAAGAATTATAAGCTTTTCAGAAGTTGGCGTGAGTTATGAACCATTATTGGAATATGTGAAAAGTCACTGTGTTTTCAAAAGTATGTTTGAAAGCTTCAAACTCAATCCTTGTTGCTTGTTTGATTATGTGCCTAACGGTATGATGGCAGGGAAGCTTGGTCGTTTAGGGCCTAGAAATGAGTTGAGGGGTTAGAATGAAGTTTTAATGATGGTGATCTTTCCTTGAGGATTTTGATTACCTATTATACTAGTAAAGTATGAATGTGTGATATATGGCTATTATTAGTATTATTGTTTGCAACTGTTTTGGGTTTTAAGGAGTAGGGGAATTCTCACTGAGGGTGTGGTTGCTCACCCCAATACTCTTTCCCCTTTTTCCCCCAGTCTTTTGTTATGGCAGATGAAAATCAAGCTACTTATGCGAGTTGGAGTCTACCCCTACATGAAAAAGAGTTATGTGTGCCATAAAGAAGTAGATTCATGTGTTTAACGATTTAATATAATGTATTCCTAGTTTGTAAGTGTTGTAAACTAAGTTTTCTAGTTCATATAATACATATTGTTTGTGAGTCGCTCTGTATGGATGTGTGAGCCAACCATCTAAATAGTTTGATGTCTTCTTGATTAAAGTTGGTTGTATTTTGGGATGTAAACCCCAGTACTCCGGTTGTGTAGACCGTTGAGTTGTATCTTTTACTTTTCATGTGCTAAAGAACTATTCTGTTTGGTGTACTCCGAGTGGGTGGCTCGTTGAGTTGTAAACTCCGGCGTGTGGCCGTTGAGCTTCTTTTAAATGTTATGCACTTCCGTTGATTTGCAGGGAATTTTTTGTAAGGCTTTTAGCCTGGAAACGGTCAATTTTTAGAAAAAATTCTGTCTGTTTCACCCTAGAAATTAAGTAAGAAGTAAGAAAATGTAACGCTTCTGACCCTAGGGGCTAGGGGTGTTACATCGACCCTTGTTATAGTAGCCAAGAAATGTTGATAAGATGCGGAAAAAGTGTTAGTTGTGACACAACTTACTATATGATAGCGCGTAACTAAGGCTCCTTTGTGGTGTGAGTTGTTGAGAGAGGAGAGTGCCGAATTGTGAGGGTCATGGCGTGCGGCACTTTAACATAAATAATCAGCATAGCGCGCGGGCCGTTTACTGGTCCTGGCGAGCCTGCTTATGGCTTGGGCTACATCTGATGGGGTCAGTATTGGTGTGTTGGGACAGTCGGGTCCCCATGGTCTAGGCTGCGATGGTGGTTACTCTATCTAGTCCGTTGCTACTAGATACAAGTTTTTCCCATTCTGGGCTTGGCCCAATCTTGTTTTTAAGTTGGGCACAGGGTGCTGTCGTAGAATTGGGTTGCTACAAGCCCAGTTCCGTGTCCCTTCTTTCTTCCGTACAAGGGATGGATGGGCTCCCCCTGATGTGGATCATGGGTGGCCCAGATTCATCATCTGACATTTGACTCTCTGTCACGGTAGGTTGAAGGAGTTCCTCATCCAATGATGTGCGAATGTGATCAAAAAATTGAGAAGAATTTTGTAGGTCACTATGTTATGTGATCGCTGCAAAAGGAAAAATATTTTCATGAAAGATGACATCTCGACACACAAAATATTCATACATTTCTAAATCAAATATTTTCCATCCTTTTTGGCCAAAAGGGTAACCCACAAATAAACACCTCATTCCTCTAGGAGCAAATTTATCCTTGCTTCTCTTATGTGCAAAGCATAGTGTACCAAATACTTTGATGTGATCATATGAGGGTTTTGATGATAAAGTATCTCATATGGGGTTTTCCCGCTCGATAAAGTGCTAGGGGTCCTTCTGATCAAGTGGGAGGCTATAAGCACACATTCAACCCAAAACTTTGTGGGTAGGTTAGCTTGAAAAAGAAGGGCTCAAGTCACGTTCAGAACATGTCTATGCTTTCTCTTAACCCTATCGTTTTGTTGCGGTCTCTAAACGCAACTACTTGTTTTTGCAAAATTTTGCGTTCTTGATAGAGTCGTTGTATGAGTATGGAGGTGAATTCTGACCCATTGTCGCTTCGTGCAATTTTAACATTGCTCCCGAACTAATTTTAGGCCATGACAATGAAATCTTTCAAAAATTGATTGGTTTGAGCCCGATCAATCATCAAATAGACCCAAGTAGCTCGACTTGCTTCATCCACTATTGTGAGAGAATAATGGGCTCTACAAGATGATGCTTCTCTATAAGGCCCCCAAAGAGCACAATGAATAAGGTCAAAAACACACTAAGCTTTATTAGAACCTTCAGCAAAAGGAATTCGAGTTTTTTGACAAGCTTCACACACATCATCTTTATTTTTAGAACTAATCACTCCTGAACTATTTGGTAATAACGATAAGACTTCATGAGAGAGATGTCCCAGTCGTTGTGAAATAGATTGACTGCATTGACTTGATGCTTCTCCAATGACTCATCTTTGAAGTAGTAAACTCCTCCTCATTGCTCACCCACACCGTCCTCAAAGTACAGTCCTGCAATATACTAAAATCATTAAAAAATATCACACTGCAGTTTAGCTCCTTACATAATTTTGCTATTGAAATAAGACTGCATCTAAGGGACCGAACATATAGAACTTTATTTAATTTGATCCGTTGTCCCAATGTTACGGATCCCTCCTGCTTAGCAATAGTGTGTGTTCCATTCGGCAAGGCAATCAAAATTGATGAAATTTGATTCGTCTCGTGCATCACCTGTGGATCTCCAGTCATGTGGCATGAAGGCCTGCTGTCAAACATCCAAGCAAAATTACCTGAAAACTTTTCATAGCCAGATTTCGGTGTCTCAATAAGGTTGAGAAGCCTTTGAATCTATTCTGGGCTCAGGCCTGGTATTTGCACTGGGCTGGAATCACCTAAGCCGCTGCTGGCAGCCCCGTTCTCCCCCTAGGCATGCACTAGGTTAACGACTTTGCTGGACCCTCTCACTACAACAAAAACATGAATTGTACACAGTTTATTGTTGACACATAGCTAACCTGTAACAAATTTTCTGTTCAGTTTAGGAGTAGATGAATGTTGACGCCTTTGCATGACACAAACAATAAAAAATAAAAATAAAAGCAAATTGCACAAAAAGATGAAGGAGGCATGATTTTTTTGGGGGGAAATTTACATTCCCGCTGGCACCTAATTTTTTTGGGGGAAATTTCCAAGTCTGGGTTCATTAAAAAAATAGCCAAAAGTAATTAAAAAAAATAGAGAATTAAATATTCGAAAACATAAGACCCAAAAGGGAGAGAGACTTTCCAGATTCTTCAATTCTCCAGAAACCTCACGCTATTCATCTCTCCTTTCTCTCTCCTCTCGTTGCTCACCACTGCTCAGCCCTATGCTGAACCTCTCCTAACCACATGCATCAATGGACTGAGATCCTTTCTCGACCTCTCAACCTTTGCATTTTACGACTATGTTCTCATCCTCTCAACCTTCACAAGTTGTGGCGGTGTTTGGTCACTGGATTCAGTTGTCCTAATCTGATTGTTCCCCAAATAGGTGTGGTTGCTTTTACTCATTTTTGTTTTTTCCCCTCTAAATTGCATAAAACTGGATTCAATTTTCATGTGTATAAATGTGATTATAATTTATTTGGGTGATAGGAGTGTTTCATTATCCACCTTGAGTTAGGGTTTCTAATCAATGAATTTATTATGCTAAGTTTTAATTTGTCGAATATTCTGAATGTATAATCGAATTTGGTACACAAGTGAACACTAATCCTTCTTGCCCTTGAAACTGTCCTTTTTATCAGCCTGCGATTCCAGTTATCTGGGTTTTGCCTTCTTAGCATATCTGAAAGAGCAAATCACTTCAGAACAATCTCCCTGATACAGCTTGTGCTCATAAGTAACTTAAAAATTTGTTGGTAAATTAAGTTGACAATTAATGAAAGAATGAAATAGGATAGGAACATGCAATTCAAGACTTCATGAGAGCTAATGAATACCACTAGCGTTGTACATCAAAATTGGAAACATGGTTGTCTAACTTCTGAATTTCCATGTTTTGGATTGGTGTTCATATATTATTGATATGTTGTAGGTGCCTTTCTAAAAATAAAAAAAAGATATTCTAGATGGGGTATAGCTGTACAAACTTCCATTTTCATGTTTATAGATTTGATTGTGACTTATTTGGGTGATAGGAGTGTTTTGTTGTCCACCTTGAGTTGGATTTTTAATCAATGATTTTCTTGTGATAAGCTTTAATTTGTTGAATATCTGTGACCTATAATCGAATTTGCTACAGTTATTGGAATTGAATTTTTTTATTTTCGATATATGTTTTCTATATCTTACTTTTCTCCTTTTCTCCACCAATGATGGGCTCTTATGAATATAAAACATAGGGTTCTGGTTTTTGGGAGTTGCTTAGATCTTAATTCATTCTTATATGCTGAGCTCAACTTGCTGTAAGTTCTCAACTTGCATATAAAAGTAAATGCTAAATTGTGTTTCTTGGTCGTTTGTGACGGTACCTTTGAATTCAGCTCTAATTTCATATGGACAGTCAATTAGTGATGAGCTCTTCGTGAACAGTCAACTCCACGTCTTATCGGTGACTGCTCTTATAACGCTAGAGCTTAGGACAATTGAAATATAAGTTAGTGAATAAACTGCAATGACAATATATCACGTTTTAAGATCAAAATTGAGAGGTACAGAAAATTTTCTCATTTCTATATTGATATGTCAGCTACTAGCCACTGACTTATACTTTTTATATTGAAATGTCAGCTACTAGCCAGGGAATTATAATTTGATGCTGGATGTATTTAAAAATTCCAATTTTGTAGCATCATATGTGAAAGGGAATTATATATCATGATTTATGATTATCTAAGAATTAGAAGTTTCTAGTTTAGGATTTATCTTTCTCTAGTGTGTGTGTAACTTATCAAACTTTTCGTTTTATTGTATTTTTAGAGTGCTTGTAGCATAGACTGATTTCTTAGGTGTGTTTCAACTACTGATAATATGAAGCAATATAAAATTTTTAAGTGAAAGTAACCAGTACATGTTATGTGTTCTCTACTTTCTTCCATTCTTATTAAACTTTATCTTATTGAAAATTTGAATTTCATTGCTTTGTTGCATGGCCTAATATGCAATTCAATTAGGGAAATATTTTTGTTCTGTCAAGGAACTAAATGTCCTGCTAGCCACTTACATCCACATTTCTAAGTAGGATGATATTCCTGGCAAAGCCTCATACTATCTAGTGCACTTCTGTATTTTGCATCACCTAGTAGGATAGCCTTCTCTCATATTTGTGATTTCTGGCAATAATTGTTCCGATACTGATATTGTTGGGAGGTTTTTTGTGCCTATGATTACAACTAATATTTTTATTTGGTCTATTTCTAAATCTTTTTACCAGGGGGTTAAACATTTAGGTCTTGAACATTGTAATCATTTTTAATTTCCCGCAAAATTAAGAAGCCTATTTGCATAAAGTATGAGAATTTTTAATTTATTACTTGTGTTTCCCATTTCTATCTTTTTAAATATTCCATTTCATGAAGTATTTATCTTTTATTCTTACATAATGTTAATAATGAACTATATCCTATATAGGCTAAACAACATCAATTATATCGTCAATGTAGACATCTCTTGCTAGAGCATACATAGCTAAATTCAAAAAATCAAGTATTTCCGTTGTTTTGAAGACCTTAACAATTAAATTTTTAAACTTGACAAACCCATAATGAAAATAGGCAAATTGAAGCCAAAAAGAGGTGTTAGGTACTGAAAAAGTGCTCAGTAGTATTGTACTCAGTAGTTTGGATTGCATAATTTCTTAAGTACAAGGTTAAACTTTGATTTTCATCACCTGAAAATGATATTGATATATTACTTTCCTGTGCCTTCATTTACTCCATGTTTGCCAAAAATTTTTTTTAGGATATGATATTTTAACATCTAGTTATATTAAGTGCTTCATTGACAAACCCATATTTGCCAAATTGCAGGGATTGTTTAATTTCCTAGACAACTCTAAACAAGGGCATTACTTAGATGATTCAAGTTTGACTTATTCGGAAGTTCAGTCTTAGAGGCTTCAACACTCTGCAAAGGTTTGAATGTATAGACTAATTGTTGAGGTTTACATTCTCATTTTTCTTTTTCTCTTGATTCTTCTTAATATGTTTGGCTTTTGTTTATTAATTGGTTAACTAATTTATTTGCTAGCTTTTTTTATTCTCATTATTGATTGGATTGGGTCCCTTACTTTTGGCATTAGACATAGTTTGACCCCTGTGTACTAGGTGGTTTGACATAATAATTTCTTAACTTGTCTCTCATTCTCACTTTTTCTTTGTAAGTTTATATCCTTGCCATTTACTTGCTCCTTGTGAAAATGGAACTTTTCTTCCATGTATAACTCTTTGTGGTTTTAGAATATATAATCATTATAGAGGTAAATGTGTATGATATATATGTGCAACTTCTTGTTGCTTTAAATGTGTTAAGTCTATGCATTAATTGTTATGCTAGTCTTGTTTCAGGTAATTATCCTTGTTTAGATGAATGAAACAAAAAAACGATATTTGTACTATTAATTTATTTAGACATTTAGTTTGCTTTAAACTTATTGTGTGAATGAACTAAAGGCTTTCATGGGTTGCCTTGGTTTGACGTTTGAAAATTTCTTACGACCTAACCATAATGGAAAAAACTTGGATCAAAGTGCCACTGATGAGTGAAATTTACAAGGCTACTGCCCTGTGTTTCATTTCTTTTGCTAAGGTTAAAGCTATGAGAGGGGAGATTGTATGTTCTTGTGTAAAGTGTTACAATAGAGTACGGCTTACTGAAGAGTGCATAACTTTTTGTTCGAGATATTTTGAAGGCGTACAAACCCCATTTAATCATGGTCAACGGAATGATGAAAATATTCCTGGTAAAGAGAAGTATTTGTTGAATCCCAGCGGTCGTGCTCTTGGGAAATTTGAGAATGTTGAACTTGATGATAAGTCATTAGCTCAAGCGCATCGGTATGTGCTACTTAATCATGAAAAGATCCAACCTTACCGTGAGTGAGTATCTTATATTTGAATCATTACACACACAAACACATAAACAGCATAAGAATATGAGAAGATAGCCATTACAGTTCCTTTTTAGCTCAAGAATGAAATCTTAGACAAGGATGCATCGATGCAAGAATAGAGGAAAGATTACTAATCGAAAAGCTCCACATTGGTTGCGATGTCAGGTCTGAAATCCATGATTACCATTGTTTTTTTGGGGGGGGGGGGAAGACTATATAATCAAATGTGCTTATTATTGTACTAATAGTGATGCTGGATAATCTTCTCCAGGTCACATTTATGAAGAGGAGTAACTACGACAAAAAAGTAATAGCTCTTACTGAAGGTGTTAGCCACTATGCTAAAAAGTACAGTGGCTACATTATAAATGGATATAGATTCCTAGCTAAGACACGTGAAAGGTATAGAAGAACCCAAAATTCAGGACTAGTGGTGGAAGTTGCGTGAGGGCACTACTATGGAGCCGTTACAGAAATTATTGAATTGGATTATTTTAGCACATGTAAGGTTGTATTATTCCAACATGATTGGGTGGATATTAAACCAGCAAAGGGATTAAATAATGACAAATTTGGGTTCCCCATGGTAAACTTCTCGAGATTATTGCATACTGGACAAGTTTTGAAGGATGATCCATTCGTAGTTGCATCGCAAACAAGGCAAGTTTTTTATGTGGGTGACCAGAGAGAGGCTGGTTGGTCCCAAGTTGTTATAACCAAACCAAGAGATTTATTTGACATAGAACCTAACTTGGACAGGGGTGATGATGAATCTTATCCAGAATGCATACCTTTCATTATTTCAGGAGTCAATATGAGTGACATGTCAAGTTGGTTATGGCTAGATATCCAAGAAGAGGAGGATTAATATTTCATGACTTGTAAAATTATTCCCATGTGTCCTTCTTTAATGTTTTTTTTTGGTGGCTTTATCAGTGTTGCCTATGGTACGGTGGACTATTTTTTAGCTGCTTATTTCTCATTTTGTGATCCAAGTCTATGTTATTTCTTATTTTACTTCATTCTTTTTTATTTATCATGATCTGATGATGGGCATGTTTTAGTAGGACACAGAATTTCATAATGTTAATGGTTTATTTATATTATTGTGCTTGTTCATGTGTGCTAACAATTTCAGTTGTGCCTATTATAGTTGTAGGTATTGAAGGAGTGCAAAAATGTTCAGGTCTAGAAAATCCTCGGATAAACATGTACTGTAGCAGCCTTGTGATCATAATCCTAGCCATATACAACCTCATTCACAGCAACACTATTTAGTAGTAGGTAATCTTTCTCACCCATCTTTACAACAAAAAAACCCATCATCGGTTAGTTTTACAAGTCCTCGTAGTACATTTCGGCCATTTATTAGTAATTCTTGGATGCCAATTGTGTGCCTACATCGAAGCCCTTCAGAGCCAAATGAGTCACAATGTCAATCATCAGCTCCTGTCTTATAACACCCAAATTTTGTGCAACCTATAATTCAGCTTGTTCTTCATCCCACCACCAATCATGGTGCATCACTTTTCCAATTATCTAAACCTATACCTCCCAAATAGATCCCGTAGAAGCCTGCAACTATTCAATCTAAATCATCAGAGGATGAAGTCGATGAGCATGAATCGAAATTGTTGATGAAAGTTGAGATAATTGGTAGTTCTCTAATCTATCTTACGTTACTTAAAAGATAGTTCGTGTAGAATTTTATTTATTATTTCTAGTATGACATTAATCTTTTTTTCTTGCTTTAAACAAATACAGATGATCAAGAGAAAGTGCTCAGAATGCAGAAGATGTCGATGAAAGAAGTATATAGGCTCTTGGGTGATGGTGAAAGAGTTCTAGTTCATGTAGATGATCTATTTCAGCCAATCAAACCTGCTGGAGGCCTTTACACAAGGTTTATGACTTTGCTTATAGGGCAATTTACTCTTGTCCCTCCTAATTTACAATTTTTTTTGAAGTAAAGAAGTATTGTGCTGCTAAGCTTATACGAGAGCTTCGGATAAGCTATTGATGCCTTCATCTTGTGAGTATTTAATATCAATATTACATGGTGTTTACTTAATTTGTTTTTTTTGGATGCATTGATTTGATATATGAAACATGGCAGTATTACCTACGCTATGCTTTATCTTCAACCAATAGCTTAAACCTCTCCAACATGCTGAGTAAAAGGAGACCACAATAATGTTATAGATTATTATTCTTAACCGCAACAACCAAAAACACTTGTTTGCTTCTTTTTTCTTTTTTTTTAGACTCGAGTTGATATGCAGACAATGGCAAAATTTCAGGGCTTTAATTATTTTGGGGGGGTTGTTGCATGTTGTCCACTTGTCGTATTATGATGAATTGCTAATTTTTTAAATTTTGTTTTGTTTGGTGAATGTAGAATTAGTGAGTTGTGACACTTGTGTTGGCACTTGGTTGTTGAATATTGAATTCAAATGGAAGATCCTAACCCATCCGTTATCCATCGATCTCTTCAAAGTCTATTGTATCGTAATTGATTACGTAAATTATCACAGAAAGGAAAAGAAGCCCGAGGTACACAAATATATACCTGCACTACTGGTTCTATAAGTTATGCACGGAAGAAAGATGAATTTATAAGTCCTTCATAATTCCAATTTTTAGCTTAATGTTCTTATAAAGGTTTGTGATCTAACATGCTTTTTTTTTTGTAGCAACTAATGAAGAAAAGGAAGCCAACCGAGGTTGAATTCTTTGACATGGCTCACCAAACAAAAAATGGAACATATGTTCAAGAAGAATCTAAAGAGTTTATGGTAAAACTAAAAGTTATTTGAAAGGGTTATAGATTTACGATTGATATCACCAGGCTAATGGTTTTGTTTTATGCATGGTTTATGTTGAACACATGCTGCAGGACAAAGCAAGGGACTTACTAGCTAAAAAGACTATGGAATTGGTAAAACTTGTCGATGGAGGGTAAAACTTGTCGATGGTATTGTAGGGTAAAACCTGTCGATGATGATTTAAAGACTATGTTGAACCTGTCGATGATGTCGCCGAATCTGAAATTCATAATGCAGTTTGCAAAGAGCTTATGGAGGGTAAAACCTCACGAAGGCCACTTAATTATGGTATTGGAGTCACAAAGTCTCAAATAACAAAACTCAATGGTGATTTAAGAAGAATGAGGAAAAGAAGCTCAAGTCCTGCACTAGAAGCTAAAATTAGCATCCAAGACAATCAAATAAAAGCATGGAAAATATGATTAAAGACTTGCAATCCCAGATTCATCTTGTTTACACTACATAAGGTAATGTTGATACAACGTTTGCTTATCCAAACATGGATCCAGTTCTTTTAGAAAATTATCATCTACGCAAATCACAAGTAAGATATTGTTTCTCATTATTATTGATGCATGATTCATATTTGATTGTCTTTCAATCATTGCTAATTAATTTACCTTGGGATGGACTTTCTTTGCCTCCATATTCTTCTCATTCCTTCTAGTGGCTTATTGTTGCTTGATCTGATTAAGTTGCTTTCCTAACCTTAGGATTGCCATATTCGATTCTAGGCTTGTGGAAAATGTTGAAATTCATCATAATTTCATTCTTAGGAGTTTTTTGGGCAAATTACCTCCCATAACCTTGCTTTTGTTTTGTGTAAGCAGACTAGTTGGCCATATGGCTCTTTTGATATTGATATAGGAAATTAAGGATGTAGGTTCGACTTGGAGACAACATATTAAATTACTGACAACATACTTACTGCACGTGTGACTTGGAGAGTGAAAAATATTCTTGTTGGTCATGGGTTTTCAGCTTTTGGGTTTTTAGATCCAATGCTAAAACACATTGTTATCTTTTCTGTGTACAAAACACATACTTATATAGGCTTGTTCTGCTCCTTCTGCCATTTTAGATTTAATGCTAAGACATTCTATCCATAGTTGTTTCGTATTTTCCAACGCCTCCTTTTAAATTTATTTTCTTATTTTATTTCGGAGTCATTATATCACCTATATATGATTATCTTTCCTGTGTATAAAAAAGTAAATATCTAGTTCCTGTATTTTTTTTGGATACGGTACTTTTTGTTTGATTCAGTTATCAACCTCCGCTTTGGATTTGATATTCTTCATTACACAGATGTTGCTCTAAAACTTTATTGCTTATCGCATGTAGCCTGTGTTTGCTGTTTCGATTGTCTGCCTACTATTTTGATAGTTGCTTTATCTGTTTTTTTCCTTAATCAATTATCTTTTTAATTGAAAGCTCATATCAGTCATGAGTGAGAGTGATGTGAAGAATTGAAGCATTATAAGGATTGCTCAGATATCAGCTCCTAAGGATTCTTAAATCACACATGCTAGGGTTGTTGGTTGTTGTAAGGCTTGAATCATTTTGTTATCCTTCCCACTTAGAAGGATTTGACAATAGAACTAAAGTAATCTTGTAAATGAAAACCAGTATCTTGCTTTCTCCTATGCAATTATCATATCAGTGTCTTTCATTCTCCTATTCAGTTAGTAAAAGAAGTAACTTGCCATTTTATATCAAAGGTTTAATGTTGCATTCTTCCTTCTGCTTTTGCTATCTTGTTTCCTTTCCTGTCTCTCTCTCTCCTTTTTAAGTGAGATGTTAGACGGGCCTAATGAGATTAGGCTCGACGACCACTTAAGTCGCCTAGAGCGACAACCCTTGCTACCCCCTAACCTATATAAAGAAGTTTAAGGGGGTTAGCCTAGGAAGACACCATGACGCGAATATTATATCTCCCATATTCTCCTACTTTTCTTTCATGGCCGAACTACCATCTATCGAGTTCTCGAGTTTAGGACGTGAAACCCTAAAGCGACTCTAGTAGTCGCTTGGTATTATTATTTGTGTTATTGGTATTCTTTATACGCGTGGACTATTACCGACAGTATATTTCCGCATTCAGGTTAGTCCTAATTCTTCCTACAGTGGCATCAGAGCCTAAAATTTTCGAATTAGTCCCGATTGATAGGCCAATAAACTGTTAAACCTGAGTTATTGAAAGCATGCTAGTTTATTTGATTAATTGCTTAATTTTCGTAATTATGCAACCCTACTATTTTGTAGCATGCTTTCGTGACTATAGTGCCCACAATCAACTTAAAAACTGTATCTTTATAACAAAGCATGCTCATTCATATATTGCTAATTTCTGTAATTTTGCAAATTAAAAGCATGCCTCTGTGTCTACTCCCTGAAATTGAAGAACATTTTTTTTCATGGTTCCATGGTTCTATGACTGGCTAAGAGATCGAATTTTTAGCCTTGACAATCGAAGAATTACTCCCTGCTCCTAAATTAATGGTAGCCTCGGCATGTCCAAATTCATTCCTGCAACTATGCCCTAAATTAATTACATGTGAGATGATTCTGCCAGGCATGTTGTTTTGGCCAAAGATTGAACCTTTCTGATTAGTTTGCCCGATACAAGCATGTTTCAGTCTTGATTTTGGATGACAAACTCGATTAATTGTTGTTTAGAATTATGCTACCATGTTCAAAGTTGTGTGCAACTAATCTTCAAATCAGTGGCATAGTTTCCCCCTAATCACGGTAAAATAACCAAATCAAGGGGAAGAACCCAAAAGCCTAACCCTCACAGTCACTCTCCCCCTTTTCTCTAAAACCCTAACGCACCGAGACGATGGCAATGGCTAACACCTCAGCGGTCTGCCGCCCAAAAGGCCCCACCATTCACGCCTTCGTGGCGGCGGTGACGGAGTGCGGTGACCGAAACCGGCAATTAGCCACAAAAAAAGCGGAAACAGGAGGAGGCGGGGTGAGAGGAAAGGAAACCATGTTTACCCATCAGACACCGACGAAGGGCGGCGCGTATACGTCATGCGCCACCGACGAAGAAGCCTTTTGCTCTTGTTCTTCCTCCTATCGCACCCTCGACGGCCGATCTACCAAAAATAGCCAAAAGAGGAGCGAAACCCACCAGATTGGCGGCGCGTGTAAGTCACGCGCCACCGCAGGAGAGGCGCGTTTGGTGCACAACCGGCATTTTCTGGCTTGGAAGCAACCGATCTACACGCTGGTGGCCTTTGTTGTTGTCGGCGTAGGGTGGGTGTTCTCCTCATCTGGGTTTTTCGGCCAACGTTCGCCGGGGTTGAGGGCGGCAACATGGGGTGTGAAAAAGAGAGAGAAATTCGAAAGGCAGAGAGCCTTCCATGGCTAAGGAATGATGGAGCTCGGTCCTCCATAGCCATGCCGAGAAGAGGAGAAGCAGAGGGCCATCGAGGGTTGAAGAAAGAGAGCCCATTTCAGGAAAAGACCGAGAGGGGAGAGAGAGAGAGCTTGGGTGGGAGAGAAAAGTCGAGAGGAGAGAGAGAGTTAAGGCCCTCATACCTCCCCGACCTTTTAACTTTTTGGGTCAGTTTTTATTTAGTTTTTGGACCGTTTTTCTTTTGGGCCAGAAATAAGAACGGCCCAAAAGAGGCAATGGAGGCCCGGTTTAGTAGCCTGTTTGTTTTTTTTTGCCCAAATTTTTTGTTTTTTGAACCGTTTTTCCTTTTGGTCCGGTTTGCTTCTTGTCATATTTCAATGATATGGGTCATGCTATTTTCGACTGTTTTGGATCGAATTATCTTTCAGTCATTATTGTTTAATTATTATCATTAGTCATGACATGATTTTAATTGAATTACAATGATATTCAAGTTGATAAACTTTCATGCAGTTAATTCATTTGTTGAATTAAGGGTTCGAATTAGTTTTAATCCTGAATGCATGATTTCGTTATAAAACATTAATATGTTTAATGTCGTATATAAATTCGCTTTATATATGCATCAACTTGACATTTTCTTGACCAAGTAAATTGTTATTGATCCATTGGGTTAATGTTATATGAATTTGTTTCATATATAAAATTAATGCATATGACGTAAATTTGTTTTACTCGAACTCAATAAATATCTATGTGATATAAAGATCCCCTTAGTCGGGTAAATGAATTTGTTTCATAAGTTACATTATATAAATGTGTTTTATATAATATCCCGTCACATGAATATGCAAAACATGAGCAATTATAAATTAGTTAATTGTTCTATCATTGTTGTAGTTAACAAATGATTCATTAAGCTTTACACGAACAAGTTTCATGCTATTATTTCGAAAGTATAGTATATTTGATTATTTTATGAATTTGTTTCATGAAATTTAAATTTGCAATATTATATGAATACATTTTATATAATTTGCGAACTTTATTATGAACTTGTTTCATGCAAATTTTAATATTATATAGATCTGTTCTATGTATGATTAATTGTGATTAATATTTGGATATATTTTATGTTACAAAGTATGTTGCATTCGATACATGAATAGGTTTCATGTCAGCCACTAATTAGCAACGTTATATAAATGTGTTTTATATGTGCGAACTGCATGAGTTGTAGTAAATTTGCTAATTGTTTTAGCACTTTTTCTTGCCCAAATTAATGAATGTGGATTCGTTTCATGTTACCTGCTAATTATGTAATTTAGCGGTATTTTATGAATTGGTTTCATGAAATTTAAATTCGTAATATTATAGATGTGTTTATAATTTGCGAGTAATTTGAATAAGTTTCATATAATTATATAAATGTGTTTTATATATTGCTATTTGGGCATTTTATGAAATTCTTTTATGACATGCTATTATTCAAATATGTTTAGCATTATAGATTCATTTTATTATATAAATGTGTTTTATATAATGATTTGAATTTTATGTTTGAAATGTCATTGATAGAGTTCTAAATGACATATTAGAAGTTATATATAATGAGATAACTTCATGTAAATTTGGTTTGCATTAAGTTGGATATCTTTGTGATATATCTGAAATGTTAATTTGTTTAAACCATAATATTCTCCATAAATTATGTTTTATGAAAAATTGTGATAAATAAGTTATAAAAAACTTCTAACTTATGCTTGTATGAGATGATTATGAGCTTAGCGAAATTTTCGATCATACGACATGGATAATGGAGTTTTTGATAATTTATTTATTTGAAAATATGCCTAATGTGCACTTTACAGAATAATACCTTTAACTATGGCAATTAAAATAAGATTGCTAATTTGTTTACCAATAAAAGAACTTGATAGCGCTGACTGTGACACATAATGTTGGAAGATTCAGTTTCTTCTGAATGAATGTGAAATGTTAGGACACTCATTAGGTTCTAGGTTTCATAGGTTGGCAAAGATGGTACTGTTAGTGAACAGTCTCTAGAAAACTTAAAAGCATACCAAAATTCGTTCGAGAATAGATCGATCAAGATATTATACTTTGTCGTATTGCATCAATGTCGATCTAGTGGGAGAATTAAAAGTCATCCCACTGTTGAGTACGCGTGGGATTAGCTTAGCATCAGGTTCGTCCGGATCCATTCCCTCAAAAGGTTCTGGACCTAAGATTGGTATTGCGAAAGGGAAAAAGGCTAAGGAAATAAAGAGAAGCATATAGCATATGTGAGTGCTATGATTGTGGAAATTAGGCATCTTATGCTTAGGATTGTCCTAAGTCGATTAAGGTAGCTCCTTCCACAGCCCCTCCTGGATAATGTGTGCACTCCCAAGCATTTGTTGTTAACTGGGATCCTTAGTGGATCATAGACACGGGAGCAACCAAGCGCATAGTTCAGGAACAAGTTAATCCTTGTGAACTTCCACCACAACACAGTGGGTTCACAAATTGTCATTTTGGGCAACTAAGGTGCGATGTTTCCTTATGTCTTATGTCCCTAAGGTTAGTTTTCTTTAATTTTCGTCTAGATGTCTTAGACATCATATGCCCTGGTGATTTGTTTGGTCATGTCCCACTCAAAGGTGTTTTCAATGGAAGAAATAGAACATCTTCCATCCTTGTCTCATTTTTGAATCTGTTTTAGACGTGCTCCTTTTGACCATAAGGGTCAAGATAGAGTTAACTAGCCAAAGATGGCCTTTTAAGACCAACTCACTAGGCTTAAGGTGCAAAATGTGAGTTATGCCTACGTAGTAAAGCAATAGGAAATATTTTTTTGTAAGATTTCGAGTCCATCAAATCCCTTAGCATTCGTTCACTTTAGACATCTGCGGATCCATGAATATGAAAGCACATCATGGAGCCATATATATTCATGATATAGGTATGTGTACCTAATATTTCACCGTTATTAAGTACTTGATGCGTTCATATACTTGATAGCGGTAGTAGGACTCAATTGGTACGAAATATTAAAACTCTTCGAACCAATTGAGATCATGAATATCTTCTTTGTGAAATAAAATCCTACAATGTTGATTTTCTTAAGGATGAATTCCCTAGCATTTGGTAACATTTAAAAGGACCTCAATTTGTATGCATTACAACAATACCTTCAACCACCTCTCGGTGAGGGGGAGGATTTGAATTCTCACTAAGTCGCCGAGGATGGTACACATTCCTTGCTTGGTAAGAATGGTGAAGGTTTGTCTGTCAAGGAGAATGAGATTCGTCCTCAACCTCCAATTGTTGAGGAGAGTTATTCCTGAACATACAGTTAGTCCCCATGTTCAGGATCCCATCTCCAATGGATAGTGGGAGTAATCTTCTCTTTATAATCAGGGTTCCATACCTCTTAGAGAAAAGGTTAGGAACACCTAGTCCCTTACCTCTTAGAGAAAGGGGGAGGGATTTCCCACCTAGGCAAACAAATAATGAAGGTCTCAAGATCACAAGGACTGAGCGTGGATGAATTCTTAGACGATATTTTCAAATCGAAGACGAAATAGTCCTATGCACTCCCTTGGGAGTTGAGGGATCTACCTCTTATCAAGATGCGGTTGGTTCACCAAATTACAAAGAGTGATTGGATGCTGTAAGGGATGAGATGGACTCACTGACAAGGTTTTGAGAACTCATTGAAACTCCACCCCGATTTAAGTCTTCAAGATAAAACATCGAGTGGATAGTTCAATTGATAAGTTCAGGCCCGGATACTCCTAGCCCTGGTCACCTATTCGGACTTTGAGTTGATCGCAATGGACGTAAAGGTTGCCTTTCTCAATGGTGATCTTGAGAAAGAGATTTATATGGACTCACCCATTGATTTTGTATCAAAGGGATAAGAGGACAACGTGTGTTGTCTTAAAAAGTCCATATGTGATCTTAAGCAATCTTCCGATTCTTGGTACTCTAGATTCTATAAAGCCATGTTGGCTTATCTATGGTTTCAGAAGGCCATTGTGTATGTTAAAAGATCAACATGGGGATTGCGTTCCTCACGTTGATGACATACCATTGACTAGCAACAACTTAGAGATGATTAAAGCTACTAAAAGGTAGCCATTCCATGTCTTTGAAACGAAGGACATGGGTGAAACCAGGTATGTCCTGGGAGTGGAAATAATCCAAAGTCGTCCGAAGAAGCATACATCAAAAATGCCTTGGAACGATTTTGGGTTTATAATTCCTAACCCATAAATACTCTAGTTGAGGAGGGTTCAACCTTGAGTCTTGCTTAATACTCTAAAACAGATGACAAAATAGAGATAATGAACAATGTCCTTAACCCTAATGTCATAGTAAGTTTAATGAAAGCCATGTTATGTACATGACTTGATATTGCTTTGCGGATAATTTGATAAGTCACTATCAAAGTAACCCAAGACTTCCTGACGGACAAGTCATCAGGAGAATCAAATGCTACCTTAGTGGTATTGATAACTCAGCATTTTGCTATCAAGGAGGAGGCCTTAAGTTGAGAGGATGCTTAAATCTTGATTGGGGTGGTAACTCAGATGAGTCTAAGTTAACCTTAGGACATGTCTTCACCCTTAGTGGGAGAGCCATGTCATGGTGCAGCAAAGAAGCACAGCTAAACAACAATGTCGGCTATGGAGGTAGATTGTCTATCTTGTACCATAGAGACAAAAAGCATTGCCATTGGGTATATATATATAAATATACCAAGGTGATTATGTTCCCTTAACTAAACCCATTCCTAGTGATGTGTCCAAAACTCATTGGTTGAGTCTTGGATTTCATAAGGTTTGGTATCTGGACATGTTCTGTTACTTGATGGACACGTTTCTTTTATGGGCAAGATGCTCATTGTTGTACGTTAGGTATATTGAAATGTCACAGGCTTCTGATTGGCCTAGTCACACAGGCAATCACCCTGACGCTTGAGTAGCGGGTAGGATGAGACTGAATCATATTAGCCCTAGGTGTGCAATATTGATTACTCACACTAGAAGTGTGTGCATGGAATGAATATAGTCGCCTTAGTAAGACTAAGATAAGACTGAGAGAGTCGAGTATGAAATAAATTTTCATATTGAAGCCTTAAAAGCTGAATCTTGAGTGTCAAGATCAACATTCAGTATGTTGATCTAGTGGCTCAGGTTAGATTTTTGGGTGAAAATCTAGACTGACGATTCGCATGGCATAACGAACCCAGCTCAGTGGGAGCTATGCCGTGACACACATCTCATATTGTGTGTGCTTATAAGACGACCCTTATGTGGGGTGACAATTGAATTGCCTATCACTTGTCACTGTGTGACCCTATGGACGGTAACCCTTTGACTTAAAGCTATGATATTAAGTCGAAGCTTAAATGATGCTACTTTAATGTGATTCTCAAGAACCACGATGTATACGGTTCAGCGAGAACACGTTAGGAAAACAATTAAGCTAAGATGAGATTTTATGAGTGTTCAAGGAAAAATCTATCCACCATCACCATATCAGCGCGGGCGGTTATGTTGAGAACATAATCATATGATATATCAGGCATAAGGGATTAGAGATGCCACTGGTGATGTCTTGGGATATTTTTGGGTTATTGCATTTCGTGAAAGTGTTATGTTAGTTGGATGGTAACTTAATATAACAATTCTTGTTATTTTTGGTCTCGCATCCTATTCTTGGTATGAAGCGTGAGGAGTTGTGATACATGGAGAATACGTGTTTTACGGCCTAAGTGGCCGAGTGGAAGCTGTTAGACGAGCCTAATGAGATTAGGCCCGACGACCACTTAAGTTGCCTAGGGAGACAACCCTTGCTACCCCCTAACCTATATAAAGAGATTTAAGGGGGTTAGCCTAGGAAGACGCCATGATGCGAATATTATATCTCCCATATTCTCCTACTTTCTCTCATGGCCAAACTACCATCTATCGAGTTCTCAGGTTTAGGACGTGAAACCCTAAAGCGATTCTAGTAGCCGCTTGGTATTATTATTTGTGCTATTGGTATTCTTTATACGCGTGGACTATTACCAACAGTATATTTCCACATTCAGGTTAGTCCTAATTCTTCCTCCATGAGACAAAAGGAATTTGTTTGAATTAATTTGTTACAATGCTGTGTTTTGATTTTTAATTAGGTAGAAACAATTCCAAAAGCCTAAAATCCTAGTTCGAGATCATCAAGTATCCTCCGAATTAGGGAACGCGGGAGAATGGTCGAGGAGATTTGGCGGGCTGGGGTAGAGGAGGAGCACGCACGAACTCCCCCAAATTGAGGCCAAAGCAGGATTTTAGGCTTTTGAAATTGTTTCTAGCTAATTAAAAGTCAAAACACAGCATTGTAACAAATTAATTCAAAAAAATTCCTTCTATCTCACCTAAAAAGGAAAGGGAGAGACAAGAACGGAAACAAGGCAACAAATGAAGAAGCAAGCATGCAACATCAAACCTTTGATATAAAATGGCAAGTTACTTCGTTTACTAATTTCATAAGAGAATGAAAGACACTGATATGATAATTCCATAGGTGAAAGCACGACATTGATTCCCATTTACAAGATTACTTTACTTCTCTTATCAAATCCTTCTAAACGGGAACGATAACAAAACAATTGAAGCCTTTCAACAACCAACAACCCCAATATGTACCATTAAGCATCCTTAGGAGCCAATATCTGAGTAATATTTATAATCCTTCAATTCTTCACATCACTCTCACCCATGATTGATATGAGCTTTTAATTGAAAAGATAATTGCTTAAGGAAAAAAAAGGCAAAACAATTATTAAAGTAGTAGGCAAACAATTGAAACAGCAAAGACACGCTACATGCGACAAGCAATAAAGTTTTAGAGCAACATTTGTCTAATGAAGAATATCTAATCCAAAGCCGTGGTTGATAACTAAATCAAACAAAAAGTACCGTATCCAAAAAAAAAATACAGGAACTGGATATTTGCTTTTTTGTACACAGGAAAGATAACCATATACAGGTAATACGATGACTCCAAACTAAAATTAGAAAATATATTTAAAAGGAGGCATTGGAAAATATGAAACAACTATGGATAGAATTTCTTAGCATTATATCTAAAATGGTCGAAGAAGCAAAACAAGCCTATATCAATATGTGTTTTGTACAGAGGAAAGATAACAATATGTTTTAGCATTGGATCTAAAAACCCAAAAGGCAAAAACCCATGACCAACAAGAATATTTTCCACTCTCCAAGTCACACGTGCAGTAAGTATACTGTCAGTAATTAAATATGTTGTCTCCAAGTTAAACCTGCATCCTTAATTTCCTATATCAATATCGAAAGACCCATCAGGCCAACTAGTCAACTTACATAAAACAAAAACAAGGTTCTGGGAGGTAATTAGTCCAAAAAAACTCCAAAGAATGAAAATTATGATGAATTCCAACATTTTCCACTAGCCTAAAATTGAATATGACAATCCTAAGGTTAGGGAGGCAACTCAATCAGACCAAACAACAATAAGCAACCAGAAATGAGAAGAATATGGAGGCAAAGAAAGTCCATCCGAAGTTAAATTAATTAGGAATGATTAAAACACAATCAAATATGAATTATCAATAATAGTGATAAACAATATCTTACCTATGTTTGGAGTAGATGATAATTTTCTAAAAGAACTGGATCCATGTTTGGATAAGCAAGCGTTGTACCACACATACCAAATGCAATGTAAACATGATGAATCTGGGACTGCAAGTCCTTTATTGTATTTTCCATGCTTTTAATTTGATTATCTTGTAAGCTAATTTTATCTTCTAGCGCAGGACTTGAGTGTCTTTTCCTCGTTCTTCTTAAATCATCATTGAGTTTTGTTATTTGAGACTTCGTGAATCCAAAACCATAATTAAGTGGCCTTCGTGAGGTTTCACCTTCCACACGCTCTTTCCAAACTGCATTATGAATTTCAGATTCTGCGGCATCATCGACAGGTTCAGATATAGTCAATTCCATACTCTTTTTAGCTACTAAGTCCCTTGCTTTGTACTATAGCATGTGTTCAACATAAACCATGCATAAAACAAAACCATTAGCCTTGTGATACCAATCGTAAGTCTATAACCCTTTAAAATAACTTTTAGCTTTACCATAAATTGTTTAGATTCTTGTTGAACATATGTTCCATTTTTTGTTTGAGGAGCCATGTCAAAGAATTCAACCTCGGTTGCCTTTTCTTCTTTAGTTGCTCCAAAAAAATAAGCATGTTAGATCACGAACCTTTATAAGAACATTGAACTAAAAATTGGAATTCTGAAAGACTTACAAATTCATCTTTCTTCTGAGCATAACTTATAAAACCAGTAGTGCGGGTATGTATTTGTCTACCTCGGGCTTCTTTTGCTTTCTTTGATAATTTCTGTAATCAATCACGATACAACAAT
>JACYFF010031956.1:29779860-29831932 GCA_017589665.1 Selenicereus undatus
TGCGTAATAATCACGTGATTTATCCTTCTCGATTTATGGATTTCCTGGCTCACATCTCAACATAGATGATTCCTATAAAAGTCCTATTACTGGTGTCGCTCTTCTCCAGCACCCCAAAACAACTTGTATCCTTTTCTTAGTACTCTCTTTCTCAGCTTATGGTTCCAATTGACCTTATCGGCTTGATGTTTCCTTTTTCAAGGTTTTAAAATTTTTTTGTCTGCATAACTTCTGATTCAAAATAACGGTATGGCTTTATGGTTCAAGCATAACAAGGTCCAACATGAATGAAGGGCATTGCTCCACCAATGCTTGAATGTCCATAATACATAAAGCATATTTAGCTAGTGAATGAGCAACAACATTGATCTCGCTACTAATATGATCAATATGAAAGAAATTCAATAAACAACATTTATATTTAGCATCTCTGATCAAGATGTCAAACTCAGTGATAATGACCTTGTCTGCCTTCATAGCTTCTGCAACCAAATGCAATCAGTATCCAACCAAGCCCCGAACACTCCTAGATCTCTTGTCCATTGCACCGCACACCTCAAGGCCAATACTTTAGCTATTTATGGATCGACAATGCACTCAACTGGCTTGGAAAAACAAACTGTAATAGAACCCTTCATCATGAATTACGACTGCAATGCTAGCACATCTCCCATTCTTGTCACTTGCAGCATCTGAATTCACTTTCTTCGAATTATGTCTTTGACTGACTTTCTTCCTCCCTAGTGAATGTTGTTCAACTTCATTGGCCTTCCAGATTTCTTCAAGATATACAATAGTTTTAGCTTTAACTAAGGTTGTTCACTTGAATATGTTGAAATTGGAATAATCAAAATGAGAAGAAAATGACCCATAAAGCATGAAGGTTGTAGGTTGTGATATACCATTTGCTATCATTCCCATTTGGCATTAATTCGCCCATTTTCTAGATGCATGTTGGTTCATGTATTGAATGATGTACTATGTTAAATCGCGACCTCCTGTAAGCATATGTGAGTTAGTTACATTGGTTCATGTAAGCATACATGTGAGCCAACCATCTGGTTAAGTAGTAATTTGCATATGGTTTGAGTTCATGTGATGTCGGGATGTAACCCCTTGCTCCGGATATGTAATCCATTGAGTTGTACCTTTTATTTTTTTATTTAAAATTTTGCAATTTAAGTACTCCGAGCATGTGGCCCGTAGAGTTGTGGTCTCCAGTGTGTAGTCATCGAGTTTGTTCAGGTTTGCATGTTATGCTTTACTATGCATGTACGAATTGTAAGGCTTCAAGCCTGGGTTACGGTCAGTTTTCTGACGAAACTCTACCCGTTTCGTTCCAGGAATTTTAAGAATCGCGAACACTTCTAGCCTAGGAGGCAAAAGGCGTGGCAAGTACCTTGTTGTGCAAAATTACCGCAAGTGCACGGCGTAGATGTAGCTAGCTACCGGCAAGTATGGGTTGTGTCGACGATGAACTTGCTTTCGCCTACTAAAACTAATCGACTAACTCTATCTAAGCTAACTCAAGTTGTGAAGTTTGTCACTAACCTATGAGGACGATAACATTTAAAAATCGAATAAATATGCAGAATATTAAAACACTCAGGTTGGAATTAACAGCACGATTATGCTAGCTGAGCCAATTACTAACCCCGCCAAACAATCCTAGAGATGCGTCATGAGTGAATAGATTGCCAATTAACCCCATCTTCTCCCTCTCTCAAGGGTTGAAGACTGATCCTAGAACTATAGTCACCTATTTTCACAATGCGGAGATTCACATAGAGGATAACTCGAATCATGGCCAGGGATTGGGCGAACAAACTTCACATCATGTGCCATCAAATTTTGGCCAAATGCCACCAATTCCCCTTGAGTTAACTAAACAACAATGGGGACCCGAACTACTGGTAGACCTTAGTAGCTAAACTGATGAAGCTGATTCTCCAAGTTCCTACTGAAACCCCTCCTAAAGATGATAAATTAGCAGATAGGGTAGCGCGACGCAACCCTAAAGTGTATGAAGAAAATTATGATCCAGTAGTATTGGAGGAATGGGTAAGGGGAATAGAGAAAATCTTTATAGTGGTAGAGGTGCCAGAAGAAAAGAAAGTAAACATTAGGACATATTATATGACTGGTGAAGCTGATATTTGGTGGAACATTGTTAACGATAGGCTCGTACGCTTGAATTCACCTGGAGTAAATTCCTGGATGAGTTGAGGGCAAAATTTTACCCCAGCTGTGGTCTAAAGGCAAAAGGAGAAAGAGTTTATGGAGTTGAAGATCAGTGGCAACATGACTGTGATGCAGTATGCCAGTAAGTTCATAGAATTATCTAAGTTTTTCCCTGAATTTATGTCAACTAAAAGGTCAAAGATGAGGAGGTTCAAAGAGGGTTTCACCTTCGACATTCGAAATCAATTAGGTGGGCAACCAATCTTGACTTACCAAGAGCCATATGAGTGAGCTGTTGAAGTGGAGCGAGTGAAGACAAAATTGAGAGCCCAAAACCCGATCAACCAAAAGAGAAAAGGGTTTGAGCGAGCAACTCCGAGCAAGAGTATGAACCAAAAGAAACCTTCTCGCGTTCCACCCAAGAGTCGTCCTACAGGCTCAGCAGAGCCCTGTGGGAAATGCGGAAGAATAAATCACACCACCCCTGAATACCGAGTAAGGTGTTATGTCACGGGTGTATTAGATATTAGTGTTATACTATTGACACCCAAACAAAACAAAAGAAGGCAAGAAATATTCTTGTAGTTTGTGAATTTGAAGATGTCTTTCCTGAAGAGTTAACAGGACTACCCCCGTAGAGGGAAATTGATTTTGGAATTGAATAATCCCTGGTGCCCAACCTATCTTCAAAGCCCCATATCATATGGCCCCAACTGAGCTTAAGGAACTGAGGATTCAGTTAGATGAGCTGTTACAGAAGGGCTTTATTAGGCCAAGTGTATCACCATGGGGTGCCCCAGTGTTATTAATAAAGAAAACGGATAGAACCTTAAGGCTTTGTATTGACAACAAAGAGTTGAACAAGATCACCATAAAAAAACAAATACCCTTTGCCATGAATAGATGATTTGTTTGATCAACTGCAGGGAGCAGAAGTCAAAGATTGATTTGAGGTAAGGGTACGGTACCATCAACTTAAGATTAAACCTGAAGACATCCCTAAGACAGTGTTTAGGACTAGGTATGGTCATTGTGAGTTTACAGTAACGCTGTTTGGTCTCACCAATGCCCTCGCAGCTTTCATAAATGTTATGAACAAGGTATTCAAACCCTATCTGGACAACTTTGTAGTGGTGTTCATAGATGACATCCTTATCTATTCTAAGGATAGGGAGGAACATGCTGATCATTTGAGGATGGTCTCACACACCTTAAGGGAGCATCAACTTTATGGCAAATTAAAGAAGTGTGAATTTTGGTTGGAAGAAGTGGTATTCGTAGGACATGTGGTTATAAAAGAAAGAATCAAAATTGACCCTTAGAAGGTGAAGGCAATCACGGAATGGTCAAGGCCTACTAACGTCACTGAGATTAGAAGCTTTATGGGTTTAGCGGGCTATCATAGAAGGTTCATCAAGGACTTTTCGAAAATAGCTTCGCCATTGACCAATCTGTTGAAGAAAGTGAATAGATTTGAATGGACAGAGAAGTGTGAAAGAGCCTTTCAGGAGTTAAGACAGCGATTAACTACCACCCCAATCCTAACGCTACCAGTGGAAGCTAAGAAGTATACCATCTATAGTGATACTTCAAAGAACGGATTAGGGTGTGTTCTTATGCAGGAAGACAAAGTAGTAGCCTATGCCTCTTGATAGCTCAAGCCTTCTGAGAAAAGTTTCCCTACCCATGACTTGAAGTTGGTAGTCGTGGTCTTTGCGTTAAAAATTTGGAGACATTACTTATATGGGGTACCATGCAAGATCTATACTAACCATCAAAGTTTGAAGTATGTCTTCATCCAGAAGGAGCTCAATTTGAGACAACAACATTAGCTTGAGTTACTTAAAGACTATGATTTGCAGATTCAATATCATTCAGGAAAAGCAAATGTTGTAGCAGATGCCCTGACTAGGAAAGCGCAACATAGCTCAAAGACTGTGGTGATTACTCAGTTGAGTCTCTTGAGAGAGCTTGAGAACTTGGGAATTCAACTAGTGTCCCATGGCCAAAAAAATGTTCAATTATTAGCACTTACCTTACAACCTTCCATAGCGAAGCAAATTCGAATGAACCAGGAAAGTGATCCTGAACTCCAAAGAATAAAGCAAAATTTAGAGAAAGGTAAGTCTCTTGGGTTTGTAGTGCACTAGTGCATGAGGATGAGACCCTGCGCTTCCAAAATCTTCTGTGTACCCAAAAATGAAGAATTGAGGAAACAAATCCTAGAGGAAGCTCACAATACTCACAACTCAGTGTATCCAGGAGGCACCAAGATGTATAGAGACTTAGGGAAATACTTCTGGTGGAGTAATATGAAGGAGTTTGTAGAATATGTAGACAAGTGTCTAACCTGCTAGAAGTTCAAAGCAGAGCATCAGCGTCCCGTGGGTGAACTATGACCCCTAGAAATTCCCACATAGAAGTGGGTTTCGATCTCAATGGAGTTCGTTATGGGTTTACCCCTTTCTGCCTTGAAGAGGAATGTTATCTGGGTCATAGTTGATCGACTTACCTAGTCGGCCCATTTTCTGCCAATTAGAGATACTTGGGAATTGAAAACCAGCCCAACTGTATGTTAAAGAGATAGTCCGCCCGCATGGGATTCCCTTAGGCATAGTATCAAATAGGGATCAAAGATTCCAAGCCCGTTTTTGGCAAGCACTTCAAAAAGCCTTTGGGACCAAATTGATCTTTAGTAGATCTTATCACCCTGAGACAGATGGGCAAAGAGAACATGTCAAGAGCTTGTGTATTAGAGTTGTAAGGGAAGTGGGAAGACAATTTACCTTTGGTGGAGTTTTTATATAACAATAGCTACCAATCCACTATCAAAATGGCCCCATTTGAGGCTTTATATGGGAGAAAATGTAAAACCCCACTGTGCTGGAGTGATTTGGACGAGGCATTGATCATAGGTCCCGAAATGATCCAGGAAACTATTGAAACACTACGAAGGATTCGAGAGTGTATTAGGGTTGCCCAAAATCAGCAAAAGAGTTATGCGGACAAGAGAAGGAGGCCTCTGCAGTTTCAAGTGGGTGATAAAGTTTTTCTGAAAGTTTCGCAAACTAAGGGTATAAAGAGGTTCGGAGTATGAGACAAATTGAGTTCAAGATATATTGGACATTATGAAATCATTGAAAAGTTAAATCTCGTAGCATATCGACTGGATCTGCCGGTAGAACTAGAACATGGGCATAATGTGTTTGTTTTATCTCAACTCAGGAAGTATATTCTAGATTCGGATCACACCATTGTATAAGAACCTTTTGAAATCACTGAGGATCTAGTATACGGAGAGCGTCCAGTCCAAATACTAGATCGCCAGATTAAGCAGCTGCGCAACAAGCAGCACTAGTCAAAGTGCTTTGGGCAAACCATACCTCCCAAGAAGCCAGTTGGGATACTGAAGAAGAAATGAAAGCCAAGTACCCACATTTATTTGAGGTAATCTTGCATGGCCTGGTAAAGTTCATAAGTCTCGAGGACGAAACTCTTTAAGGGGGGCAAGCTGTAATAGCCCAACCCTAAATTATGTTTATTCATTTAATTACCTCACATTAATGATTTTCTCATATTTATTTATCGCATTTCATCATCTAGGTGGAAAAAAAAATAAATATAATTTTATTGGACCCTCACTTGGCAATTTGGGTTTTATTTACTTATTTAATTATTAACAAAAATCTTGGGAGAATTGATAGTAGGGCATAACAATTATAATCCCCAATATGTTTGCATTCTTAGCCTAGCTAATTGCCATGATTTAAGCTTAACCATGGTTAGTAAAAAGATACTTTTGGGAGGTATAAATTCTGCCAAGCCTGTTGATGAGTCAAAAAAATACAACAAAACTCAAACCTCATCTTTCTCCTCTCTCTTTCTAACCCATGGCCAACCCCTTTCCCAAGCTGTTGTTGCTGATTTTTGGGTGTTTTCCAGCCAGCTTGGCTGCCCCCGACACCCTAGTACCACTAGCCACCATCCTCAATCCTCAAAGCCACCAAGCATCACCTCCATCTCTACTTTTTTTCAAGCTCAAAGTGAGTAACCCTAAGCTTGTTTCTTTGGATTTTTGATTTTGATTCTTGTTTATGTTGATTTAATTTTTGATCATGTTCTTTGGATGGAAACAAGACTTATTTTGATGTTTTTAATTGTTGATTGACATTGGATCACGATAGGGTTTAGGGTTATTAATGATCATGTAAGCTTAAGGTTAGAAGTATGTTTTTCTTGGATTCTTTGTATTTGATTTAGCGGTTTTAATCCCTAATAATGTTTATAAGAGTGTTTTTGGTTATCTTGGATGAGATGAAGAGGAAGTAAGTTGGTTACAAATTAGGGTTTTGGTAATTAATGCATGGTTTGAAATATTTTGGCATTAAGAATGTTATTCAATTATATTTTGTTGCAAAATGAATCTTGGATTATGTTATTTGACTTGAAAAAAAATGATGTGATGTGATTCTTGAAAAAGGGTGGATTACAAAAATTCTCTAATTGATTGTAAAGGATAATTTTGCTCATTGATGCAACTAAATAAGATTAGGGATGTATTTGCAGTGAGTTTGAGAAAGAGAAGAATTGAAAATTTGATGGACATGGTTATGAAGTGAAATTGAGTATTATGGGTTAGTATGGTGATGTGAAGGACCAAAGCTTTGTTACATGATTTTAAGGAGTGATTTTGGATGGGGATTTAGGTAAAAAGAAAGAAAAGAGTAATGACAGTGGGGTTGGGAAATGGCAGAAAACAGTGCAGGCTTTGCTAATAAACTGGTAATGATCGACCTAACAAAAAATAATGATTTTTGGTGGGTAGATAGATTAGTGAGTTAGCATTCAAATGCCTTTTGAATCCCCTTATTCTGAGGTATGGCTATTTTTTTGGAACTGCGCAGGTTAGACCAAAATTGGCACGCTTGTGTTCTATCCCTATTTTTGGAACACTATCGTGGGAATCATGTTCTATGTTCTAAATGAAAGTTATTCAGGACTTCTTAGGCTTTCTATATTGTGGAATTAGGTCTCAAATGGAGGTCGGGAGATTAGGTTGCCAGTAATTTACTTTATCCCCTATTATACTTTATATTTTGTCTTACTAAAGTATTAACTATGAAAATAAATATGTTTGTTATCTATATGTTCCTATAACGATATTTTTGTATAGAATCAGGGCCTAATTTGTCGTTTCCTCCCCTTTTGTGCATAATCATACTCGGTGACATTTCATTAAAAGTCCCAGGTACGTTCATTATTTGTTTCTTTAGAAACGAGCACGTATTTATCAAAATTATAATGTTTTGGTAAGTACATCAATGAATCAGTTTAATCAGTGGTTTATCACATAATTGGTGATCCCAGTAGTTATCAGTTATAGGGCATTGCCCTTCAGTTACCCGCGTAGCTTCAGGCCAGATCCCCCGATCGACTTAGTAGGTGTACATCTATCCTCAGATCGGAACAGTTACTAGAGGTTCACTATGAGGTAATAATTAGCAATGCAGTTTTATGCTCAACCTATTCCCTATTTTTAAGTTAAAATGAATTGCAATACGGGCCCAACCAGTTCTTCCATGAACATTTAACAATACAGTAATGCATGTACTGAGCTTCGGCTCACAATTTGAAATGTTTTCATATTTTATTTTAGGCAAATGTTCAGTGAATCGCCCTCAGGATGGCATGCTTACTGAAGGTGATAAGTGAGCATAGAAGTTTGAATAGAATGGTGGTGTATTAGTGTTGAGATACTTTTAGCACTATATTGTGAAATATTTTGATGTTGAAACTGTATACTCTACAAGAGTTACTGTATTTTGGTGTAAACCTTGGAATAGTTGAATTGTTTGACGTTAGAACGATTCATGTATGGTTTGATGGGTTGTGATTATGTGAATGCCTTGTGATGGTAAACATTGTTTAGCATTGCTATATTTATTGTTTACAGCAAAGCTTTGTCCTTCTTGGACGGCGTTAACACCCTGATCATTTGGGATAATACTTCTAATTAGTGAATCTAATAAATAGACTACAAATAGTGAATTATGTGCATTTGGAGTGTTACATGTGCTGTCATATCAAATCATTCATGATCCTTTGGCAACACATTAAGATAACGAACATTGAATCGAGTCTCAAGTCACTGATTGGAGTCATAAGGGTATAAATATAAGGCCATAACCTTATGGGGTCTCACACAAATATAAGTAGAGATCTAACTTATATTAACCCCGATTGGCCGTCTCTTGCACGCATGATGTGAAACATGTGCAACATCATGTTTCCCATTAAGCGTATATCTTTTGGTAGTTTAACCAAAATGTTGTACATATGCTATTTGGACACCATATTGGTTAAACCGAGTTTCTAAATCTACTCATTAACTTAAACTCACATTCGGCTCTTTGAGGTAGATTAGGTAAAATTCATTTTTACCGATATGTTGTATTGACCTTTTGTCATTATCAAGGCAACATTCATGGTTTTAAGTTAATAGGTTCTCATAATTATCTTTTCGATAGTTCTACTTAAAATCTTGTCTTATCTCTCATCGATGCTCTAATCAATAATTAGAGCTACCCATGTGAGAGGGCTAACCTCAAGTCTACCCGACATACTTTCACATTCAAGAATGCACACAAGCATCCATGAATAAGAATGCATACTCAAACATTCCAACAATAAGTGTATGCAAAAAACCAATTTAAATTTCACAATATTGGACAACCACTTGCGAATGTTGGGGAAAACAATTAATGAATAACATGTCAGGCATAGTTGTCATCTACAAAGACTGTTAAGCTTTTACATAACCAGGACCAACTCAATGTCTTTTACAACCATTTCCTTCTTGGGAAAGTACTTTACGTTCACTCTCTTTGTGTGCCACCATGTCATTCACAAATTGAACTTTATGTCCAATCAGTTTGGTCTTATGATAACACTTAAGGTTCTTGGTATGTGTGATCCGAACTTATCGTAGTAAATCATTATTGGATAGTACTATTTGGTCACAGACCAAATAATCTATGTGCCTCTTCAATCGAACAGACTCTTGCGTCTTTAAGGATAAAGCCATAAACTCTTCATATAATAAGGCAACATATGACTGGTTCTTGCCACTTTAGCACTATTACTAAGTTGGAAAACATATTTGGAGGTTCATTTCTCATCTAACTTTACCACAGTCAAGACCATTGTAGCCCTTTTGATGCAAGTTATAAAAGTGTGTGGTCAAGGCTTCCTTTTAGGTACCTCATGACTTAACTGTCTGCTACTATGCTAGTCTCAGGTGCAGTTGATATCTATTTAAAGATACCAAGTCTTATATGCACTATATCATGCATTAGAATTATAATTACACCTAACAAAGTAAGTTCTGCTTATTAGTCCTTTTTCTAAGTGTGGACACATTTGATTGTAGGGTCTAACCTTTGTTGACGTGAGTACTAATAAGGTCATCGTTGTGCGTATTAGATATATTCAAAGACCTTTTGATGTCATTCTCTTTAGGAAAAAGAATAACCTCTTTGAATATTCTCTCAACTTTATTTCAAGAGCATATGCTACTTTACCTAGATTAATTATCTCAAAGTTAGATGATGACAAGGCCTTATGCCTGACTTGGTAACTCTATACCATTTCTAACTATTAGTAAGTCATCCACATGTAATGACTTAACTAAAAAATTACTTTTGAACCCTTTGGTGTAAATCACAGTGTAGCCACTAGAGATAACCATACTGTGAAAAACAAGCACTCTAATCCATTGAAGAGACTCTAAGGTTAGAATTAACCTCACATGTCCACAAACCTCGTATTTATAACCCTTTTAAGTGGAACTTCACTTGGATCCCTTTTGAGCTTGGTATTTGGACATCCATCTGTTGTGACTTTAGGTCTAACCTAGTACTAATAGCAAGTGATAGGTGAAATTAGGATAAAGCACATAATAAGAGGGAAAAACCCTTTCGTAGTTAATCCTATCCTATTATGTGTACCCTTTTTGCAACAAGTTGAGCCTAGTGTCAATTGCCTCATTAACCTTATAATTTAAGAACTGTTCTGTTCTCAAATAACTTTTTCCTATAAGGTTAACTAATTTTTCACCATTATTTACTTCATTTTATTTCCACTGTCTGAATCCACTTACCCTTAGAAGGGTCGAAAAGGAAATCTATGCCCATTTCCATTTTGTAGGAATGTCATGAAAGTTTCATATACCTTATTGCCCAAATGGCGTAGAGGAATGCTTTATAACAACCATGTCTTCTTAGTGTTTCATATAATCTCAAATCATTCCTCTTTGGATCGGTTGTACTCCTACTCAAACCAAGACCAATCATTGTGCTCCCATTTGGAACAAGAATAGAATTTGCTCTAACTTGGAACAAAAATAGGATCACTTTCATTTGCTCTTAATGATGAAGGTGGACCTTGATGGTAAACTTATTGATCATCAATTAAAATCCTCCCACTCGAATGAAGGGATCAGATTTGGTTTAGAGAACTAATAGAGATAAGTAATCCATTCTTTACAAATCTAATATATACTGGTTAACTTTTAGCTACACTCTCACTGTCTTACAACCCAATAAGTGGAAAAAATTTCAAGATTAGAGCATCCCATAAAGATGCTCTTCCTTCCTCCATTGGCAGTTCCATATGAGGGGTTGTGTTCATGGGTCACATACTCTTGAGGTTCAAAGACTCTCAGACTGGGCTTCAATCCATGACTCATATAGAGTGGTAGCAACTCACTTTACAAGTACATCGTCAAGATCATACATTGCAACCAAAAGAGATCTCCTTAATAGGAGATTCACAAATTTTGTCTAATTGTTCATCCTACCATATCAGAGGACATTCTTTTTTCTTTTTCCACAACAACATTTTGTTGTAGGCTTTTAGGATAGTCACCTAATAAACTATCCATTTTTCATCACAATATCCACCAAAATAATGCCAACAAATATTTGGTAATGATTTGGTCTTTGAGACCTTAAGCTTTTAGATTTAATTGACTTTCAACTAAGCTAACATGCTTTCTAAAGCAACTTTCACTTCATACTCATATGAGGTCAAATGAATAAGACCAAATCAAGTGAAATGTGATGAAACATAGAAGCTTAATGCCTTATTATCACATTCATCAGACCATAAATGTTCAAATGAATTAACTACAATGGAAATAAGGCTCTTAGTAATCTTTCTAAAATTAGATGGTTTTCTTGTTGCTTTTCGTGCCATAATATGTTACCAAGTGGGCTAGTCCACTTATGTTTGCTAACAAATCTTATTTTGGTAGGGTTTGCATCTATGTCCTTTTAACCCATATGGCCTAGTCTAGCATGACAAATAAACATTTCACATCATCATAATTACGTGAATATGGAAAAACAAACACTTGGGTTAATGGAAGAAATATCTAATCTATTAGAAGCAAACCATCTCAAATAAAGTAGAACCAAAAACTAAAGGTGTTCGTAAAAGAAAACTAGCTAGTCCTCAATGCCAAGAACATAGTCAAGTAAAACCAACGCAACAACATTATTCCAATGAATCTTAGGCACAAGTAGGTATTCACATAGATAGGGTATCAGTTGCTATGCAAAACTAGCTTACATATTCTGATTCGGCCAACAACCACCTTATTGTTATCTCCACATGTGTCCTCATCGAATCATGTAAGAACCCGTTAGAAGCTCAATAAAGCTTCATGGTCTCCACCGCTTTGGTTTGGACTCCTGAACCCATAATCCACATACGATTAATTTTAGAAAGAAGAATACAAGTAGCAACACAAAAATCACCAGGAGATATTACTAAGCACCTTCTTGGCTTAGTACAATCACGAGCATGTGACCCATTTGGTCATAGTTAGGGCAATTAGCTTGCACTAAATCCTTCTTCCTTGCACATTTTTCTTCGCCTTGTTGGTCATACTCAATTCCCTCATTTGACTAAGCCTTGCGAATCTAGTTCCCTTGGTCCTCCCTTTTAGAATCATTCCTTCAATTAGAGGTTGACATGTGCACTTTTACACTAGTCATTTCAATAGCCTCTTGCTGCTCTTCCTCTAGCTCAAGTCATCGCCTACTATCCTCAACAGCAGTGATATACTTAGTTTGAGATAGGATCATCCTAATATGACCCAAGTCATTAAGCAAGGAACGGATCACGACATGAACTTGTTGCTCATTGGTCAATTCATAGCCCATTTCAGTCAATTCACTAATCATGTTTGATGAGGGCCTCAAGTGCTACCTCATGGACACATATGGGATCTTTTTATAATTATCAAACCTAATAACGACAGACCTAAGTCTAGCAATTGCGGTAGCTCACATGATGCTTGTAAAATACAAAGGTTTTACAATCAGTATAAAAGCACACATACGTCTAATACTTTAGCATACACATATCTATGTAACTTGGCAATAACTGATAGAGTTAACATGCATAAACATAGACCCTAGAGTCAAAAGTTCACATATAGTTCCGAATCATAATCGTAGGAATGAATATTTTAGCGCAATTAACTTTATCGTTTTATTCCAAGTTACCAGAACACTCATTATAAATTGAAATATTCTAAAACCAATTCTCAAATTTCTAATCAAAGAGGATATGCTAACCTTGAGAATATTTCAAGAAAATCCAAAATACATCCATAAATATATGAAAATGAATTTAATCATTTTAGACGTAATTTGCAAATTTAATGAAATTCTCAAAAACCATTTTTTTTTGGGTTGTTGAGCAATTTCAATATTCTCTCACCTAACTTATTTATGGAGGGTACATATATAACTTTTATATGCAATTTGGTGTTTACAACTTATGAAACATATTCTCATAATATGCAACATATTTTTCTTGAATTTGAATAAAACATATATACTTATTATATATTACATGAAATTTAATTGAAAGAAAATGAGCTAAACATCATAGAGATTTCACATAATATTTGCATTTAAATTAATCTCAATGATATCAAATCAACATGCTCATATTTCTCATGAAATTTAATAGAATGAAATATGCTCAAATAAAAGGTTCTCAAGGATTCACATAATATTTCATTCTAAAAAAATATCAATTAAGTATTATAAATATATTCTAAAAAAAACGACAATATTAAAGAAATATCCCGCCAAAAATCCACACAACTTGGTATGTCCACATATTCAATAAAATTACAAATTTGTAGTTGGTCAGCCTCTATGGTCAAGTACAGTCAACCCTTATAGTCAACCAATCAACCCTTTTGGTCAACTCAATGCCCAAAATTTTTAGAAAAAAGGAATTTTTTTAATTGGGTTGCATTGCAAGGCCTTGGTCAGCTACCCCGCACGTGGGGTCCTATGCTTGACTTGAAGCTCAAAAAAGGGGTCCTATGACTCGTTAAACATAGAGAATGTGACCCACAACCCAAAAATTAGTCCAATTCGCCATTGTGTTGCCCAATTGAAGTAAAATAATTATTGCAATTAATCCTAAACATGTCCTAGGAATGATTTGGACCATCAATTTGTGAAAAAATGGAGAAAAATTACCCCAAAATTGTGTTACAATGGCCCGAAATTGTCCAAACCCTCGCAGGCCATGTTCGCTCTATCCCAGCTAAATTGTGGCCAAATTTTGGATTATTAGCAATACATATAGAAGGCTTTTGTTCAGAACTTTATGAGCAACAAAGGCACAAAAAATTACAACAAATAATGACCACAAATGGATCAAAATAGAGTTGAAAGCATCAACCCTAACCCTAGAAATTTATGGGTAACAAAACACACAAATCGATTGCAAGAAACAATAGTTGAATGTGATTGAAATCCAAATTGTGTTGCTTCAACCCAAACCCTAGTGAAGTTCATGGGCTTTTCGCAAAATTGAGGGCCAAACTTCATCCGATTAAATGGTATTTTGAGGCTTTGATGCTAAACAAAGTGGGAAACTCAAATCGCAAAATAATTTTAAACAAAATCAAATTTCAAAAACAAAATTGCACCCCAAAATCACCGAAAGCAAACCCTAAGTTGTTGTCAACTTCCTTGCTAAATTCAAGCAAATTTTCGATGAAATCGACCAATAAATTGAGGGTTTTTGCTCGAAATCAAATGGGTAAGGTTTTTCCATTTCATGAAATTTGTATAAGTAATCCAACTAGAAAATAAGCCACTTGGCACTGAAATCCTGTAGCATAAGACAATCAAACCTTGGCATCGAATCACTAGTTGAGGAAGGAACTGACAATTTAGAGACCTTTCACAACCCAACAACCTAAGAGCCCTAGGGTTTTGTGCAGAAAAAACTCTCCTCAGAGAACCCTTATTGTTTTTCTCTATCTCTCCTCTTAGACTGGCCCCCGTTTGATATTAGATGGACAGTCGAGCGACTAACGTTTCTTAGGTGGCTTAAGACATTGACTTACTATGCTTATTAGTCTCACACCCATTATGGGTGTATTATACCCTACGTCCAGCACACCACATAATACAAATTAATGATTTAGCATCCTTCTCCTAAACGAAATGAATGACGACGACTCCTTACCTCACAAAATCTTACAAAAATTTAGCCTTTTTTTTTTTTTGGCATGGTAAGAGCTTACGTATAAAGGGGAAATATATTTCAAAATAAAATGCAATAATATCACGTTCGTCCTTGCGTTTCATCCCCAACTTACCATCAATAGTACAATGGCTATTATTGTTCTTTTCTTTTTTAAACTTGTAGTCTAGATCAATGAATTATGTGATTTTATTATCTAATTATATCTCTACGCTTCTCTTCTATGTTATTTTCTGTACTATTTACATTTCCCATTGAAATAAGTTCAACAGCTATCAATAGTCAACCTTGCTACAGAGAATTAGCAACAATTGAACATTGATCATGGTGGAACCTATTACAATGGGAAAGGTAAATAGGTGAGAAAATAAATTATTCATCTATGTTGATGATAAACCTACTCCACAAAGAAAAGGAAAATAGACCTCAGTAGTGCAAATATAGAAATTTTCTTTTTTCAGGCCCCCTACGATTGGGACAAATCGTCAAAAACCAAAGACTTCAATCAATCTGTAACAATGAAAACCAAGGTCATTCCTCCTCGGAATCAATCTTAAACAATAAAGGAGATTACAAGACTAAAGCTAGAAAAAGTTGGTTATATAGCCCCAATTCCTTTGTTGGTTTATGAAAATTGTTTTATTTTCATATTTTGGGTTGAAGATCTTTCCCTTTTTGCAAAGTTGATGCTTGGGATCCAAGACATGATCTCGTAGTTGAAATCTTCTCAAGTTGGTGCTTGGAGTCCAAGATATGATCCTAGGGTTGAGATCAATCATCTAAGACTTGTTTGAGTTTCTCCATATATACTAGATTGTTTAATTAACTGGTTCGATATGGCTGAAGTAGGTGCCCACATTTGGAGTTATTTGTAGGCAATATATCCTTTTTGAGCATTTATTCTGTTATAGGTGAGAGGAAAGTTTTGGTGTTTGAGAGTTTGTGTGTCTATTGCTATCTCTCTTTGGATGATCTCTTGTGTTGTCTAGATCATTCATTGTAGTATAATGAACTTTTGTAGTTGTTGCCCCATAGTGTTTCTTGTTTGGACTTTCCACATTAAATCTTGTCTCATCCTATTTTAGTATTGATCTTGTTTTGTAATTTTTAAATTTTTTTCGTTGTATTTGCTTTTATTGTAAATATTTGCTCAATTATGAATTTTATTCCTAAGAAGCGATACCAAAGGCAGATTCAGATGCTAGTTTTATTTGAACTAGATTGAGATCCTGATTTTATCATAGCTTTGGTTATAGGATTACTACCACCACAAAGTTCGCCATCAAAAGTTTGATGGCAAGATCAACTTCAATTTATAGTGAGTTTAGATCATGCCCGTTCTTCCACCAAACAGTTAGATTGTCCTTGATGGTTCATGTTGTATCTTCATGGAATTTCATCAAAACTAGAGTTCGTGAGGGGTGTGTCCTGAGTTGCTTTGTCGGTTTATAAAAATTATTTTATTGTTGTATTTTGGGTTCCAATATTTTCCTTTTTGGAAAGTTGGTGTTTAGAATCCAAGACATCATCTTATGGTTGAGATTTTCTTAGGTTGGTACTTAGAGCCGAAGGTATGATTTTATGATTGAGAATTCTTACGATTGGAGGGAAGTGCCGCATTTTCATGGCTTTGTAGGTGATTTAACAAATTTTAGTGTATATTCAATTGTGGGTGAGGGGAAAGTTTTGGTGTTTGAGAGTTCACGTTTGTTATTGCTCTTCGATTGATCTCTTATATCGCCTAGATCATTCGTTGTGCTCTCATTCTTATAGTGAATGAGTTGTCCTTATCACTCCCCATGGTTTTTCTTATTTTTGTTTTTCCACTTTTAAATATTGTTGTCTTTTATTTTTAGTGTTGATCCTGTTTTGTTATTCTCGATTATTTGTCATCGTATTTGCTTCCACTGATTAATTGCTCATATTTATCCCTAACAAGTTATATATGAATAATTTTTGCTTAACAAAGAATTACGATCAAATTGTTGTAAAATTTCTGCAAGCGCATGATTTATCATTGTGACACTTACGGTCGTTGATCCACAGGGATTGGCACTAAATTTAGGCCACTTGCTGATTATTATACGAAACCAAGTTAACATAATCAAAGGAGTTAGAAGACAAGAAAATATATAAACAAACTAAAAATTGTCTTGCTACTTGTGAGGCAGAAAGGGAATTAAAACAAATTCTAGGCCTAGCTTTTGTCTCCTAGTTTTGATTAAATAACAGTAGCACTCATAGAAGGAGTCGGGAAATAAAAGGAAAAAACACAAAATATTACCTTTGGTTCCATTTAAATACAACACAGGATAACGACCCCAAAAGAGGCATAAAACTGGGCAAATACAACAGCAATTTGAACTCAGCAGTGTGCAACCCCAAAACTAAATTGGAATTTTCAATTAAATTAGCAAACCCAAAATCCAAATTACAACCATTCGAGAACTAAATTCTTAGATCTGAAATCACAAAAATGAAAGCTGAAAACTGAGAAAGGAAATTCTAATGCTACTGCTCCACATCATCAAATCCAAAAGGCTGTCTTTGTAAATTAAAGATGCTTAATTCATAGGTCATGTTACCTAAAGAAAGTGTCATCATGCCATTTCTGCAATTAATCAAAGTATTAACAGTAGCCAAGAAAGGATGTCCTAAAATGATAGGGACCTAAGCAGCAGTGGTTGCCACCTTCTTAGTGTCAAGTACAAGAAAATCCATTGTGTAAATAAATTCACCCACCCTAGTACATCCTCTACCACTCTCCTAGGCAACTTGGTCGATCTATTAGCTATATGGATGACCATCTTGGTAGGTTTCACCTCACCTAAATATAGCCTCTCATATTCAGCGAAGGGTAACAAATTGACATTGGCCCCTAACTTAAGCAAAGCTCTATGAATAAGCTGGTCCCCTATGACAATAGAAATAGTAGGGCAACCGGGTCCTTGTACTTCACTAGAATCTTGTGAGAAATGATAGAACTAGCGCTAGGGGCTAAGAAAGTCTTTTTAGGAACATCAGTGATACTCGTGGTGGTACACAGATCCTTCAAAAACCTAAGGTAAGAAGCCATCAACAAAATAGCATCCAGTGAAGGAATGTTGATTTTGAATTGAGAGAATGTCCCTCTTATCTTACCAACATAGGCTTGGTCTTCCTTTTTCAACCTATATAGGAAAGGAGGTAAAGGCTTATGAACTCTCTGAGTAGACGAAGGAGAAGAAGAAGTTCTCCTTAGACGATGAGGGATCCACTGAATCAGTAGAATCTTTCTCTTTAGGTTTGTCTTTACTATAAGATGGTGCAGAAGGAAGAGAATTATGAGGAGAATAACTATGGACACCATCATTAGCATCCCATGATTGACTGGGTGAACCAGTTTCTAGAGAAAAAGAGAGAGAAGAATTTTGAAAGAAACTGTGAGGGCACTTGTAGGGTTCTTTAGAATTTCTCACTTGATTATCAATTTCTTAACCTGATCTAAGTGATATAACTGCATTTACTTTCCTCACAGTCTCACTAAGGTTGACTCTAGAAGAATATGAGGCATGACCCTTAAGATTCACCTCTTCCTGACTAGAAAAAGTACCTAGCTCCCTAGAAGATTATGCTAATTGGGAAAACTACTCAGTTATCATTCTTATCATTTTTTTCATATTAGCATTAACCATCCTCTCCACATTACTATTAATTCTCCTCTCCATCTTATCAATATTAGGGTAGCTAAGAAGAGGTTCAACCTGAGCAATAGGAGTTGGAGATTTAGGTTCCTTAGGCACACCTTGAAAAGGTAGCTGCTTATAAGTGTTAGAAGGATTGGAGATGGGCTGGGGGTTGTTGCCAAGTAACACTCCTGGCTGAGAGTTAGGGACCACAACATTTGGTCCACAACTCCAAGAAAAGTTAGGGTGATTTCTACACCATGTATTATTGTAAAGGGAGAATGGGTCACTCTTGGGTATTGGGTAGGCCATACTCATTTGCTTTTGTCTAGTAGATAACTAGTGAGCAAAATAAGGACATGCACTCAATGTATTATCTACGGCTTAATAGTAAGAACAAGATACCATAGAAGTCTGAGAGGTTTGGGGAGTCTAAACAGACAACCCCTTTAACATGTACTCTAAGACTGCTATCTTAAACTCTATGTGACTCACATCATAATCAGAATGCATTCCACCCTTAGCAAATCTAAAACTTAGACTATCATCTCAAACAGTTTCCCACCGCATTATCTTTTTAGCTGAGTCCTCTAGAAATTTCCAAGCAACAGTGATGCTTTTAGAAAGAAAATCACCCTAACATATGGACTCTAACATGGTTTGAGTTTGCTAGTCAAGTCCTTGATAAACAATTTGACAAAGTTGCACTTGGTCTAAACCATGATAAGGACACTAGGCTAACAAATTCTTAAACCTGTCTAAATATTTCCAAAATGAATCCTTTTCTAGTTGAACAAATTGATTAATTTCATTCCTTAGCTTTACCCCCTTAGCATTCGAAAAATATTTTCTTAAGAACAACTTAACAAAGTCATCCCAAGAAGAAATAGACTTAGTAGCCAAGCCATATATCCATCTTTTAGTAGCGTCTTTCGAAGCAAAAAGAATTAATTTCATTGTCATCACATCAACAGAAATATTACGAAAATACCTCATGGAACATACTTCCCAAATTCCCTCAAAAATAGACTAGTGAATTTAGGGAGCATTTGAGCATAATAAGGTCTCAACTGTCACATTAGGTCGTACACCAGGCAAATTAAAGTACAATGGTAAAGTGGCCCTAGAAGGATAGAAAATATCACTCAAAGCTCTCTCTTGTGCCATTTATTTAAGCTCAAGTTCAGCCTTGGGTTCAGGTTCGAATTCCATTTTCGGATCTAGTTCAATCCTAACAAGTCTTTTACTTTGGGGGCCTATAACCGACCAGTCATGCAATGCCCACACACTCGCAAGTATTTTTGGATTTTTTTCTTTTTCTGATTTTTTTGATTTATTTCACAAAAACCAAAACCAAAAAATAAACTAAACCTAAATTGAAACAAAAATAGAAAATGAAAAATAGTAAAACAAAAACAGAAAACAAACTAAAACCTAAACAAGCAAAAGCTCTTATTAAAAAAAAAACCCAAAAGCTAAAAATAAAATTAAACAAAAAATCAAACTCCAAATTTCGAACACTATACAAAAGAAAATTCAGGACAATCACAGAGAAAATGGATATATTTTTTCAAAAATTATTTTCTATCATAGAACAGTCTAGAAAAATAGAAATAGAAAATTACTTTTGAAAATTGCTGAAAATTCTAAAAATGTAAAAAAATTCTACAAAAATTTATCTAGACTCTAAAAATCTCTAAGGATCCGTTAAAATATTCGAATAGTGTAATCAACTCCAGATTAGCACAGAAAAATCAAAATAGAATTTGAAAATCCAAAAAAAACCTCCACTGTTTTTTTTTTTTTCCTCTTCTTCAATTCTGGCTACCCTACACAGTTAAAAGCTCTTTAATGTGTTCATTCTGATTTGTTTTTCCACTGCGAAAAATCAATCCATAAAAAGAAAAACAAAATTGACCAAAATAAAATCAAAATATAAATTCTAAACAAGATCGGAAACACAAGAAATCTAAACTAAACTAATAAACACTTACCAAAATCAAAATTAAAAAGTACGAAAAGAAATAAAAAAAGACCCAATCAACTAAATTATGACTCAATTCAACACAACCTAATTTCACAAATTCTATCCCTGACAACGACGCAAAAATCACTTACAGGTGTCGATCTATAGGGATGGGAACTTAATTTTGGTCACTTACTCATTATTATACGAACCCAAATTAACATAGGAGGAACAAAACAAGAAAATACATAAATAAACTAAAAACTATCCTGATATGTGTGAGGCACAAAGGGAATTAAAACAAATTCTAAGCCTAACTTTTGTCTTCTAGTTTTGATTAAATAACAGTACCAATTAATGAAGGAGGTGAGAAATAAAAGGGGAAAAAACTATGCGTTTGCGTCCATTTAAACGGAACACGGGATAACAACCCAAATAGAGGAATGAAACTAGGTAAATACACCAGCAGTTCGAACTCAACAGTGTGTAACCCAAAACTAAATTGGAATTTTCAATCAAATTAACAAACCCAAAATCCAAATTACATCAATTTGAGAACTAAATTCTTAGATCTGAAAAACAAAAATTGAAAACTGAGCAAGGAAATTCTAATGCTACTGCTCCCTTTCTTCTTCTTTTCCCCCCCCTTCAACCTTGCTATCCAATTTGTAGCCCAAAAAAAGCCTCCGATATCTTCAATGCTTCAATTAATCTTCAATTATAGACTTGTAACCGCCGAAAAGAAGATGTTGATTGATTGCCTTCAATACGTTAATTTGCTGCCCAGTTAATGGAGAGATAAATGATGAAGATGAATGGGCGAGGGGGTTGGTCTTATGCGTTACTAGGCCTGAGACTGAGAAGAGATGAAGAAGCAGATGTTGGGGGGGTGAGGAGTATATTGTGAACTACTTGGGGAAGGAAGAGGAGGAACGAAGGAGAGAGAAGGGGGAAGCCGATAACCACACCTCACGGGCCACACGCATGGACAACAAGTTAAGAGGGTGAAGCAGGTCTCGGCTGGGGACTAGCTCAAAAATGGGTCGTGCACTACTTGAAAACACATGCCCGAATTGAGGAGAAAGAGAGAAGCTAAGTGCTGGCTTAGCAAACGAATAGGCCTAAAAAAAACAAATAAACATAGGCTCGCATGATGGAGGAGGGCTCATCGCTGGGTCAAACGCCAACACGTGATAGCGGTAGGACAAGTTTCTAGAGAGTTATACTTATCCAATAGTAGTGCCGCCACTTGAAATATCTTCCTTAGTGAATATAGAATTATCTCGTCTAAGGAAATCCAATGATTGCAGCTTCAAGTTCTCTAAGTTAAGCAAATGCTCAGAATGCTTCAAAACTGGATTTCATATGTAGTTCAGTTAATCGTTGTCAATTCTATCTGGAAGATACACCAATGCCAATTTTGAGGATATGAGGCACAAATAGATCTTAGGGAAGTAATAAAAGTTAATACTTACATAAAGTTGGCAACCTTGGAAAAGAGCCAAAATCACTCAAATTTCAGTAAATATTGAAACAAGAACCTGCAATAGGACTGTGGGTATTCACCATTTCAAGGATTGGAAATGCAAGTATCTACTGGAATTTATTTTGTAATCATAATGTGGACGTATGAGGATTCCTAATGAATCATGTAACACCCAGGTTGTGTTTTATAATCATAATGTAGACTTATGATGGTTCCTAATGAATCATATAATACCCAAGTTGGGCCTCACTTGACAGGTGAAAACACAATGTGAAGTTGATGCTAGTGCTAAAATTGTTGTTATCATAACCTTGGAGGCTTAGCCTGAACTTATGTAAGGATAAGGCTGGGATTAGGAGTTGGCATGAATTCTAGTATGCATCAACCTCTCCCTTTTGAGGATTTTTCTGTAAATCGTAAAATTTTTCTTTCATATGAGGAGAAAGATCACCAACATTAATAGTAGGAATTGTCCCAATTCTTCCATGCACCATAAATGGACAATTTCCTCAAGTCAAGAGTTAGTTTTGCCTTCTTGATAGGCACCTATTCTTTTAGGTGCAACCAAACAAAATCACTGAAGCTAAAAACCAAAGGCTTTTTCATTTTCGTATTTCTCTCTTGGGCCTTAAAGCTCACCTTAAGCTCAATGGAAAGAGGAAGAAGGTTTATAGCATTTAGTAGTTGATCCCATAACAAGCTCTAACAGTAGAGTGAGATGTAGCATTAGTAAGAGCTTGATTGTAAGCAAATTCGCTATATGAGAGTTTTAGATCCCATTATTTGAGATTTTTGCTCGCCAAACTTATGAGTAAATGGCTAAAGATCAGTTGATGACCTCTATTTGCCCATCGGGTTGGGGATGACAACTAGTGCTAAACAAGTAAATGGTTCCCAATAATTTCCAAATTAGACACAATACTTCTTAGAACCTCATGAAACCTGATAATTTCCTTGAAGTGGAGTTACGTGCTCAATTTGGAGGCATCATTGCTCTTATGATGTGGTATAAAGTGCATCATTTTAGAGAAGCAATTAACGACAACCATGATAGAGTGATATCCCCTTGAGTCCTTCATAAATCCAAAATGAAGTATGTACTCACACCATCCCAGGATCCATTTGGAGTTGGAAGAGGAGTCTATAACCCTCGGTGGAAGGAGCTCTTGGCTCTATGACATGTAGCAGATCTGGAAACAATGTCATGGACATCACTTGCCATTTAAAGATAATAAAAATGCTTCTTTAAGATCCCAATAATTTCGTTGATATCGAAGAAATCATCCAATGCACCACTATAAGGTTCCCTTATACGTAGCTCCTTTAGAGAGCCTCTAGGTACATATAGCTTATTGTGCTCGAAAAAAAATCCATCTTATAATATATATATATATATATTACTCATGAGCCATGGTGATGCATGAGCGGTATTCACCTTTAGAATAAGTGAGTTTGGGGTCGAAGGTTCCAAATGCCAAACTAACCTCCTTATCCTTCTTAAAGATCACTTTTGGGTCACCTGAAGGATTATCTTTCAAATAAATCTCAAAAGGTGTGGTTAGGATGATAAGTTGTTTATCCTAATCCATCTAGTTTAGCAGCCCAAGCCTCAACAAATGGGAGAAAAAATCATCAAAATGAAGAATCTACTATCATGATAAAAGTCAAGTAGACAAGTTAGGTCAATTTTGGTCCAACAAGGGCCACTCAAGAAAGTCAAATTTTGGTCAACTATGGTGAACACATGTCAAACATTGGTCAAGGATCAAGGTTAAGGTCCAATTCTCAAACTTGGAGATAAGGAAGATTTTGGACAACTCATCACTAGCCTAGAAGCTTATAATTTCAATTTCTGTATGCTTAAATTGTTGTTTGAATGTTATTGGTTAGTTGTGCTTGAATCCTATTAGTCAACTATGTTTTGATCAATTACGTATGATGCTCTTTTCTCCCATTTGTTGTCTATTGGCCTACCAAGTGGTGGTTTCAGCCTCTATCTTAGTTATATTCATTCTATTTGTTTTTATCTCATACTCAAAATCCACCAAAAAAAAATCTTCATTTTTCCTTTTGTTACTTAAGGATTAGCTTAGTTCAAGGGTTCATTACTGTGGTGTTAATTGATGTGTTGATGGTTTATTAGTCTTTTGATCAAGGTCCCTCATATCCATCAAATTAGCATAAGAGCTCCACCCAGCATTACTTAGGGTTTATAATGACCTCTTGAAAATCCCCATCTTCCTTACAGAGTTCTTAGATGGTGTAAAAAAAAGATTTTAGCTTCAAGAATAGAGTGAAAAGTGTGTATCCTTGAAAGGGAATCAACCACCTCATTTTATTTCCCATCCTTGTGCTTACAAGTGAAGGAGAGAGTTTTGAAAAATTCCACCTATTTGGCATTCCTTAAGTTATCCATTAATGCAAGACAATGCCTTATAATCCGAACGTATCACAAAAGGCATAAGCTTGTGATAGTGACCTCTATCACTGAGCGCTCAGACAATGGCATATAACCCCTTATTGTAGGTGGAGTAGTTGAGCATAGGACCACTCAATTCTTTATTGCAATAACTGAGAGGTGCTTGGGTTGGGTGAAAACCACCCCTATGCCCACTCACATCACATTTAACTTCAAATAGTAGCTCAAAATTTAGACGAGCCAAAATGGGAGCTGGACAGAGCTTGTGTTTGGTAGAGCTCAAAGGCCCTTCAGGCGGCCTGTGTCCACACAAGACTTCCTTCTTTATATACTGGATTAAGAAAGTTATAATGGAGATAAAGTCTTTGATGAATTGTCGGTAGAATGATGCCAAGCCATGGAAGCTACTAACCCTTGTGATTAAGGTTGGAATTAGCCAACTTTTGATAGCCTCAACCTTGGATTCATCCACTTGAATGCCCCATCTCGAAATAGCATAGCCACGAGAAACAACTCAGGATGAAAATAGTTTACATTTCTCAACTTTAGCATATAAATTTTGGTACTTAAGACATAAAGCACTTATGAAAGATGCTCAACACAAGATGTTTCATCAGTATATACCAAAATATTATCAAAATAGACCACAACAAATTTCATAATGAAAAGACTCATAACATCATTCATACGCCTCATAAAAGTGTCAAAAGCATTAGATAGACAAAAAAGGCAGAAGTAGCAACTCCTTTAACCCATATTTCATCGTTAAGGTGGTCTTCCATTCATCTACCTCCTTCATTCTAATTTGATGGCACCCATTCCCAAGGTCAATTTTCTAGAACACCATAGACCCACGCAATTCGTCAAACATATCATCTCATCAGGAAATAGGGAATCTACAATTGATGGAGATGTTGTTTATCGCCCTAGAATCAACACACATACACTAAGTCCCTTCCTTCAATGGTACCAAAAGGGTCGTAAGCAAACATGGACTCAAGCTCTCCTTAACTTGCCTAAAGTCAAGTAATTTTCCGCTTACCTTTGTAGTTCTTTTGACTCATTAGGATTTAACTTGTAGGCTGGCTTGTCATGTAATGGAGCACCCGGTAGGAGGTTAGTTTGGTGTTGAATTCATCTCAAATGAGGTAGCCCTAAGGCTAAATCATTGGGAAATACATTCTCAAACTCTTTCAAGAGTGATTGACCTAGATGACACATGGGTTTCACTTCCTCACTTGTGTTTGATTCTACAACCAGTAAGGCAAATAATGCTTATTCTTACTATAGGCTTTCTCTATCCATGTATGACTCATGTAGAGGCTTTTCTTGCTTCCTTTTCTTAACTTCAGTTTATGATGTTTGGGTGGAGGTAATGGGCCAAATTGAGACTATGTCCTTTGTACTTTATTGAATATGTGTTGGCATGCCCATCATGAATTCTATGGTTGTCATACAACCAAGGTCTATCAAGTAATATACAACATGCATCCATAAGAAGGAAATCACATAAAAGTTCACCATAATATAAAGAATCAAAAATGAAATAATAGCTTGTTTGGATTGGCAGCCTGGGTCCTTTTCTTGAGCCATTGTAGATTGTAAGGAGTTAAATGTTGGCAGGCAATTTGAGCACGTGAACAAGTGTCATTGAGATGATATTGGTATAAATTTCTCCATAAATTATCAACTCACACACCTTGCCTCCTACTGTGCACTTACAATGAAAGATTTGATCCTTATGGCTAGGATCAAAGGGAACCTCTTTGGCATGCACAGTTGTTTGAACTAATAACAACTTACTCACATTCAGAGTTACCAAAGTATAATCCTTAACCTCAAAATCTTCATCACTAGTTTTTTCATCATGCGCTTGGATTTTTCTAATTTTCTAATGGTGAGAACCTTTTTATTAGGGGAATCGGCTGAGAAATGACTATAGTTCTAACATTTGAAACACTTCTTTCCTTCTAACCTTTTTAGGGCATATTAGTAATTCCCTTATGCTTATCTAGGGCATGGTGGCACGTGGGGTATCTTTGGTTTTGCTGTGATGAGAAAAACCCTTTGTGGTTTAGAGATCGATTCGTAGAAGGGGTTAGGAAATGCTTTATACTCTAGAACTACTTCTTAACTAAATTCTTCCACCTTGAGATTCTTTTTACTAAGAGAGATGATCTTGAGGTTGAACTCTTGCTTGTATGAGGATGGTAAGAATATCTTCTTCATGGGGTTCTTAAGCTTAGATCATGTATTGATCTTAGACTTAGCTTTCTTTGCTCTAGTCTTCTTTAATTTCAACTTAAGAATTGCAACTTGAATAACTTCTTATCATTGTACCCCTTTAGCTCAAAGAACCTTTTCATGCGATTGAACGTAATATAGGTAACGCTCTGGATTGAGGTTACCAACAAACTCCGGCGTTGCAGGTGTTTAAGGCCATCTCCTAGAAGTCTTCATCTCTTAGCTCCATTATTACCATCATCAAAATATTCATAAGATAAGGATTAAGCAGTGCCAATGGGGCTCACATCATGCCCTCGATTGTATGTTCTTCCTTCAAGGACGTGGATCATTTCACTTGCTCCAGCTCCCCAATGAGCCTCTTTACATGCTCTTGGATCTTAATGATGATCTTAGATATAAAGATTCAGCATTGTTTATCATGCTTGGATGTGGATAGTTGAGGAAAGAGGAGGGAATAAAAAGAAGTAAGGGTAGCACGGGGTGTGTTGAGCTGGCATATATAGGAAAAGACAGACTAGGAAGGTGGCACAAGTGTGTGGTGTAGAATAAGCATGCGGCATGGCATAGGTCGGTTGTGTCAAGTCACTACCTATTGTAAGAAAGCACCAAAGGTGTCAAAGTCAACACCGCCAATCCGTGCCAACTTTCTAGATGACAAACTAGAAATTGCAACAATGGCAAGGGCATGATTACAGGCACTGGTTGACCATGCCAAAGTTCTTGAATAGGTCTTAATAGTTTTTTGGCTATTTTCGTAGGCTTACCATATTTGTGGATTTTTTGGTTGTGTTTGGGCATAGATATGTATTGGGCTAGGGTTCTTTGTGGAATGAAAGGATGAATATGGTAATAAGAAATTGAGGTTTTTTAAAGTAGTATTAAAGTCTTCAGTTTTCAAGAATGGAATTAGGGGTGAAATATCAGGGTTTTGGATGAAAAAAAAATTATTTGCTTTCTGAACCATCGAAGCATAGTGCATGAATTTTCCGAACCCCCGACTATGAAAATGAATTTTCTGAACTATTGAACTATTGTGCAATTAATTTATAGGGAACAAGTCACTATTGAACTTTTTATATAATTCCCAAAACTTTTCATATTTGCATATTTGACCCGAATCATTAAAAACCTCTTTTCAAAAATTTTCAAATTATGCATGTGTAGTTTCTCTTATAGGTATTATTTGAGGCCCTCTTTAATCTGGTATCAGAGCAAATGCAGAAGAAATAATTACTCTAGATTTGGTATCTTGGAAAAGTTCTTTCTCAAAAATTCACGTCTCAAACCATACCAGACTAAAACCAAGGTTCAACAAATTAATTGTCTCGAAAAAGTTCCTTTTCAAACATAACTTGGTATCATAGATTAAGGATTGAGGTATACACACTAGGATATCCAGGGATTTTATAAGACACTTGAAAAAACTTCTCACCACGTTGTGCAGTAATTGTTGTTGTTGTTGTTGTTGTTGTTCAGTAATTTGCTCTGTAATAGATAGTTCAAGTAGTGAGATTGTTAGTGCTATTTCACGTTGTGCAGACATTACCTTCTCACCACGTTAGTTGCGTGTAAACTCAATTTTCTGATGAGTGTAAGCCTTACTTAATTTATCAATGGGAACTGAGTGACCATTTATTGTGAATATTATTTGGTTTATGGTTTGTGTGCATGGAGAATACAGTCTCTGAAAATTATTTCAAAAAATCATATCATGAGAGAGTTGGTCAGTAGCCCATATAATTGGCATAATGCATTGGACTCCTCCTACTTCTATGGTTAACGCTTGTATGGCCTCTTTGTGGCTCATTATGCTATTATTAGATATCCTTACTTATAAAGGATTATTAGCTTTCTTCCACACAAATTCTAGAAATAAAGACCTTTTTTTCCAAAATAGACAGAGCAACCACTATCTATATAGGCACACAATTCATATTTATTATATCGCTCTAAACATACATTTAATGGAATATAGATACTATCAGGATTTGTAATGGTAACTTCATAGCATATTTCAATAGTCATATTTTTGACTAATTCATCTTTGTAGATTAGTTCACTAACAGTTCTTTTTTTGTACCTAATGACTTTTCTATCTATACTCATACTTTGATCTACGCTATGTCTTGTAGGTTCAAAACTCATTGTACTCATTTCACTAGTCATACTAATGGTATCATCTTCTCTAAGCCTATTTTACCATTCTCATCAATCTTTGTCACATTTTTGTTATTTATTTTTGTAGGGTTGGCAGACCTAGATATTCATGAATGATCAATCTTTATCTCCTGTGGCTTGGATTTAATCCTATAGATCTTTTGCATAGGGTAGGACTTTCAAATTTTTCTGGCGCTATCATTGTTGCCTTAGTCTTTTGATCTATAGTATTATCTAATTTGTAGATAATTTTCCAAAATATTCTCAATGGGTATGGTTAACCTCCTCTTTTCATGCCCATCCTAATTGTTTTTACCTTAAGAGATAAGAAGTTTTTACCAAATTCATCTTTTACTCTCACATAATATATCGAGGTCAAGAATTTAATGCTACTGATCCCTTACATAAATTAATCTTAATTCTTGTGATAATTTGATTATCAAATTTGGTATGCCTGATATCACAGAGTAGAGGATGAAGGTCAATAGCTTTGCCACAATATTGTAATGGAGTAATTTGCACTTGGACACTTCCAACACGGATATGCATGTACTTCCTGTCTTTGTTATACCTAATAGTGTTTTTCCAATTGATGATATTAACCTCTCTTAAATCATGCTTACAGTCTTTTATTTCTAGATCTCCTTCCATCATTTCGCATACATACTTTTTAATTGAAAGATAGATTTTTTACAGATAATGTCTTTCTAAATTATCAGAAGGACCCAATCTCCCTTAACTTATTCGTTCTCATTGTGTACAACAAACTCTTCTCCTTGAAGATCACCAAGACTAATCGAGCTACTTTTCATCATATGACTCGTTTCTTCATAATAACTTTTTTCATATTCATCTTTTAGTACAATACCAACAATTCCCTTATTATTTTTCAGGACTAGATCTAGTGCTTCTTCCTCGCTTAGCTCGAAATAATTTAGACTAACTAGAGTTTTAATAAGTTTGTTATTTTCCCTATTTTTGCATTCATTAGCATAATGTCTTACTTCTCTACATGCCAAGCATTTGTAGTTGTTTTTCCCTGTAGGACAATAAGCGGCTTTCCTAAAAATTCTTCATTTTTCAATGCTTGGTTCATTATAATGTTTTCTTTTATATTTCTCTCCCCTTTGTCTGTTAAAGTTCTTTTTCTTATAAACTTTTTTTTTCCTTCTCGTTTCAGGTTTCTTTCGCCATTGGTCAGGAGAATCCCAACAAGCTCGAAATTGTTTCTTTATTTTCTTTTGCTTTTGGAGATCAATGCATTGATCATTGATCCATTTTCTTAAATAAGAGATTCTTTAACCAAGGGTATCAATAGCGTCTACTCTTTCAAGCCATGCAATGTACTTTTCATTAATTATCCAATGTATCGGATATGGCAATTTATCATATAACGTACCAAGATTGGTTTCATTATACCCAATTCTGTAATAATATTGACTAAATTCAGCAATATAACTTTCTGGATACCACATATCGCATAACTTTATATTATTAATCTTTATTTGCCATTCTCTTGCTTTTTGTTCAGAATCAAGTTTAGCTCCGATAAACTCAGTTTTGATTTCCTAACATAAATTTTTGAACATTGCCACTGATGTTTCCATCATTCTTAGTGCATTTTTACGATTCTCATTTAATGAATTATACCAGTCAATTGTAGTGCTAGAAAAACTATGTTCGAAATAGTTCAGGAAATTTGCTGCAATCCATGTATATTTAGGTAGTAGTTTTCCTTACGGCAAACCCAAAGGAAAAATTGGTTGTGCATCTTGTTAGAATGTACCTACATCTCATAAAATGAGTATTTCTCCCATAATTTTTACCAAATTCTTTAGGCTTAGGAATAACATTGTTAACCAGATTGGTCTCAATTTTTCCAAGTCAATTTCTTCTCCAATCTCAATGATCTCATCGTCAACTACCTTTTTACCATTTTTTCTTATCTAGTTTCCTTATAATTTCTTTTAAAGGTACACTATTAAGAACTTCTAATTTAATTAGATTCACATGTTGATATATTTCTTCTTCTAATCGGACATTATTAGTCTCTTCATTATCTTTAGATACTACTTCTTGTTTATCAACTATTGCGCCCATGATTTTGTTTAATTCTTTTAGATTTTGTTCTTTATCAAACATATTCTACAGTTCTTCAAGATTATACTGTTTATACTCCGTCTTCTTCTTCTTTCTCTGCTTTTTCAGATAATTTTTTGGTTGATTTTTCTCCTACTTCTTTTTAGACTTTTATATCATGGAAAGGAAATGGATTTTAGTTTTTTGGGTTTTAGAAAGGATATTTATGCTGAAATGGAATACTAATACTTAGATCCTATTTTCCACTAACTTCATTGATTAAAGAAAGATGGATTACTGACAATTGCTTCTTTAAAACCTTAACTTCATTGTTAATTTTTGCTAATTTGGTTTTTAATTCCAAAACTATATCAGTGATATAGTTTAATTGAGGGGCTACTGAGGTGAATCCTTCTGGTGAGTGAACAACATGTGAATAATTAGGAGCAGGGCAAGTAGGTGATGATTCAAGCATTAAATACAATTAATTAGCTTAATTTATCATTACTTAGCTTAACTATCTTAATTATTTTTGGTCATGTGGCTCTGATATCATATTAAACAGGCCCTAGAATAATAATTATGAGAGAAATTACACATGCATAATTTTAAAATTTTTAAAATTTAAGGATTGGGGGTTTTTAGGAATTATATAAAAAGTTCACTAGTGATTTGTTATACAGAAATTAATTTCACAATAGTTCAATGGTTCAGAAAATTCATTTTCATAGTTGGGGGTTCAGAAAATTGATGCACTATACTTCGATGGTTCAAAAAGTAAATAATTCCATATAATATCGACGAACTAACCATGTAATATTATTCAAAAGTTTTATCTCTAAATAACCAAAATGCTTATCTACACAATGCAAACATAATTATCAATATTTGTATTCTATATCAACCATAATGCTATAAAGGTAAGCATTACGGTTGCTATGCAAATGGCAATAAGCTATTTATTTGTTACGTCGCTCAACATTCACATATGCATTTTGGTTGTTTGTAGCAAGCATGTAGTTGGCGCATTTAATCTTATCAATGAAGCCAATTTAAACACACAATAAACTAAGCATTTCTTTCATAAATCAGAAAATAACTTTTTGGTGTTTAGATAAGCATTTACTTGGTATGCATATGCATGTTATAGTAAATATTTATTGTTTTGTTTTGTCAATTTTAATTTATAAACAAGCAAAATGCTTAATGCAAATTACAAAATGCTTACGTACACATTAGAAAATACTCATATGACATCTATAAAATGACAATATAAGACAATTGAAATGGCTTATCTCCAACTAACCAAAATGCTCATACACACACTAAATGAGTGCTTATTATCAATGTCTACCGATCAACTGTAATGCTATAAAGGTAAGCGTTATTCTAGTTAATATATAGATGGTAATGAGCATTTATGGAGTATGTAAATAAGCATTTTGGCTAGTGTATTTTAGCTTATCAGTGAAGTCAGTTTGAAGGATCATACTTATAAATAAGAATTTGTTTCGTAAACTGAAAAATAATTGTTTAGTGTTTAGATAAGCCTTTTTTTGGTGTAGGCATCCATGTTGTAGTAATTATTTATTATTATATTTTCAACTTTATTTTAGAAATAGCTAAAATCAATGGCGAAGTCACGTGGCCGAAGGGGTGTCAATTGACACCCAGGTTTTTGAAGAAAAAGTACTACATTAAAAAAATGAGCTTATATACCACAACTTATTATGTAGTTCACTAGCAAGGCAGCGTCTAACCTTCCTTATGTCATCTTGGTCACGTGTTTGATCTCAGGGCTTAGCAGCATGTCCCCTCTTTCCTTGTTTAATTCTTTTGTTTTCAAATTCATTTACCCCTCATTTGTAAATCGTCCATGGCGCTACCCAAATCCCCAAACCCATTGACTCTCTCAGTCTATCTAATCGAGATTCCAATTGGCCATTCCCATGTCTACATTTCAACTTCCGTTTGCTTGCGAAAGACCACCTGCTTGTCCTAACTTAAGCAGCAATGTACCTGCTACTGTATGGATCTTACCTCAAATCACTCTCAATTCTCAATTTAAAGCCCCATAGCTGAAGCCAAAACCAAAATTTAGGTAAATTAATTTTAATTTAGAATTATGTTCATTTGTAAATTATAATGTTAAATTTAGGGATTCTAGCCAAATTCTTGTCAAATTTTTGGCACGCCCAATGGGACATATCTGCCTCTCATCTTTTTTCCCAAAGTTTGAACAACATACTTCTTTGAAGGCAACATGGCACCTAAAGATGGTGTCTTTCAATCTTCAAGGACAACTATCCGATCCACATCTCAAGGATCCACAACCACTAGCATTGCATTTGGCAGCATTATGACTAGGAGTATGGCAAAAGCTGCTATTGCAATTGTCATAGAGCAATCAATTATGACTGCACCATCATAGTCACGTAAGATCAAAAATCTCAACTCCAAGGTGTTTAATGGAGTCAACCTAATCGCTTCACATGCTCTGCGGCAAAAAATTATTGTTGGCTTTAACATACTGCACACAATTCTATGTGGGATGGATGAACTTCAAACCCACACCAACCCTACTTTCCAACCCTTCAGCTTTGAAGATGATGGCTATTTGAGTAGGGATTCTTCTTTGGCGTCGTCAAAGGGATCACTTGCATCACATGCCAAAGCTGAGTCCTCTTATGTTGTCATCATGCCAGTTATGGTGACAAAGGTTGTTAACTTTGAAGAGCAACTTGTGAGCATGAATGCTACATTGGATAGGCTCTCTAAAGAGAGTGTCAAAAAAGGTGCACAAATTAAGCATCAAAACAAGCATATTGTTGAGTTAATGAAGAAGTTGGAAAAGAAGTCCTCTGAAGCTTCTAACAAAGGCTCAGGTGCTAAAGATTTTGATAAAAAGTCCAATCAAAGAAAAGAATTTGATGACAAGCGCAGGGCAAAGAAGGATTGGTGTTCAGGCTCAATGTTTATTCAGCATATTCAAAACACATAGCAAATGCAGTTAAGGCTCAGTTGGCAGGAGGATCTCATAAGATGCACTTGTCTACAAAGTCTTATATGAAGAGGATTAATGCTCTTTGTGTGCCTCATGACTATCAGCCCCCCAAATTAACCAGTTTAACAGTAAGGGCAATCCCAAACAACGTATCGCCCATTTCATTGAGGCATGCAGCAATGCTAGCACAAAGAGAGACCGACTAGTGAAGCAGTTTGTTCGAACTCTAAAAAGAATTGCATTTGACTGGTACACAAACATTGAGCCTGAGACCATTGATAGCTGGGAACAAATAGAGCAGAAGTTCCTGAATAGGTTCTACGTCACTCAAGATGTTGTTAGCATGATAAAGCTAGGAAACACTAGACAACGAAAGGATCAGCTAGTTATTGATTACATCAAACGTTGGAGTTCTCTCAGCCTCCAGTGCAGGGACTATCTATTAGCAGCTTTAGCAATTGAAATGTGTGCTCAAGGCATGGAGTGGGATTTACTCTACGTCTTCCGAATGAGTAAGCCAAGAACTTTCCAAGAATTGGCAATAAAGGCTCATACTATGCATAGAACAATTGCAATTCATCACGACAAGTCTTCTTCCTCATTTGATTCCAGGAAAAACAAGGGTGAATTCAAGAAAAATCCCAAATACTGAAAGTCTTTAAACAAAGACTCCATGGTTGTTTCAATTAGGGAGCCGACCTGAATCTTCAGAAAGCCTAACTATGAAAACTAGAAAGCTTGGTTCTCCAATGGTACTAGAAAGAAGCGTCCTATATTGAACAAGTTGTAGGAGAAGAAATACCCATTCCTCGACTCAGACTTGCCATGAATACTTGATGATCTCCTTGAAAAGGGGGTTATTGAACTTCTATAGTCGAAACGGCCCAAAGAAGTTGGAAGGCTTACCGGTCCAAAATATTGTTAGTATCACATGGTGATTGGTGACCCTCTTGAGAAATGCATTATGCACAAGGAGTGCATTACACGTCTTGCCAAGGATGTGGAGATAATATTGGATTTGGATGATACAGTCGAGAGAAATCATATTTCCACCCAATTGGAATGTTTTTCGTCACCATAGTAGAAAATATACACTTGACCTCATGGTAACACAAGCATTGAATTAATTTCATCTCAAGGAGAGAAATTAATTGCATTTGAATTTAGAAGTTTGGAGCCTATTGTAGTTCCAATGGCATCTAAAGGACCTTTGACAGAGATCGGTCTTCTTATAGATGTCCCTAATGAAGATGAAGAGGGATGGATGCTTGTCACTCGGTGGAGGCCAAGGAAGCAAAACCATGTTCAACCACCACCTCTGCACGATAAAAAGAGACAAGGTGGAAAGAAGAGCCCTCGTCATTGAAGAGGGAAGAAGAAGTCCAAGAACATCAAAAGGCATGAAATTTAGCTTATTTACCTACTTGAGCAAGAGCCGCTTGTTTATATCATACTAAAAGAGCTTTGCTCGGTAGGGTTCTTACAGAAAGTCCAAGAACATAAAAAGGCATGACCTCTTTGAGCTCGAAGAAGAGGAAAATGAGGGGAGTGACAAATTAGAGAACCCTAAAGAGTAGATGACAAGACCTGGACTATTCTAGAGGCTTTACCAACTCACATGGATTGGAGACAAATCTTTTGTTTGCTTAACGAAATGTGTCAACAGGCTGTCATTGCCTATTTGGCTCCGAACCGATACAATTTTGACTTCCCTCATGCTTGATTTTTAACTCATAAATAACCACTAATGTAGTTGTTTAATAGTTTTTTGTGTTTTGCAAGAGATAAATGCAAAAGTTCTAAATTGGAGCAAATATCCACCTTCTTTGACGCCTAGAAGACTGGTAATGCCAAGAAGCTATCCAAGAAGTGGCAAAACTGACAAAGGCATGCCAGAGCAGGAAATAAAAGGGAGAAGAGAAATGAGGAATTTGAAAAGGGATCACCATGCCTGGAGGCACAACTGTGCCACCCCTTTTTGTAGGTAGCTCTAGTTTAGTGACAGAAATTTCGCACGGGGCCTTCATGCCATGTGGTATGCCCGTGCCAATTTGTAGTGTCGGTTTTATAAAAGTTAGGATTGGGCTAATGAAAAGGGAGGGTTGATATTTTTTAGTGTTTATTTGAGGTTTATTAGTATTTCTCTCTCTAGTTAGCCTTTGTAGTGTCTCTATTATCCGCTAATGAAATTTGATCTTTGATTGATCTCTTGCAATTTCTTAATGTTCTTCTTTCATAATATCTAATCTTACTTTCTGTCCCCTAAATTCTTTGTTTTTAGACAATGAAAAATCATCCCCAAATATGCATTTTGATATATTAGGGGTTGTGGGGAGATTTTGGTACCAATCCCAAAGGATTTGAACCCTTAATCTACTTCTCATAGCCTAATCTTTTCTTTACATTGCCCTTCTTCAATCTTCATCTTCAACATTTAAACTTTGGGTTGGAATTTTCAAGATTCAAGAATCAACACAAGAAATTAAAATTGGGCATGGATTGTTATTTTATGGTGATTGGGTGTTGGCATCAAACATATTGATGATGAAAGATCCATCATCAAGGAAGCTTGATTTGTAGGTAACTTTTGCTCTCTTCACTTTTATTGCATATTGTTAGGATTAATAGTTGATTTAGGATAGATTTTCTTCTTGTGGGTGATCTATTGAGGATTGTTGGGATTTGTTGGTGGTCATGTCGTGCAACGAGCCACGTCGAGCCCTGATCTCCTTTTTTTATGTGCTAAGTGCTTATTGTTTGTGTTTTGTTGGACGATAGCTATGTTAATTTAATGTCCATTGTTTGTTTTATATTTTAAACCCTTATTTGTAGTGGTAATAGTTTAAATTTGGACTTTATGATGACTTGGCTTAGTTAATCAAATCAACCCGCACTCACAATTTAGACATGACTTAAGCAAATCTCCCATCATCTCAAATGATGGCATTTCACCCTTCTCTCTGCAAAAACTAACTAACAAATACTAGGGATAATGGCATTAGATTCGCATTGGTTTTAGTCTTAATTGTTGTGCTTATCTTAGTTTAGGTAATTTGGAAAAAATCCAAAAAATAAAAAAAACACAAAAATGATTATGAATAAGGGCTTGGACAAGATCCCTAGTTGTTGGAGACTCGTCGAATTGAAATTACACCACCCCACATTGAGGTGACCTAATCCATCGCACTTAACTTGGGAAAAATGGCAAACGGACAAGCTCAAGGTCCTCCTCCGGTCCAAAGGAGCTTGAACCAAATCTTTTATTCTTGAAGGTCCACTAATCCATCATGTTTTCAAGTATCGAAACTTGGTGAGGATGTACAATTTGTCTTTACCCCACAATACATGACCATGCTTAACAAATTCTTTGGAGATGGCGATGCTTACCAATTCCTAAGTGAAGTTGAAGAAGTATGCTTAATGATGCAACTCCCCAATGTGCCCCAAGACATTGTTAGGTTGTGTTTCATTCCTTTTGCTTTGAACTATTCGGTGAAAAGGTGCTTTCATAGCCTCTCAGCAAACTCTATTTCAACATGGCATGGGTTTGTGAGAGTTTTCTTGAGAAAATATTTCCCAAATGGTAAAACTGTGAAATTAAGGAATGTAATCAACCACTTTGTCCAACTGAAAAAGAGTCATTTTGGAAATGTTTCAAAAGGTTTGAACTCTCACTTAATCTCCTCACCATGGTCTAAAACGTTGGCATTTATGCTAAATAATTTTTGATGATCTTGACCAAGCTACAAGGACCATGGTTGAATCCATGTGTCAAGGGCGCTCTTGAAAAAGAGTTAGACCGAGGCATGGTATTTCCTAGAGGAGCTAGCAGAAAAGGCCATGCAATGGGAGACTACTAGGGATGAGAGCTTAGGTGCAAAAATCAATAGCTAGAAAGAAGGGGGCCAGTTGGCGGCGGACACCATGTATATAAACACTAGACTAGCCACCCTAGAAAACATGTTAAAGGGTTTTGTGTTGTCCTAAGGACAAACCAATTTTCCCCCTTTTCACATGGCTTCATGTTCTCGATGTCAATCTACCAATCATTCCCTAACTGGGTGCTCCTATTCGCTAAACAATTGGCTACAAGCCAAGAGCAAGGATAAGTGAATGCAGCTTTCCAAAGGCCAAAGTTTGACCCTTACTCTCATACCTATAGTCCTAGGTGGGCTAAGTACTATCTTCTTCTTACCAAAGACCATCATTCCAAGGACTATATAATGCTCCAAAGGGACCTCCCCCTCAACCGCATGTTACTCAATCATTTCCCCCTCCCGGTTATGATGATTTGGACAAAGTGAACAAGAATGTCAATGATATGAAGAGAATGATTAAAGAACTTGAAGAATCGAGCGAGAGAATGATGAAGACAATGAGCGAATAATATGCACAAATAGCCATATCATATATATAATATAAAAGTGAATGAGCTAACATGGTGAAGACATTTGTCATGTTATCATTGGTCGCTTAATTTTTTAACAAAAAAATATGATTTTGTGACAACTAATTAATAAATGATCTTAGCCATATTATTGAATTTTACATTTATTCATCAATGTAATATACTAAATCATGCAATTATCATTGGTTCTCTCTTATGTAATAATGTTAATTGATAATTCAAGGTTTATTAATTAGTATATTGACTTTTAATCTAATATAGTGCTTTGAAAGGTCATTAATAATGTTGAGTTGGAATTTAAAAATCTAATCATATGTAAAGTAATTTTATTCTAAATTTAAAAAAGCAAAGATTTTTCTTTTATTTTAAAAATGGAGCAAATATCTCTATAGTTGTTTCATAAAATTTTAACTAATTATTATTTCAATTAAGTAATGGAACCAAATTTTTTTTTGCTCATTTTTTTTATAAGTTATCATATTTCAATCTTTTACTTACATTTTCTCAGTTTTTTTTTTCAAATAACTAAATCGCTTTAATTAAACAAAGCTTTTTGCGTATTTGTATTTTTAATAAATTTTCAAAATGTATATTAATGCATGACTGTGCGAAGCACGGGATCTACTCTAGTCTAATAGGAAAAGGGGGACCTTTCCTAGTCAACCGAAGGTGAACCCAAGAGGGCATCCTTCTATTATTTTGACCCTAATGAGGTTAGAAAGGTGAATATCGTAATCTCTCTATGGTCAAGTAAAAATGTTGACATCCATATAGGTGAGCAAGATGTGACTGAGTCCCTTCCCCTATCTTCTTCTGCCTCCTCTCCTCAAAATAGTGATGTACATGATGTGCTCCCTTCACCAGTTTTGTCCATTCCTTGTAGGGAGGTGGAAACCCCCAAGGAAAATGAGTCTACCATTGACTCTACCTCTTATAGGGATGCTCCTACACCACCTCCCCCATTCCTTGAAGGGGAAAAAGGCTCAGTCTCATGTAAGATTCGGGAGACCTTCTCCTAAGTCAAAATCAACATCCCCCTACTTGATGTGATACAACAAATGGCCCCCTATGCCCAACTTCTTAAGGATTTATGCACCACTTAGAGAGCCACCTATGTTCCCGAAAGAACATTCTTGGCCCTTAGAGAGCCACCAATGTTCCCAAAAGAACATTCTTGGCCTCTAGTATGAGCTTAATCATATCAAACCAAGTGCCCCTTAAGTGCAAGGACTTGAGATGTCCTACCATCTTATTTATGAAAGCACAACATCCGTAGGGCCCTTCATGATCTAGGAGCTAGTGTTGTCCTCTTGCCCATTATGGTGTATGAAAGGCTAGGTTTGGGATAGCTCAAACCCACAAAGATGGTCCTTCAATTGGCAGATCGTTCCATTAGGCTTCTTAGAGGGATTATTGAGGATGTATTGATGAAAGTAGGGGAATTTCATATTTTTGGTTGACTTTGTTGTGCCACAGATTGAGGCTATTGTGAATCCTAAAATATCGGTAATCCTTGGTCAACCATTCCTTTCAACTTCAAATGCCCTTATTAATTGGAGGGATGAGAAAATGAAGTTAACCTTCGGGAACATGGTAATGGAATTAAATGTGTTTAACCTTCAAAAGCAACCCAAAGGTTTTGATGATTTAGAGCACTTTACCCTTAATTAGGTAGGTGATTTTTCTTTAGAAGAAGTAAAGTTTAACCATGATGAGGAGTTAATGTCATATGTGCATGAGTCCTTTGTACGGAATATGAGCCCCAAATATAACACATTTGCATTTGATGATCAATGGGATGACTCATTACATGCATCTCTTCTTGCTTCGATATCGCCTCCCCCATCTCTATTTCATGCCTTCTAGTGTGCCTTTATCCTTCTCTCTTGAGTTGAAGCCCTTTCCCAATACACTCAAATATGCATTCTTTAGGTTGTAATGAGTCTTTTTCTATGATAATTGCTAATAATTTAAACCCGAACCAAGAGACTCAAGTTCTTCACATGCTAAAGGAAAACAAAAAGGCTTTAGGACAAACCTTAGGAGACATTAGAGGTATTAGTCCTGCCATAACACAACATAGGATCCACCTTGAGGATAATATCAAGCCTTACCGGGATAGGCAAAGAAGGTTAAACCCTACCCTTCAAGAGGTGGTGAAGAGAGAAATCCTTAAGTGGTTGGATCATGACATTATTTACCATGTCAGATAGTGAGTAGGTGAACCCCATCCAAGTCGTTCCTAAACAGACCGGTCTCATTGTGATTAAGAAGGACAAGTATAAGCTCATTCCCACAAGAATCCAATCCGGGTGAAGGGTATGCATCGATTGTAGGAAGTCGAATTTTGCCACGAGAAAGGATCGCTTTCCTTTATCCTTGTTGGATCAAATTTTGGATTCATTGATGTGTATTCTGACTATTCCCAAGTTCCTATTGCCGTCGAAGACCAATAATAGGCAACATTCACATGCCCTTTTGGCACTTATTCCTTTAGGGAGATGCCCTTTGGTCTATCTAATGCCCCACCACCTTCTAAAGGTGTATGACATCAATATTTTCTAATTTAGTTGAGCAATACCATGAAATTTTCATGGATGACTTCTTTATTTATAGAGATTCTTTTGATGATTGTTTAGCTAACTTAGGAATGGCTAAGAAGGTATTGGCACAAGCATTTGACCCTTAATTGGGAAAGATATCATTTTATGGTTAAGAAGGGGATAATCTTAGGACATCTTATTCGAAATGAGGGGCTAGAGGTAGACCAAGCTAAAGTGGATCTGACTGCGACCTCTCCCTCCGCACTTGTGTAAAGGACATAAGATCATTTCTTGCACGTGTCGATTTTTACCGAAGATTCATTAAGGACTTTAGTAATAGTGCTAGGCCCTTGTCCTCACTTCTAGCCAAGGATGTGCCACTCCACTTCTCCAAGGAGTGTGAAATGACATTTACAAAGCTTAAAGAGGCATTATCGACTGCTCCCATTTTGCATCCTCCCGTGTGGGGAGAACTATTTAAGCTCATGTATGATGCATCCGATTATGAGGTTGGAGTAGTGTTATGTCAATGCATTGATAAAAAAACTAGATGGAATTTACTATGTGAGTCATACTTTTAATAAGGTGCAAGTGAATTGCACCATAATAGAAAAGGAGTTTCTAGCGGTTCTTTTTAAATTTGAAAAGTTTAGACCCTACCTCATAGGGTCTCATGTGATTGTTGTCACCAACCATGCCGCTTTGAAACACCTTTTTTACAAGAAGATGTAAAGTCTAAACCAGTTAGATGGATCTTGCTAATCCAAGAATTTGAGTGTAAGATTAAGGATAGGAACGGTTCCGAAAACCTAGTAGTAGACCATCTCTATAGGATTGTAATTGAGGATGCATGTGAGACCCCTATCTTTGAATTCTTCCCTGATTAACAACTTTTTCGGGTTCGAGTAGAGCTATGGTATGCCGACATTGGTAACTACTTAGTTACAGGGGAAATGCCTAGGGGAGGGACCAAGGATGATAGGGCACATTCTCTTTCAGTGGTTAGGTTCTTCATGTGGGATGACCTCTTCTTATTTAAATATGGCTAAGACCAAATCATTAGAAGATGTGTGCCCAATGACCAAATTCATGTTTTTTCCTTTTTCCATGATCTTGTTTGTAGATGACACTTTAGCAAGAGGAAAACCGACGTAAAAATTCTTCAAAGCGGATTCTATTGCCCAACCCTAGTTAAAGATGCCCATGAATATTGCAAAAGATGTTTGCGTTCTCAATAATTAGGCAAAATAGGTAGAAAAGACATGATGACCCTCACCCTTATTATTGTCGTTGACATAATTAACGAATAGGGAATTGGTTTTATGGGACCATTCCCAAATTCATTTGGGAATGAGTACATTCTTATTTGTGTGGATTATATGTCTAAGTGGGTTGAGGCAATCCCCACAAGGACAAATACGTTTATTATGGTCATAAGGTTCCTACGGGGAGAACATTTTTGCCCATTATAAGATGCCACGAGCGATCATTAGAGACCAAGGGACACATCTTAACAATAGGTCATTTGATGCCCTATTAAGGAGATATTTCGTAATCTACCACCTTGCAACTCCTTACCAACCTTAAACTAATAGTCAAGTAGAAGTTTCAAATAGGCAAATCAAGCAAATTATAGAAAGGACCATGACCACAAACAGAAATAATTGAGAAAATAAGTTGGTAGATGCATGTGGGCGTACCGTATGGCCTTTAAGACCCCCTTAGGTATGTCGCCTTATAGGGTGGTCTATGGGTGTCCATGCCATTTAACTGTTGAGCTTGAGTATCAAGATTGGTCTTTGGCTTCGTTTTTACACCATCCAAGCTTGAAAAAGCCATTAGAAGCAAGAGGTGCTAGGATTACACACAAGAATCTCTACTATAGGCAAGGCAAGAGCTAGAGAGTCTTCCAAAGTACCATCCCTCCCTAAGAAGTCTTCAAAGGATTTTTCTTCTTCCAAAGCACCTTCAAGAACTAAAGGTGACAAAGATGGCTATCCCTTAATCCTCTCTTGTTGAGTTATTATATTCAAGTTTTGATGATAACAAATCCAAGTGTAAAAATGTGTCCAAGTAGTGTTGCTCCAAACATGATCTGCAAACAAGCCTAACTGGTGTTTGTAATCTTTACTGTGTTAACTGGTTTGCTATATGTGAGAACAAGTCCTTAAAACAGGTTTTAAATTGGTGATTCTACATTAAGTCAAGAACGCCATCTTACAGTTGGTTGTAAGGCATGTTCACAGCAGCTCTTCTAGCAATGGAAAGAACAACTCCAACAAACAAGGTAGCCTTGATGTTCCCAACAGCTTCTCTAGCGATGCAAAGAACAACCCCAGCAAACAAGGTAGCCTTGATGTTCACAGCAGCTCTACGGATCTTGGACAAGATTCAAACAAGAAGTCTTGGGTATATAGGCTTTATTTATTTAGACTCTTGTTAATATGCCAATATTGAAAAAGCTTTTTAAACATCTCTTGAATCGGTATTTGCGCTAAGTGCTTCAGAACACCAGACTGCGAACAACCCTGCAAACAGGGTGCCTAGGGTGTTTCTGACCTGAAGTGGCCATACCCGATTATTCTTGAAATTATTATTTCGGTTGGCCAAAATCTCCAGAATATTTTCAAATGTTATTCTTCTGGAAAATATATTTCTTGAATATATTATGGGAGATTTGGGAAAATAGGTTTTGGGAGATTTGCCAAAATTGGAAGATTTTCTCTGCCCATATCTTCGGATGTGATAAAGTTTTAAAATGCTAAAGATTTCTGGTTGCCTTACTTAAAGCTTACCCACGGCTATAAGGAGATAAAGGTTATCTCTTAAGATAACAAATCCCTAAGGTTTTGGGAAATATTTTATCACTAGCCGTTGGGAGTTTTTTCTCTTGAAAAATCACCTTCCAAACTTAGGTGATTTCCTTTCCTTTCCTTGGTTTTTGACCGTTGGAATTTATGGTTAAAAACAGCTCCGTTTTCACTGAAAAGGAGATAGACACATACTGAGCTATAGAGAGAAGAAAGCGAAAAGGAAATCTTGAAACACAACATTCCCAAAAGGCAAAATTTCAAAAGAGGTTTTTCTAGTGAAAAGAATTTTTGAGCTTCACTTGAGAAAAGAAAAACTAGTTCAAGTTGTGTTTAAAGTAAGCTTTCAATATATTGGCATAATAGGATCTTCATTTGTACCTTACATCTGCTTAGTGAGAAGCACCCCAGCAAGGTGTTTTTGACCTTGATCTCAGATCAGTCAAAAGCGAGTGAGTGTGTCCTAGTCGTGTGGACTTTGGACGTGTCCAATCTGGTGAGATTTGGACGTGGTGTGATCTGCCTTGAGAAGGAGATTACGTGGTTGCAAGTTGTAACAAGGTGTGTTACATTTGTAACGAGTTAAGCCCGGTTATAGTGAAGTGGTTAAAAGCCTACACGAGGTAGGTCGTGGTTTTTCACACCTCAGTTGGGCTAGAGGTGTTTTCCACGTAAAAATTGTGTGTGCTTTAATTCCGCATTTATCTTGGTGATTTTCGTATTTGCAATATCTGAAAACACCCCCTGCAAACAAGTCAACAGGGTGTTCTTCATATGAGAACAACCTCAGTCAGGGTGTTTATTACTTATAACGCGAAAATCAGACACCACAATTCACCCCCCCTCTTGTGGAAGTAGACTCATAAATCTAACAAGTGGTATCAGAGCAGGTTCTCTCACAATAAGGCTAACACCTTGAGAGATTCTGAAAATGAGTACACCACAAGGCATTCTTGAAGGACAATCCATCACTCGTCCACCCTATTTCAACGGCCAACATTATAGTTGGTGGAGGAACAGGATGGAGAACTACATTCAGGCAGAAGACTATGAGTTATGGATGCTCATCAAGAACGGGCCCCTTGTTCCCTACAAAATACTTGAAGATAGGAAGAAAGTTTCCAAGGAACCCAAAGAGTTTGATGCTGAAGATTATAAGAAAATGGAAAAGAATGCTAAGGCCAAGAAGCTATTATATTTCGGCCTAGGTCCAGATGAATACACTCGCATCTCTGAGTGTGAATAAGCCCAAGCTATCTGGAACACCCTGCAAGTTGCTCATGAAGGTACGAGTCAAGTTAAACAATCTAGAATTGAGCTACTTATGCGACAATACGAGTTGTTTGATATGGGTGATCGTGAAACCGTGATGGATATGTACACACGGTTTACCCACATCACAAACGAATTAAAATCTCTGGGAAAGTCTTTCACCACTGAAGAGTTGGTGAGGAAAATCCTCAGAATTTTACCTCGTATGTGGGAAGCCAAAGTAACAGCCATCCAAGAGGCTAAAGACATGAACAAAATCACCCTTGATGAGTTGATTGGTAATCTCCAAACCTATGAACTCCGGAAAAACTCACAACAGAAAGAGGAGCAAAAGAAGGATCGTGGGCTTGCCTTGAAAGCACATGAGGACACTGACTCTGACCTTGAAGATGAAGATATGACCCTAATGTCCAGAAAATTCAAGAAATTCTTCAAAAAGGTCAAGGAAAACAACAAAAGAAAAGAATTCAGTAAGTCCAGAAACACCCCTAAAGATCAACCTATAGGGTGTTTCAAGTGTGGCAAACCAGATCACTTAGTCAAAAACTGCCCTCTGCTTCGAGAAGATCAGATGCCCGAACAACCTCGAAAACAGGGTCGAAAACACCCTGTCAACAATCTGGGCAAGCGATTCTCGAAAGCTATGCTGGCTGCTTGGGGAGATTCCTCTGAAGATGAAAGAGAATCTGAAGCTAAAGAAGAGGTCGTAGCACTGATGGCACAAAGTGACTCAGATTCAGATGATGAATCAACAATCAGCTTCACAGATCTCAAGAACAAGGTACATGGTCTTAACAAAGCTACTTTAGAAGAACTTCTATATAATGTGATAGACACCTGTGCTGATCTAAAAAGAGAAGTTCGTGACCTAGAGCTTGAAAATGAAATTCTTAAAAATGAAAAACTTGGTTTACATGAAAATATTAACATGCTCAAAGAAAATCTCTTTATAAAAGAAGGAGATTATACTCGAGTGGAAGAAAAACTCTTTGAGGTGGAAGGAATGGTTGAAGACTTGCTCAAAGAGAACAAGAGCTTGCATGTTAATATAGAAAAACTGGAAACCGAACTTGCCACGACCAAGCGTTGGAACAAGTCCTCACAAGCCCTTGATTGGTTAAACACTCACCACAGTCGAAACAAAAAGGGACTTGGTTATAAGCCTAAACGGACCGTTTATCCCGTACATAGGAAGTATGTTGGATTACCTGAAAATATTGTTTGCTTTCATTGTGGGAAAACGGGTCATTATAGATACACCTGCCCTTTAAGAAAACATGCCAATGAAAAGAATGAAAAGCATGTGAAACAAATCTGGATTAGAAAAATGAGATTTATTTGTCTAAAAGAATGGGACCCAAGTGGATCTGGGTTCCCAAAACTAACCCGTGATTTGTTTTGCAGGCTGAAGTGAGAGAAAACAACCTTATGAACAACCCCACAAACACCCTTGAAAACAAGCAGTTGTGGTATGTCGATAGTGGGTGTTCACGGCACATGACTAGTGAAAGATCAAATTTTCTCTCACTTACAGCTCTAAATGGTGGGAGTGTAGCATTTGGAAACGGCAAATCTGGGACAATTGTCGGTATAGGTAATATTGGTAAAACTCTCTCCCACTCAATTGATAATGTGCACTTAGTTAATGGGTTAAAGCACAATTTGCTAAGTGTGTCCCAACTGTGTGACAAGAACAACCTAGTACTGTTTTCAAAAACACGTTGCTTGGTTGTGAATGACGACACAGGAGATGTTGTGTTGAGGGGGAAGCGATGTCAAAATGTTTATAAAGTTAGTATTTCCACTCTTCCCCAAAATAATCTAACTTGTTTAAATGCATTAAATGATGATATAATGCTATGGCACAAGAGACTAGGTCATGCAAGCCTGTCCTTGCTAAACAAACTTGTTTCCAATGACTTGGTTGTTGGACTACCTTCCATCAAGTATAATGATGACAAGGTATGTGAAGCTTGTGCAAAAGGAAAACAAGTCAGATCTTCCTTAAAATCTAAAAAGTATGTAAGCACTACCCGACCTCTTGAATTATTACACATTGATCTATATGGTCCCATGAGGATAGTAAGTAGAGGTGGGAAGAGGTATGTGCTTGTCATAGTGGATGACTACTCTCAATTTACTTGGACCCTGTTCTTGGCTTCCAAGAATGAAACGTTTGAAAACTTTATTGCTTTTCTAAAAAGGGTTAAAAAGAGAGTAGGACACTCATTGGTTAGCTTGAGGTCTGATCATGGTACTGAATTTGAAAATGTAAATTTTACAAATTTTTGTAATATGCATGGTGTTGATCACAACTTCTCGGCTCCAAGAACACCCCAACAGAATGGGGTGGTTGAGCGTAAAAATCGTACCCTAGAAGATATGACTAGAGCAATGCTTGTTACTAGTGGTCTTCCTAGGAACTTTTGGGCAGAAGCTTTGAACACATCGTGCTATATTATGAATAGATGTATGATCAGACCCATGTTGAACAAAACTCCTTATGAACTCTTCAAAGACAGAAAACCTAATATTATGCACTTGAGAACTTTTAGTTGTAAGTGTTTTGTGCATAATAATGGGAAAGATGCTTTGGGAAAGTTCGATCCTAGGAGTGATGAGGCAATATTTATTGGTTATTCTTCTCACAGCAAGGCATACAAAGTCTGTAACAAAAGAACCTTATGTGTTGAGGAAAGTGTGCATGTGCTTTTTGATGAAACTAATACTGTGAATAAGAATGATGCACAGGAAGAAGAGTTTGAATTAGGTCTTGTCCAAAAAGAATTGTTGATCCATGAGAAACCAAGTGAGAACACCTTGGAGAAAACAGGTACAGAAGGTGTTCCTCAAAACAGCATGCAAAGTGAATACCAAACAGGGGGAAACATCATTGAACCCTGTTCGGAACCATATCCCTCAGGAACCAGCTTGCAAACAGGCGCTGAAACAGGATCAGGAGGTGTTCTTGAACCTGATCCTATACGACCAGAACATGGGTCTGTGAATCCAATTAATCCAAGATCATGGAAGCACCATAGTTCGCACCCTCTTGATCAAATCTTATCAGATATTAATACTGGAGTGCAAACTAGATCTAAGCTTAAGAATTTTTGTGCTTTCTATGCGTTTCTTTCTAACATTGAGCCAAAAAGTGTGAATGAGGCCCTTGTAGATTCAGATTGGATCACGGCTATGCAAGAAGAACTTCACCAATTTGAAAGAAACAAAGTATGACACCTTGTTCCTAAACCTGCAGAAAGAACAATCATTGGAACCAAGTGGGTGTTCCGAAACAAACTAGATGAGTCAGGAACAGTCACTAGGAACAAGGCAAGGCTGGTGGTTCAAGGATACAATCAAGAAGAAGGAATCGACTATGAAGAAACCTTTGCACCAGTTGCAAGAATTGAGGCTATCCGAATCTTAATAGCCTTTGCAGCTCATATGGAGATCAAGCTATATCAAATGGATGTGAAAAGTGCATTCCTAAATGGATACCTTAAAGAAGAGGTGTATGTCAAACAACCCCCTGGTTTTGAAAATGGTGATTTTCCAAATCATGTTTTTAAACTTGACAAAGCGCTTTATGGTTTAAAACAAGCTCCAAGAGCTTGGTATGAACGATTGTCAAACTTTTTACTTGAAAATGATTTTAGAAGAGGTAAGGTAGATAATACCTTGTTTCTAAAATCTAAGGGGGAACATTTATTAATCGTCTAAATATATGTAGATGACATTATATTTGGTGCAACTCATCATGATTTATGCCATGAATTTTCAAATATGATGAGGAGTGAGTTTGAGATGAGCATGATGGGTGAGCTTAACTTTTTCTTAGGCTTACAAATCAAGCAAACTCCAAACGGCACCATGATCCATCAACAAAAGTATATCAAGGAGCTACTTAAGCATTTTGGGATGGAGTCAGCCAAACCCATAGACACGCCCATTTCTCCTTCAACCAAATTGGTTATGGATGATGGGAGTCCCTCAGTTGAGGAAAAACTCTATAGGGGCATGATTGGGTCACTCCTATACCTAACTGCTAGTAGACCGGATATTGTTTCTAGTGTTGGTTTATGTGCCCGTTTTCAGTCTAATCCTAAAGAGACTCACCTTAAGACTGTTAAACGGATACTAAGATATTTAAAGCATACACCTGATTTATCTCTATGGTACCCTAAAGGTTGCAATCTTGATCTTGTTGGATATGCTGACGCTGATTATGTAGGTTTCCTAGTTAATAGAAAGAGTACCTCAGGTATGGCTCACTTTCTTGGACCTTGTTTGGTATGTTGGGCTACCAAGAAGCAACATTCAGTTGCCATGTCCACAGCTGAAGCAGAATATGTGGCGGCAGCCTCATGTTGTGCTCAGTTGTTGTGGATACGACAACAGCTCAAGGATTTTTGTGTTGACACTGGACGCATTCCTATTTTTTGTGATAATACTAGCGCTATTAACATTGCCAAAAACCCTTGTCAACACAAAAGAACAAAACATATTGACATTCGACATCATTTCCTAAGAGATAATGTGGAAAAAGGCTTAATTTCTATGAATTTTTGTTCAACGGAAAAACAGATTGCTGATATATTCACTAAGGCACTAGCTAGAGATCAGTTTGAGAGAAACAGACTGGAACTGGGGTTGGGGAAAACGCCCTGAGAACACCTGTTCTCAGAGAAGATCAAACTGACGAAAAACACCCCATAATACCTGTTCTTCTCTCTTGTTAGTAATTTTTTTTGTGGTTTGTGTTTAGCGAATATATGTAGTCTGTGTACTCTCATGATTATATACTGCTGTCTTGGGAGATGGAGAAAGAGTAATCATGACAGACCTTGGGATGAGAAAAGCATGCTCAAGAACAGGCGGCTCGAACAGGTATGTCTTAATTGCTATTATTGATTGCTGCCTGCTAAAATTCTAGGTGTTCCCTAGGTAACCCTTCGTGACAGGTGAGGAGTTTAAAAAACTGCCGTGCGTGCGTCTGTCCTCTTCATCTTGCTCTCTCTCTCTCCTCTGTTCTTGCTTTCAAACCCTAGCAAAAACCCCCCAAAACTCGAAAATCCTCCTTGCGATAATGGCTCCCAAACCTGTTTCTTCATCAATCTCTAAGAGTAACAACATGAGTATACTCTTAATTTTGTCTCCTCCTCGCCCAATTATCCACAAAACCTTCGAGTATCTCACTCAGCTAAACCTCAAAAGTGTTGGGCTTGGGTTGAATGATATTCCCTACCCCTTTGGTTGGGAATTAATGGTGTATGTGGGAACAATCCCTTGTCCCATTCCTTCTGCAGCATGTGCTGGCTCTTCGGGTCTCCAAGACCAATTCTTGGAGAACCCAGAAACCATTGTTGGGGATGACTCTGTTCCTCTCAACTCTCAAATTGGAGAGAAGAGGAAAAGGGTAAAGATGGTGACTAGGCGCACTCGAACGCCAAGAACACGACCACAACCAAGGTCTCGCCCCTCAGAACCTCCGTCTCAACCTCCTCGCAAGTCTGCGAGAATTGTCTTCAAATCAACCCTCAGGACCTCTAAACCCTTCGTTCCTATTGTCGAAGAGATCTCCTCTTCTACTGAAGGGTTCTCGAGTTCTGACTCTGAAGACACCACCTTCAAACAGGGGACACCGGTGTTTTCTGAGTCCTCTGAAGATCAAGCCCCTCCAAAAACAACCACTAAACCTGCTGTGAAGTCTTCTCCTGCAAAACCACCCCTCAAAAGAAAACCAAGGACAGCCCCCCTACCAAAAGCTACTACCTCTGTTCCTGCCTACAAACGCCCAAAGCAGTCCACTCTCCCCCCTATGTCTGACAAACATGCGCAGTTGCTTAAGCGCAATATTGTCAAGGGGAAGGTAGTGTCTGTCAGTGTTTTTGAGGAACAGGTTCTGGAGGTGTTTTTGACCAAGCTTCGAGCCCAAGGCTGGCTTGAGTTCTTTGCAAACACCCAGTTGGGGTGTTCTGTGCCTGAGTTGGCTGAATTCTACGCCAACTGCAGAGTCACCGAAGGGATGGTGACCAGTTCTATAAATGGGCAAGGCATCAGGGTCGATGCGCCCACACTTGGGAAAATTCTAGGAGTGCCCTCACAAGGTTTTGCTGTGTATGTGAGGGAAGACAAAACAGCCATGGAACAAGCCAGGGTCCTGGAAGTGTCCAAACGCCTAAGTCACAAACAGGGTCTGAGAACACCCTGCTCTGTCAAAAAGGGTGATCTGATTCCTCCCCACCAACTCCTTTTCATGTTCGTCATTAAGAACGTGATTCCAAGGGGTCAAGGGAGAAACTCAGCCGACCTTTTTGATCAGTGCCTGGTCGACTTATTGGACAGGGAGGAACCCATCAATCTTCCGGCAATCATGATTCGCCACATTGTGCGAATTGCGAACACCACCCGGGCTCATGATCTCGGATATGGGTTTCTGCTGACAAGGGTGTTTGAGCACTTTGGAATAGTGCTCACACGGCGAGTGGAGGCCCAAGTAATAGATGCAATTGGGATTGACACTCTGCTAGGGTGTGGCTTTGAGTTTGGGGAAGGGTCCGGTTCCAAACAGGGTCGTCGACCACCTCGTCCACCTGTTTCTGAGCAACCATCCACCAAGGTAGAGGCTGTTCTTGAGGACAATGCTCGCCTCAAGGATGAGCTCTCCGCTCTCTCTGCTAAGCGTCATGCAGACTTACTTGCTCTTCTATCCACCCTTGCCCCTAGTATTCCTCCCCTGCAGACAAAACCACCCCCTGCTCCCTGATTGTCTAGGCTGTTTCTGTTTTTTTATTGTACTGCTTGGCTGATTAATGAAAATCCCATTTGCAATTTCTCTTGCTTGTTATTCCTTCTCATGTATATTTGTTATTATTGCTTTTTAATGATGCCAAAAGGGGGTAGAAAAAGCGGTGATACCTATTGACATTGACATGTATGAATATGAACTGACCAACCTGTTCTTGACTTGCTCTTGACTTACGTGAATCCCTATCAGCTGTTATTTTCTGGTTGTTTTGTCAATATGGTCACTTGGTTTGTCATCATCAAAAAGGGGGAATTTGTTGCGCTATTATATTCAAGTTTTGATGATAACAAATCCAAGTGTAAAAATGTGTCCAAGTAGTGTTGCTCCAAACATGATCTGCAAACAGGCCTAACTGGTATTTGTAATCTTTACTGTGTTAACTGGTTTGCTACATGTGAGAACAAGTCCTTAAAACAGGTTTTAAATTGGTGATTCTACA
>JACYFF010031956.1:29832332-29843933 GCA_017589665.1 Selenicereus undatus
AAGTCAACAGGGTGTTCGTCATCTGAGAACAACCTCAGTCAGGGTGTTTATTACTTATAACGCGAAAATCAGACACCACAATTCACCCCCCCTCTTGTGGAAGTAGACTCATAAATCTAACATCTCTACTACTACTAGAGGTTTAAATTTTATTAATGAAGAACCTAAGTTGAAATATAAATCTTAAGTACTACGAAAAGTAATGAGCAAAAATTTATGCATGTTGACTCTTTGAGGACTTTGGGGATGCTTGATTATGTTATTTGTTTGCTGATAAAATTGGGATGGATGGAATATGTAGAGATGGAATATGTGTTATATGACCGACTTATGATTGAGCTTATAAGCTTCTTGCATGTGGATTAGTCTGGGTCATATAGGGGTCAAGAGGTCTTAATCTCCTTCCGCATCTTTAGCACAGATCACTGGATATGCTTAAAGGGGTTTAATGAATTGCTCCACCTCCCGGTCTATGCAGATGCCTTTAGGGATGTTCCGAGTAAATGGAGACCCGACCCTATTTGGCTGAGCATCACTTTCTGAAAACATAAAACCTCCACTAATAGATTTGGGAGGCTTCGAGTTTATTACCGTAGAGAAGCCAAAGTCATGAACATATGTAACATTAACATCTGCGACCTACAATGTTTCATGGCTAATATCATCATTGTGCTTAATGATAGCCAAAATTATGTAGCAAAGTGGAATTGTTTCTCATTTAGTGTGCTTTGATGGGTACTCATGTCACCAGAGCTTCATCATCCATCATTGAGTAGAAGTGGCCAAGACTACCCATGAGAGTGTGATCGGTGTTGGGGGTACCATCACCGCCACAGCCTGAGCCTTGAATCAAAGTGGGAAATTTACAGCCCTTAAGCCGCATTTCGTAGGAGGGAACCTCGACAACGCTACATAAGCCCACATAACCATTATTGACACAAAAGGAGACATCAACAAATATCCCTACCATAAATAAGTCCTCTTCACTTTTCCCAATGTGGCCCTTAGCACCATTACCAATAAGAGAAATTGGAATTGTGATACAATGATTATTCGAGATGTGGTGTTGCCAAAAGAAGGTAATGGGGGTGATGATGATATGAGGAGTATAATGATGATGATGATGAGGGTGAAAGTGAAGAAGGGTTCATGATGACCAAGAGGTCGGTGGAACTCAAGTAGAGGATGAAACCATACCAAAAACATACACATAATATTAACACCTTCCTTTAAAATGGGGGGCTCTTCTTCCTCAGCATGAATACCATTTGATAACACCTTCCTCCAATCTTTATCCAACTTCCAAATGGAGGTAGCTGGATTATGAGAGGAGTACACCGAGGTTAGACAAGACATTCACCGTATATTTGGATGCATGGAGTCGATTGAGGAGGGGGTGGCACATTTTAGGGGCTTTGGGGGTCACTATGAGGAAAAAGAGTTGAGGCTGATAAGAAGAAAAGAGAAGCGGGCATTAGATAGGCTCATGAGTATGAGGAGTAGAGAAGGATGAATGAGCTTATTTGACAGCAATTAGAGGCCATCTGATAATTGGAGGAGCAGTTTTGCACCTTCATGGACGATCAAGGAAGCTTATCGTCATTCTCACCTTTTCCTTTGCACTATTGACCACCTTTCGGACCTAATGGGGCTCAGTGACAGTGAGTTGTATCCCCCACCCCTCCCTTACGCTTCATTGGATCTTACATTTTGAGGGGATCATTGCATATGAACACCTCTTGGGTGGGTATCTCATTTAGGTTTGGCAGTACCATTTATGCATCTTACTTTCCCGACCCCTTGTTCTCTACGGTTCATGATGTTGTGATTGGTGATGGCCATTTGTGTGAAATTTGGCTGTAATTGGCTTGATGATTGAGGATTATGCGTGGTTTGTTGTGATTGTGAACTCCATGTGTGGTAGATTTGAGTGGATTAACAATGGGCTCCAAGGAGCATAGGCAATGTACATAGTTGCATTTAGAGTAGTTCTTGCATTTGCATTGTATATATGCATCCTTGTGTGGTCGTTCTCATCTTATTCCATGGTACTCCTTCACTTTCTGCTTGCTACATAATTCTTCTTTCTCTTTGTCTTTTTCCTTTTCCTTTCCTCGTTCGGACCCTTAGTTCCCACAATGAAGACATCGTGGAGTTTAAGTGTGGGCGTGAAGTACCCATTTGTATATATTTTTCAAAAAACTTCAAAAATTCAAAAATATTTTTATTTTTCTTTGGGGATTTGTGCTCTTTCTTAGGTGATTGTGATCCCACATTGCTAGATTATTGAGCTATACGTAAATACCAAATAGAGTTAGCACAATGAGATGTCTAATTCAGGATGTAGATTCAATTTTCATAATAATGACGTCTCATATGTGTGATTTTGTGTCTATCTTGCTCACTTTACCATTAATCCGTCAGGTCTTGTTTTTAAGTTGGCATGTGAAGTTTTTGTTTGTTTAGTTGCCTTCTAAGCTCTTTAAAAAATTCTTTAAAAAAAAAGAAAAAAGGGAAAATCCTATACATGTGAATAATAATCAAGGCACCAATGTTAAAAGCCACTATCTTTGTTTCATATCTTTAATTTGCTTAAATATGTGCTATTTTACTTGATTACACATGTATTTAGGCAATGAAATAAGTGCTTTGCACAATCTAATAAAACCCCTATTTTGGGAAGGGTCAAATATTTGTAAGTCAAGTGGGTATTAATATTGGAAAAAGAAAAATGGGAAAGGGGGGCCAAAGAAGGCAATTAGACAAGGAAATAAGGATAATATCAATGTTAGCAACTTAATTCATAAGAATTGACACACATTTGCACATGTATCAAGGTGTACATATCATTGCATATTATGTGTGAGATGAAAAATGAGAGTCGGGATGCATCTTGTGACTTAGTTATCTCTTGACTGTAGATTCTAGTTGTATATGATTTCGTGATTTGGTTACTAGGGTGATGCCATTGCCTAAGTTTTGTACATAATCTCCTATAAGTTCAGGCTTTGAAAAAACCAAAAAAATATTTTCCTTTGTTTTTGAAAAGATTTTGTGGTATCTCACTTGAAAAACCTCATAAGACCTCACTTGTCCACTTGGAAAACTGAAGGTTCAAAACACTTCGTATATATGCTAAATGCAACCATGATTCCTACAAAAGTGAGTTAGGATTTTCCCCCCCTTATTTTCATTTCTTTTTAGCTAGTTTAGTTTGTTTCACTCGAGGAAGAGTAAAATCTAAGTCTGGGGATGCTTATTGAATTCCTCATCGACATAGTTTTGACTTCCCACAAGCTTGATTTTAACTCGCAAATAACTGGTAATGTAGTTATTTAGTGGTGTTTTGTGTTTTTCAAGAGATAAATGCAAAAGTTCCAAATTGGAGCAAACATCCACCCACTTTGAATCGTAGTAGACTGGTAGTGCTAAGAAGCTATCCAGGGAGTTCTAAAGCTAACCAGGTTGCACCAAAGCAGGGACGAAGAAGGAGAAGAGCAGATACACATTTAGCACCATGTCACCATGGCTGGAGTCACGACCGTGCCACCCCTATTTGTAGCTAGCTCTAGTTTAGGCATAGAAATTAGGCACGGGGCCCCTATGCCATGTGGCATGCTCGTGCCAATCTGTAACGTCGGCTCCATAAAAGTCAGGATTGGTCTAATGAAAAGGAAGGTTGGATATTTTTTAGGGTTTATCTGAAGTTTTACAGTATTTTTCTCTCCTTAGTTATCCTTTGCAGCCTCTCTATTATCCAATAATGAAATTTGGTCTTTGCTTGATCTGTGGCAATTTCTTGATGCTCTTCTTCCATTAATACCCAATCTTAGTTTCTCTCTCCTAAATCCCTCCAACGTCTCTGTTTTTAGGTAATCAAATATCACTCCCAAACATAGGTTTTGATGTATTAGGGGCTCTGGGGAGATTTTTGATTTAAACCCTTAATCTACCTCTCAAAACCTAGTCATCTTTTCTTTACATTCACCTTCTTTAATCTTCATGTTCAACATTTCAACTTTGGGTGAGACTTTTCAAGATCCAAGAATCAACACTTGAAGTTAAAATTGGGCATGAATTGTTATTGTATGGTGATTAGTTGTTGGTATAAAACATTTTGATGATGAAAAATCCACCAAGTAAGTTTGATTTGTGGGTAACTTTCTCTCTCTTCACTTTTATTGCTTATTGTTAGGATGAGTAGTTGATTTAGGATAGATTTTCTTTTTATAAGTGATTTATTAAGGATTGTTGGGAGTTGTTGGTGGTCATGTCATTCCACAGGCCATTTCGAGCCCCGAGCACTCCCTTTTTTATGTGCTAAGTGCTTATTGTCTGTGGTTTGTCAGATGATAGCTAGGTTAGTTTAATGTCTATTGTTTATGTTATATTTTTAAGCCTTATTTGTGGTGGAGATAGTTTAAATTTGCATTTTGAGGCAATTGGCTTAGCTAATCAAATCAACTCTCACTCACAATTGAGATAAGACTTAAGCAAATCTCTCATCATTCTAGAGGACGACATTTCACCCTTCTCACCGCAAAAATTGATCGACATTGCCTTACAACTACCAAAACTTTATGCTGACAAAATCAAGGATGTAGGAAGATCGACAGAAAGCCTTGATAAGTGTGCCTCTTGCAACACCACAACCACTTTCAGTAACGATGACTTGTTGTTGTAATCCAAGACTCACCTTCCTTTATTTGTGATTGGCTACATTAAGGAGTGGAAAATTAAGTGCATCCTCCTAGATAGAGGGTCAATTGTCAACATCATTCCCAAATCTACGATGAATGACATAAGTATCACAATAGAAGAACTTTGTAAGAGTCGAATGATGATTCAAGGTTCGACCTTGAGAGCCAATGTGCAATCGGCATGATCCGCGTTGAATTGATAATGGGAGACTTGTCAATATCCTCAATCTTCCATGTAATCAATGCTAAGACTTCTTATAAGTTATTACCTAGATGACCATAGCTTCACGAATATGAGATTTTGGGTTCCACTCTACACCAATGCCTTAAGTACTACTAAGGCATAGGGAAACAAATTGGGACGTCAAGCCATTCACTAAGGCTGAGTATCACTTTACAGATGCAAGGTTCTTCAAAAAAGGTATTGTACCTAAAGAAACCATGTCGTCAACTATTTCCTCTAGAGGTAAAAGTGGCACAAAGAATGTTCTTGAGGGAACAGAAGCTAATGCCCCTAAGTAACGACATGAGAAGGAAACAAGCAGGCAGGAAAACACAGCTTTTCCTATTGAACAAGTTGTTAAAGTACATGCTGCCTCAACAGACTCAATGCCACCAGCCTTAAGGTACATACCTAGGTCTCGCCATAAGGAGGGTGAACTGCCTTTAGTGAGTGTACAAGCGAAAGCATAGAGGCCAAAGCCACTAAAAAAGATGATGAAGCCAGTATAGCCACCCTAAAAGGGAGTATAATGGTTTCAACACTTAAGGCATGGCAGGCTAAGATGAGTAGGCACCCTCTTTTTAGATTTGTCATTTCTTCTAATGAAGGCAATAAGTTGCCAAACGCATGGACTAAAGAGGGATTTGATCCGAAGGCATATAAGCCTATGGAAATAGCCAGGTATGACTATCAAAATCCACCTACATTTGGAAAGGTAGTCGAAGCCAAGCCCTATAGTCTCACTGAAACCCAGAAAAGGATCCAAGAGTAAAGAGGTCATGCAAGTGTCTCTAAAGCGGGACCTAGATTCATACCATCGCAGGCAGTCAGAATCTCAGGGCGACGGAAGGACAAGCAGTTGCACATCTCGAATAAAGAGGTAGATGAGAGTTGATATGCCCGTAAGCGTGCGGTGGCATTGTAGCGAATCAAGGTCGATCCCACAGAGACTAGGTCAAATTACTGGGTTATAATCCCTCAAGATATGCTAAGCGAATCCAAGTTTGATATTGAAACTAAATTAATCTAGTATCTAATCTAATGGATAACCAATCAAGGAATTTAATCGAACCAACCAATTTTTCAATTCAAAAATTAATCAAGCGCCTCTTCCTTAGATGGGTAATTCCAAAACCGATAATCGAATTATCAAACCCTTCTTTCAAGGTGGAATGAAATTCTTAAATCTAATCAACTACCATTTCTCAAGGGTTTTTGATTAATCTAAGAACATTAAGAATGCGATTATCAAATCTAGGGGTTTCTTGAATGGTGAGACTTTCTCAAGATCACACCCACTTAAGTCGAATCTTAGTTTTCCAACATTCTAGTGTCACCTTTTAGTTTTTCTTCCTACTCGCAAATCAACATCTAGGATTCAATACCATACACCCAACAAATCCAAAACTCTTTTGGATCAAAACAAGAATTAGTTCAGTCATAACAACTCAACTTGATTCCAAGATTAACAATCCAAAACGTAACATATGAATCAACAATAACCTAAAAGCATAAAAATATAAAGAGAAAAGAGAAGAGAAGGGAGAGGAATTGCTCATCCGATGCATGCTTGAACTTTTGTTGCAAACCTGATCCAGAATCCTTGCAATTTTCACCTGCAAATTGCTCTTCCTCTAATCTAAGTCCTAATCTAAGTAGAGTGGAAAGCAGCATGGAGATGATATGATGAGATGATTGTCTTTCTGCTGCGAAAATGACACTATTTATAGGAAAACACAATCAACCTCAGCCACACGATAAGGGAAAACAATGAGATTAGCAGTTATGCCTCCACCACAGATCATGGCATCCACCACGGGCTTACCATGGTCATGTATGGAACTCAACTCTTCTGCTATTCTCTTACTTCACAGGCATCGTAACTCAGGGGCATTCATGGGGAGTCAAAATACATCTAAATGACGGTTAAATGTTGGATCAAAATGGTCTAAAACCCTACAAACATCATCAAAAAACCATGCCCAAGCGTAAAACGGGAAAAAGAGTATAAAACCAATGTCTTCTGTGCTTAACATATTACAATCATCTACTTTGAAAAAATGCCAACTAGTATTCACCCCTATAAGGAAAGGGAAAGATCATAAGATTTCTATTTTCAACAGAAACAAAGCTACTTCCCAGCCAAAGCCTTCTTGCAGAATAAAAACTAGTGAAAAGTCTTCAAACTCACTGCTTGAGCAGGAGAAAAGTTATGCGCATATTCGCTTAGGAGTTATAAACGAAGTTTAGAGCTCTATCCCTTCCCGCATGAAATATTTCTCCACTCTGGATGTTAAGATGGATGGTTCATTAAGAGTAAAGAGGCATACTGTGGTCTTCCCATGTCAATGAAAAAGCTTTGACTTGAAGGACGAGAACGAATAAAGAACAAGTTGCTTTTTCCAATCATATCACAATCCACAAATGTGATAACTCGAACTCAGAGATAGAGTGGGCAGAAAGTCTATAGACTCTCGAAGACAGGGAGCACGCTACAGTTGATGACTTGAAGGAGTTGAATCTTGGAACCAACAAGGAGCCTCACCCTATGTATGTGAGCTCATTACTTACACCTGAAAAGGAAAAACAGAACTTTGAACTACAAGGACGTGTTTGCCTGGAGAAATAAAGAAATGCCTGAGTTAGATCGAAAAGTCACAGTCCACCACCTATATATCAAAAGGGGTTTTTCGCCTCAGAGACATTTTTGCCCATAGTTGGTACCGAAATTAAAATGGAGGTCAATAAACTCACAAAGTCAGGATTCATTTGTGAGGTCAAGTACGCAATATGGATCACAAATATTATGCCTGTCAGGAAGAAGAGTGGGCAACTTTGTATTTGTATAGAATTTCGAGATCTCAATGATACTTGTCCAATAGATGATTTCTCATTGCCAGTCACATAGCTCATGGTTAACTCAACCACAAGGCATCAAACATTATCATGCATGGATTGTACTGCATGTTACAATCAAATTTAGATGGTGCCAGAAGATCAGGAGGTCACAAAGTTTCCGCACAACTAAAGGCATTTTTTGTTGTAAGATGATAGCCTTTAGTCTAAAGAATGCAGGAGCAACTTATCAAAGGGCAATGCAAACCATTTTTGATGATGTGCTCCACAAAATAGTCGAGTGCTATGTCGATGATTTGGTGGTCAAGTCTAGAAAGAGGGCAGATCACATACAAGATCTCTGTCAAATCTTTCAGCCATTAATGAGATGCCAATTGAAGCCTAATCCACTCAAGCGCGCGTTTGGTGTTACCTCACGTATTTGGTGTCACATCTGGAAAGCTCTTCTGTCTTATCGTTCTCCATATGGGAATTGAGATTGACCAATTTAAGATCAAAGCAATCCAAGAGATACCTGAGCCTAAAAATCTAAAGGAGCATCCTGGAATTCAAGTTTGCTTAGCATATATCCGAAGATTCATCTCAAATCTTACAGAACGATGCCATCTCTTTAGCCACCTCATGAAGAAGGGTGCAACGTTTGAGTGGGACGAGTCATGTCATAGGGCTTTCGAGAAAATAAAGAAGTATTTGTCCCATCCTTCTATGTTGGGGGCACCAATCCCTGGCAAACCTCTCATAATGTACATTGCAGCTCAGGAAAAACCCATAGGAGCATTATGTGTACAAGAGAATGAGGAAGGAAACGAAGTTTCTCTGTACTACTTAAGTCGTACATTGGTTGGCGCTGAATTAAAATACTTTCCATAGATCTGCTTGTTGTTCATCTTACCATGCAAAAACTCAGACATTGCATGCCAGATTACACAATGCAGGTAATCTCTAGAATTAATCCCATCAAGCACGTCTTGTTAACGCCTATCTTAAATGGGCGACTTGTAAAGTGGGATGTGATCTTAAAGCAGTATGACCTTGTCTACATACCATAAAGGGCGGTCAAAGGACAAGCACTGATAGACTTCTTAGCAGATCATCCAATTCCTGATGATTGGGAGCTAAATGATGTTTTTCCAGGGAAAGATGTGTTCTTCATTGATATCCTTCATCTATGGAAATTGCATTTTGATAGAGCAATAAGACAATATGACACTGGTGTAGCAGTAGTTTTCGTCTCTCCTGAAAAGCACATCCTCCCTCATTCATTTATAATAACTCAGTTATGCTCTAATAATATGATAGAGTACCAAGAACTCAACTTAGGTCTTCAAATGACTATTGAGATTGGGATCCGAGACCTCAACCTATATAATGACTCACAGTTGGTCATCAATCAACTATTTAAGGAATACGAGGTTGAGAAAGAAGACCTTGTTCTGCATCACAAGCAAGCATTGCGATTAGTAGTTTGACATAGTAAAGTTGGAACATGTGCCAAGGAGTGTCAATAAGATGACAAACGCACTTGCAAGCCTCGTAGCCACTTTGGAACTGGGCATAGAAGACGATATGACTATCCTAGTATGTAGCCTTGGGTTGCTTCACCTGATGATGAAGACTCGAAGGAAGACGTCAACATGATTTGTGTTCTTGAGACAGATGCAGAAGACTAGTGCCAATCGATAATTGAGTACTTAGAGCATGAGAAACTCCCTAGTAACCCAAGACATAAGACGGAAATACAACAAAGAGCATCGCACTTCCTTTACTCCAACGGAACGCTCTATGAACGTTCATTTCTTGGCCTTTGGTTATGATGGTTGGACATGGAAGAAGCAAAGTAAGAGATGGCAGAAGCCCATTCAGGGGTGTGTGGAGCACATTAATCAGGGCCTAGGCTCCATGATCGCACTAAGAGGATGGGTTACTATTGGCCAACTATGATGCAAGATTACATAAATTACTCAAAGAGGTGTGATGCTTTTCGGTTCCACGCCAACTTCATACATTAACCTCCAGAACCCCTCCACCCAACGGTGGCATCTTGGCATTTTGAGGCAGGGGCTTGATGCCATTAGACCAATCATTCCTAATTCTTCTACTGGTCAATCCTACATCCTGGCTGCCACTGATTACTTCTCCAAATGGGCAAAAGCAATTCCACGAATGGATGTAAAAAAAGAAAATGCAGTTAACTTTATAAAGACCCACATCATCTGTCAATATGGCATGCTTAGGTACATCATCACCAAAAATAGTAAGCCATTCTTCAATAGTCTGATGACTAACCTATGCAAGAAGTTTAAGTTTGCCCAGCACAAGTCTTCTACGTACAATGCCTCTGCAAATGGTCCGGCCGAAGCTTTCAATAAAACAATTTACAACTTTCTCAAAAAGTTTGTTGCAAAGCCTAAACGGGATTGACACAAAGACTAGGAGAGACCCTTCGGGTGTATCGAACCACGTATAAGACGACAACACAATTGACCCCCTTTGTTCTGGTGTGTGGAGTAGAAGTTGGCTATCACTAGAGCTCTGGGTCCTATCACTTCGTATTGCCACACAAGAAGGCTTGACAGAGGACAAAAATCACAAGCTTCACTGAGCTGGAAGCCCTTAATGAGAGAAGACTCCAAGCGCAGCACAAGTTAAAATGCGATCAAGCTCGTCTATCCAGGGCATTTGACAAAAAGGTTCAGCCACACTCATTCTAGGTTGGAGACGAGGTGCTGGCAGTGAGAAGGCCGATCATTGTCTCTCATAAGACTGGAAGCAAGTTCACTTCAAAGTGGGATGGTACTCTATGGTTATAGAAGTTTACACAAATGGTGCCCATAACATAGTTGATGCTGACATGGTGCGTGTGGGACCCATAGCTAGCAAGTTCTTCAAGCACTACTATCCTTGAAATAGGATGTTTATAAAGCTCTTAAGTAAGAGCCTAAACTACTCATTCCTTTAAGTCAAATTTCTTTGTAATACTCCCGTCCTACGAAAGTGTAAACTATGAACGACAAAACAAAACAAAACAAAACAAAAATGTTATGTTTTTGAACTACGTATGACTTGATCCTTTAGGGTGTCCCATTAACTTCAGGTACTCAGGTAACTTGGGCATGGCCCGCACGTACAACCATAAAAATGAATAAATAAAATCTGTTGATGCTCGTTCGTTTTGATTGTTCTTCATCACCCTATCCCACCAAGCGTGACAAAATTTTGTAAACACAAATTTCGTGCCTAAAATGAACTAGTCACAAATTAAGAAACAAATTTAATTTTTATATTGAAGTTGTATGTGTAGGTACAATATCTAAATTGAATACAATAAAATAGTTATCTAATTTGATCTCTTTAATCACTTGAATGATCCGAGGGTGTGATGCTTAATCTCGATCAATGCAGAATCAATTGAAAAACTCTAAAATAATTCTTGATCTTGATCTGTAAATAGCTTATTGTTGTTTTTGAAACTTGCAAGTTTTAATCCTTCTTGCTCGGTAGGTGGATGCTGCTTACATTCTAAGCCTCTGGATTCTGTAAATGCTCAGCATGTCAACTGAAGGGGAGGACCCCTATTTATAGACCCCGTCAGCTAGGGTTAGAGTTGGGTTTTGACCTAGGCCCATGATTTCAATAATTATCTTCTTATTTTAAATAAAGAAAATAATTAGTATTTCCTTCAACATGGCGGCTTCTAATTGGCTTAATTTTAACCACATTTATTTTTGACCAACAGGTACACCAAAGTCAACTTGACACATGGAAATTTTTGATTGGTTGAATTATTGTTTTATTTTTACACGTGTTGCCATCTAATTTATC
>JACYFF010031956.1:29967250-29982915 GCA_017589665.1 Selenicereus undatus
AAAAAAATCCACATTAATTACACTGTGATATCTTTAGAAATTTTGTAACCTGAAACCCACCCCACACTGCAAATACAAAACAAGGCAGATTCGCCGCCCTACAACCCGTAGACTGCGGGGTTGGGCCGGGTTTGACATGGGGTGGGAACAGGGTGAGCCTGGGTTGAACTGATCATCTTTAATGTTAACTATGAATATTATTTTAATTGTAAACCGCATATTATTTTAAAGAAATATTATATTATTTAACTAATTAAACTTGTCATTAATTTAGTAAAGTTGGATAAATATTTCAAGAACCTAACAGAAATTGATACACAACTTTACTTCAAGTACATAATTAGAATTGCCAAGAATATATAATCGGGCTACATAGTTGTTAGAAAACAAGTTGACATCACAAGTTTAGGATTAAGCATTTAGTACAATCATAGTATAATTTCAAAGTACACAATCTTAGCATAATAAATTATAGATATAATATAAAACTAAATGGGTTGAATGTGTTGATGGTATTCGATTGGTTCTTTATGACTATTCTTTACTCAATTAATTTAACTGTCATTGATTTTATTACCCACATTCAAGTATCAATATTAAATGATTGTTACTTTATTCAATTGGTTTAACAATTACGAATTTAAAATAAAAAAAGATTATAAATGTAAAAGTTTAATTTTAAATATGATCATTGACACCTACAATTTATCCAAATTTGAAAAGACATTCCCACCCCCTCGAGGCCAAATGACATTAAACATACGGCAAGAATAAAAAATATGTTTCCCTTACTAAGATGAAGAATAAAGAATCAGGAGAACAAAAATTATATTGGATTTTTCTTTTCCTAAAAAAGGAGGGAAACAAGGTCAACAGGTTAGTGTGAAATAATACACATACTTAATGATTGTATATATAACTTGAAGTATGTAATTGCATTTATCATACATGATTTGATGTTCCTCATATCTTTAATTTTTCTTTTTTCAATAAAAGGACATTTAAATAATAAAGTTTATTTTCCAAATATAATAGGATCATTGGACACTATATTTCATTATGAGATTTATTTTACAAATATCTATAAATTAAGGTCGATAACTGAATTGTAACATTTAGAAATTGAGACCCAAACTTTCCTTATCTTCAAAATTATCCTATATCTTTTTAACAACTAAATACAAATTGATACATTATTATGTATATTAAACTATGTGCAATCGTTCGACTACCAAACCTTCGATTTTGAATTCTGTATTATATAATAAATGCATTTACATGCTTCAACGTCATATATACAATTATCTTATAAGTACACCATTTGACACTAACCTCTTTACCATTTTTTCCATCTTTTTGTTCTTTTTTTAAAAAACATCTAATATAAGAATTGTTTTCTTATCATGTTGAAAATAATGTCCAACTCAAAACATAGTTGTCAATCCAAATAATACATCAAATAAAATAGTTTATAAGGATATTTTTCAGTACCAATTAGCTAAAAATATTGGTGCTTCTAAATAGAATTAATGATAAGACCATAAACTCTTTAAAGAAAAATTATAAGATTATGCAATTGCAACACATGTCTGTGTGAAACATTGGATGTACAGTAATCTATTTACATTATTAGTAAAATAAGTCCAATTATCAATGAATGATTAAGTGATTTGTGTTTAATTGCAATCTAATCCTTTAGGTACATTGTCCAAGTCCTGAATGATGTCACAATCTTAGTATAATAAATCTATTTATGTTATTAGTAAAATAAGTCAAAGTACGAGTGAACAATTAGGTGATTTGGTTTAATTGCAATCCAATCCATTAGGAACATTTTTCAAGTCCTGAATGATGTTGAATTGTTTTGAATTGTTGTGAATGTTGTCAAATTGTGCTGAATGATGCTAAATTGTTCTAAAAGTTGCTAAATGACGATGATAAATATTTACAATAAGTCCCTAAGAACATGCATGTAATGAACATCGATATGTACATTGCCCATGAGATATGAGTTTAATGTTTAATTAAGATTGTGATTTTTGGTACATTTTTCAAAATTATTTTTCATATTTTCTTTATGTTTTGATTGTATTATATGTTGCTTGTGACTGGTTCGAATTGAAGGGGGAAATTTAGATTTGGCAAAATGGGTTATTCGATTCGATTCAAATTGGGTCATGTTTGGGTTAATAAAATTCAATTTAGTTTCGATTTTAGTTTCATGTCATGTCAACTTCAGTTTTAGTTTCACGTCAATAAAATTCAATTGGGCCATGTAAGCTTTTCTTACAAAGTAAAACAACTTTGGAGGAAAATATTTGAGAGGATTCCGTTCGATTTTGGTCAATTCAAATTTTGGGTTGGCTTTAGGGATGACAATGGGGCGGGTACGGGGTGGGTTGAGCCACACCCTCATCCATACCAGTTTTCAAAAATCGTACCCATACTTGTACCTGGACTCATCGGATATTAAAAAATAAAACCAATTCCCATATCCATTGGTTTTTGCGGGTTTGCGGATTTTATTCAGATTCACATATAGAATGAAAATTAATACCTATATACGACCCATATCCAAATATGATATATATTTTTGTTAGTATAAGATTGCAAAAGTTGTGATATTTTGAAAATACATTGTTTAGAAATGTGAAATTAAATACATTATTTACTAGTTTTTTGTTAGAAGAGTTTGGATTAGACTTAAACCGAAACAAAAATAATTTTTTTCTTATTATAAAAACGGCTACGGGTAGGGTGTGTGTATGGTGCGAGTGAGGGCTATATCCATAACCGTACTTATTTTTCAATACCTGCTCATATTCATTTTAAATCTATTTTTATCACCCACTTAAATTTTAAATGAAATAAATTTTATAAATTTTAAATGAATATAAATTTTATTGCCATCCCTAATTAGCTTCAAATTGGCTTCAAATTAGTTACAAGGGATATGTACATTCGGGTTATTTGGGCCAACCTTTTAACGTTGTCAGATCTGTAGGCGATCATATTTGGGTCAAACACTCCACCTCCGCACCCAACAAAAAAACAAAAGAAAAAAAAGAAAAAGAGAAAACAGAGAAGTCATTCTACTTCCGGCACAAACGAAGTACTGGAAGACCAGACTCACTTTGAGCGCAGGGGCAGAGAGAGAAAGAAGGTAACGACTGCAGAGAGAGAAAGACGGCAATGGCAAGGTCAACACGCAAGGACGCTCAAGCACTCTTGCACTCTCTACGTTCTGCTTATGCAGCCACTCCTACAAATCTCAAGGCTTGCTTCTCTCTCCTCTAATCTCTAATATTTTTTCCGCAAAGTGAAATTTCTTTTATCGTCTGATTTTCGAGTTCTAATTGTGATATTTGATTCTGTAATATCTCAGATCATCGATCTCTACGTCATCTTCGCTGTTTCCACTGCTCTGATTCAGGTACTTCGCTTGTAGATCAGGATCTGCTTAATTGATTTTCCCAAATCGTTAATTTCAAGACTTCTAGGGGTTTTCTGAAGAGTTTTATCGCTTGTTTTAATTTAGTTAAATTACATTTTGATGGGTCACTATTGATGATAATCTTCCTCCGCTTTCAAGAATGAAAATTCATCTGCAGATTGAAACGAAGGGATTGGTTGGTTGGAGAAATTTTATGTGCATTTCTGTGTGTTATTTATTGCTGTATCCTACAACAACAACAACAAACTCCCAGTGTGGGTCCCGCTTTCGCGAGGTCTGGGGAGGTCCAGCTGTAGGCAACCTTACCTCTACCGGTATTCCTACCCATAGAGAGGTTGATTCCATAAGACCCACAAAACAGTTTTGTGAAAAAGGTTTATAGAGAAAACGATTGTAAAACCATTTACCGAGTAAGAGAAAGAGGGAGAGAAAAGGTTTCGGATAGCAAAAAAAGGGAGAGCGGAGACATACCTCCACAAACTAGGGGCGCTTGGTGCCGTCACATCTCAAAAAAGCACGACCTACAAGCAAGTAAACCAAAAACCCTACCCGTCCCACACCGCCTAAGCTACTGCCCCCTATGGAGCCGGTCCCCTACAATCGGAGACGTTAATCCTGTCCCGCCACAGCCTCCTATCCTGAGCCATATCCTCCGTCAGACCGACAACTCTTAGGTCCTCTCTAACCACTTCTTCTAGACTCTTCTTCGGTCTACCCCTCTCTCTCTTACCACCAGGGGGTTGATCCTCTCACACCTTCGCACTGGGGCGGCCACACTTCTCCTCTTCACGTGATCGAACCATCTGAGCTTCGATTCCCTCATCTTCTCCTCTATGGGGGCCACTTCGGCTAAGTCCCTTATTGCTCCATTCCTAATTTTGTCCAATCTCGTAAAACCACTCATTCACCTGACCATTTTCATCTCGGCTACCATCAACCTTTGGACCTGCATCATTCTTAGAGGTCAACACTCCGATCCATAGAGAACAGCCGGCCTAACTATCATTCGATAGACTTTGCCTTTCAATCCCATGGGTATTCTCTTGTCACACAGCACCCCTGACGCTGACTTCCACTTTTGTCAGCCCACTCTAATCCGTTGGCTAATATCCTCGTCAATGTTCCTATTCTGCTGGATGATCGAGCCCAAATACTTAAATTTAGCGACTTTAGGTATTGTCCTCCCATCCAGTACGATTTCTTCCCCTTCTTCTATCCTTCCGCTGAAACAACAGTGGAGGTATTCCGTTTTCGATCTACTCAACCGAAAGTCCCTAGCCTCCAACGTATGCCTCCAACCTGGCATTCACCTCCTGCCTGGTCACATCAATAAGAACGATGTCATCTGTAAATAACATGCACTAAGGTACCTCGTCCTGGATTCCTCTAGTGAGTTCGTCCAAAACTAATGTGAAAAGAAACGGGTTTAAGGCGGAGCCCTGATGCAGGCCCAAACTAATAGCAAAGTCATTGGAGACCCCTCTCGGAGTCCTAACACTCGTCCGCCCTCCCTCGTACATATCCTTGATTACACGAATGTACATAGGCGGCACCCTTTTCTTTTCCAAACACTTCCACAAAACCTCATTTGGAACTCTATCATGTGCTTTCTCCAGGTCAATAAACACCATATGGAAATCCACCTTTCTGTCTCTGAACAGGCCCATGAGCCCTCCGAGGAGGTAGATCGCTTCAATGGTCGCGCTGCCTGGCATGAAATCAAATTGGTTCTCTGAAATCTCTACTTCCTCTCGCAGCCTTCTCTCAATCACCCTCTTCCACAGCTTCATAGTCACTAGTGTGACTGAGCAGCTTGATACCCCTAAAGTTATTACAGTCTTAGATATCCCCTTTGTTTTTGTATAGTGGAATGACTGTGCTGGCCTTTCACTCTCTGGGTATCTAGGCGGTCCTGAAAATAACATTGAAAAGTTCCGTGAGCCATTCTAGACCCCGCTTCCCCCATAAACTTCCAAACTTTCACTGGTTTCTGGTCCGGGCCCAAAGCCTTCCCATTCGCCATCTTCTTCAAGGCCTCCTGAATCTCCTCCTTTGTTATCATGTCGCCTGCACGCTGATCGCTACATTCTCCGCCACTATTACAGTCGTCTCCCCCCCTTCTCCATTGAGGAGTTTAGCAAATAACCTTTGCCATCTCTCCTTAATTTCAGCATCCTCAGTCAACACCTTACCCTCTTCGTCCTTGATACACCTTACCACTTCCAAATCCCTAGTCTTTCTTTTTCTCGCCCTAGTCAGTTTAAAAACCTCATTCTTCCTTTCATTCGTCCCCAATCTATGGTACAGTCTATCAAACGCCTGGCTCTTTGCTACTGTCACCGCCCTTCTGGCTACCTTCTTGGCCGCCTTGTATCCAATCTTCTTATGCTCTCTCTCGTCCTCCGAATTGCTGCACATAAACTCCGCGTAAGTCTCTTTTTTTGCTTCGAATTTCTCCTTTACCTCTTCGTTCCACCACCAGGCGTCCTCCATCCTGTTGCCGCCTCCCCTGGAAAGACCTAGGGTTTCTTTAGCCGACCTTCGGATGCAATCTGCCACAGCTTTCCACTTCGAATCGGTGTCTTCTGTCCTCCTCCAAGCTCTCTCATTAGCTATTCTATCTGTTATTAACCCCGCCTTCTCCTTTGTGAGGGTCCACCACTTAATTCTGGGTTCTCCGGCTCTCTTCTTTGACCTCTTAGGATACTTGAACTCTGCATCTAAAACCAGCAACCTGTATTGAATTCTCAACAACTCGCTGGGAATCACTTTGCAGTCCTTACACGATCTCCGATTTTCCTTCCTCGTTAGAAAGTAGTCAATTTGGGTCTTGCACGAACTACTCTTGAAGGTCATTAGGTGGTCCTCCTTCTTCTTGAAGGAGTTGACCACCAACAGATCAAAGGGCACCGCAAAGTCCAGCAGAGAGACCCTGCCCGCATTTCTCTCTCCGAAACCGAAGCCCCCATGGGCCCATCATATTCTGCTGCCTCCACTCCGATGGTCGTTAAAGTCTCCTCCTATGAACAGTTTCTCGCTCTGAGGTGCCTCTTGGGTGATCTCATCTAGGTCCTCCCAGAACAGCTTCTTAATTTCCTCCGGCAGGCCTACCTAGGGCGCATACACGCTCACCACATTCACGAAAACCGAACCCACCAAAACCTTAATGGCCATAATCTGGTCGCTCTTTCGCCTCACTTCGACCACCTGGTCTGCCAAATCCTTCGCAACTAGGATGCCAACTCCATTCTTCGCCTTGGATGACCCCGCGTACCAAAGCTTGTACCCATCAATCTCTCTAGCTTTCGCCCCAACCCACTTCGTCTCCTAGACACACATTATACTAATTTTACGCCTACGCAGAGACTTAACTAATTCTATCGACTTACCCGTGAGGGACCCAATATTCCAGGACGCTAGGCGTACCTTCCGCAACCTTAACCCCCTCCTAACTCCAAAGCTCCCCGGATGACAGGCTGAAACAGTTACATGGCCCGCCACAGACGTAGACGCCTACGAGGCCAACGAACACCCTAAAGATCTACAATCTAAGAGACACCCGAAAAAGCCACAACCAAACCACAAACAACTAACTACAACTAAGGACTAACTATAGCCCGCTAACGACAACTACAAACTATAACAAAACTTTAACAAACTAAAACAGACTACAACCAGCCAACGACGACTACACTAAAACAAAAGCTGTATCCTGAAAACTGAAAATTATTGTTATACATGAAAGCTGAACGTAAAAAGACTTAAGAGGATTGTGTTTCTCTTTATTCTTATGTACCTGAATTTGGGCTTAAATCAGATCAGGGAAGTGAATATTCTAGTTCCACCGAACTAGTAGTTTTTCATTTGCATTCTTCTTTTCAAGCAGCTTGCTGGTGTCAGACTGACTCGGACACGATCTCAGCGGCATATTAAATGTAACTCTTTACTTGATTCTGGTCCTTTTGAGCAGCCTCATACTTGTGAAGAGCAGTCCAATAGAAATGACATAGGCAATGTATCTACAGAGAATACTATTTGCGAACTCACTTTTTGGTTTTCTTTTTTTCGAGGGGGGGGGGGTGCAATGTTTTTTAATTGTCTTGCCACATAAATGATTTGGCATATGTTGAAAAATTGAAATTAGTACAAGTAAAAGGTTTTGGCCCATAGGGATTTGGGACTTGTACTTGTAGCGTAAATGGAATGTCGAAGATGCAACCTTTCAAGCTGGTAGCTTCTGCAAAATTGATTTAGAAACCCAAGGTTTTTATTTATTTCATAGGTAAAGAAGATGATGGAACCCGTAATAGGCACGGGTCTTTCTTTGCCGTTAGATTCATCAATGCAATGAAACTCCAGAACTTGATTCTGTTAGTCATTTTGGCTTTTTATTTACATTCGTTTTATAAAATATCATATAATACTTAATGCAATGTGCTTCTCTGACTGCCTGTTTGGATGTTGTCAGCCTGTATCTTCCTTGGTTTGAGCCTTGTGGCTCCTGCTTCAAGGGAGATGAATGCATTTGTGTCTTCGTCTTTATGGTAACGCAGAGATTATGTATGTATTTGCCCCCCCCCTCCCCCAAAAAAACTGAGGTTGGATTGGATAAATTTCCTGCTTGTTATCAGCTTAAAATTTCAAATATTAGAATAGATCCTGTTTGTATCGTATTGATCTTCTGTTCATGGTTTCTTTTTTTTTTTTGGGAATTTCAAGCTTAATTCTTTTACTGATTCAGAGGTGTATTTGAGCATCTGGGTCTTCGTGTTTGGAATTAAATAGAAAAGGCTTACTAAAGAGCTTGTGACATTGCCTTCATGACTGTTGCAAAGACCTATGTGTAGCTGATAATGCGGCATTGATGTTGGTTGATTACAGGGCATGAGAACCAAGCTGTTCGTACTTCTTAGATACATTTGTTGATGTTCAATTCAGTCAAGTTGCCTAAGCTTATTTATTACTAATATTTTGAGGGATTACATTCGCGTAGACCAATAAATCATCATATTGCTTGCTAGTATGGTATTTTTTTCATTTCATTCTCTTCTCATTCACTCTTAGTCTTATCCCCAAAAACCGGCCAAATGCTTGGACTAAGAAATCCGGGCACTCTCCATGGCCTTTTTTCATGTATACATATGAAACACATGTCCGACACCCGACACCAACACTCTCGTACACTTTGAAAAATGTGTTTTGAAAAGAGTGCCCTGGGCGCGCCTAGGCTCACAAAAGCCCTAAACTCAACGTCTTGCGCCTTGCAAGGGGTCAAGCCGAGCTCATTCATTAAGCCCCCAGAAGCCCGTGCTTTTTGCGCTTCAGACTGAGGCTCAAAATGATCCACCCCCGCCCTTTTGGAAAAAGATTAGAGGAACGAGAGAGAAAAGGAACACACGATGAAAAAACACAAATGCCTTTGTTATATTATTCAATTTCAGGTAGAAACCCTTATCTAATTGCATGCAATTGCTTCGACTATGGACTAAACTGAAGAACCCTAATTTATAGACCCAAATTTTTGGATGAAGGGTTGGGCTGTAGTTGACGACTTGTATAGTATTCTAATAAAGACAGAGTTAACCAATCTTTTCCCATATTTTTCCGGCGGTCGATCTACGTCGGTCTCTCCCTCTCTTTAGATGGGAAATATGGTGCCGGCAATAATATGAAAAGAAAGATTAAAGAATATACTTCCCTTCCGTTCTAATATGTGGGTAAATATTGTTTCCTTTATGTTTTTTCTCTCCTCCCTCAAATGCCTTCAAATTGATGAACTAATATAAGGTACTATATGATGGTCCGTTGTGATGTCTAATTACTTGTTTAATATTATCATCTAACTTATTTGTCAAAATATGGTTTGGAAATAATTTTCAAGTATTTTACAGTCAATGTGCGCCTCATGTCCAAAAAGCTCACGCCTTCCCCATGAAGCCCGCACCTCAGGCCCCTATGTGAGTGCGCCTAGGCTCACCACAGCTCGTAGCCCAACTAGTTGCGCCTTGCAAGGGGTCAAGCCCAACTCATTCTTTAAGCCTACAAAAACCCGCGCTTTTCTGCTCCACTCAAAGCAACCTTGACCTGCCCTTATGGAAAAAGGTCTTTGCAGAGAGAGAAGAGGGGGCACACTCCATGGAAAGACACAAATATCTTTACATTGACACTTACCTTAGCTATATCATTCAATTTCGAGTAGAACCCTGATTTTCGGATGGAGGTGGTGGGTTGAAGGCTCATAGAGTGTTCTACTAAAGACAAAGTTAGTCACCAATCTTTTCCCATATTTTTCTGATGACCGATCTACGCTGGTTATCTTCTTCCATACCTTTCCGGCGATCGATCCACGCGGTCTCTCGCTCTCTCTCTCTCTCTCTCTCTCTCTCTCTGGGAAATATGGTGTTGCCAATAGTATGGAAGGATTAAAGAATACACCTTCCTTCTTTTGTATCCGTCCTAATATGCTATCAAATATTAGTTTCTTGTTTTTTTCCCCTCCTTCCTAAAATGCCTTTAGAATTGATGAATTTAATATAAGATACTATAGCATGGTCTGTTATGATATAGAATCATTTGTTTAATGATATCATCTAACTTATTTTATATGGTTTGGGAATGATTTCAAGCATTTTTGAGTGAAAGTGGGCCTCATGTCCAAAAAGTTAGCACCTTCGCCTAGAAGCTCACGCCCTAGGGCCCAAGGCCCTTGGCGCTTTTGTGCGCCTCGAGCTTTCTTAATCTAAGACTAAAATGCATGCAAACCATATAGCTAGCATTGGAGAAATTGAATTTTGTTACTGATAGTTGTAGAATGTTTGCTATATGAACAATTTTGTCATCCAAACATGACTCTCTCTAAGGGTAAAAACATGAAGCATATTGTAGATGTAGATCCATAAGTAATAGAATAAGTACTTTCTAAGAACGACGTGTCCAATCCTATATTAATGAAAAATCATGTGTCTGTGTGTTGATGTCGTATCATATTTATTTCACATATTGTTGTGCGCACTTCTTAGTGCTTGGATACCGACATTGATACTGAGTCCACGTACATATTAGAATCAATTTTCTTTAATAAAAATGAGTTGTTTGTGATTCAACTGTGGCCTTTGGATTTTGGGAGGTGGATACATCTTTCTTCCTACTGAAGACTCAACTTCTGAGTCACTGTCAAAAGCAATACCCCCCCCCCCCCACAAAAGTACTGCCGAGGACCGATAGGGTATACCATGATTTGTTCATGAGTTGAGTTGTTGTTAATAAAGCAATTAGTTTGAGTTTTGAATGTTTATCTTGTACAATTATAATTTGCGAAATATCATCTTTTCAGTCAAAACTTATAATCTATATTTTTGTTTGATAGTCTATCATTATCCTATATGTGCTGGAGGGTCATTTCTTTTCTTTTTTTTAAAATTTGTTATAGAAAAATTAAGTCTTGTTTTAGAGTATACAACCTTAAGACAACGAATGATAGTAACTGACACAACACATTTATCATAAAGCATGCTTAATTATTTTGGTGCATGTGGTTTAGAACATGATATCATTTTGCATAACATCAATATAATGTCATATGACATATCTTGTAGTTATTTTTAAGTGAGCCTATTCAATGTATCTATGACAAGTGAGAACTTCTTAATGATTTAATGTTCAAGGCGAATTCAAGGCTTATTTGATACAAACCAATACCTGGAACGCACAACAATCCATGTACTTCTGTCGTAACATTTCTGATCACAATTTTTCTGATGATATCTCAATGGATCACAAAGCATGGGAATTTGGGTTGAAATATTATTAAAGAAAAGAAAAGTAGAAAAATAGAAATGTTTTGATGGAACTTCTAGTGACAGTCAAATAAAGTATGAAGAGTGGCATGAGCGCCCAGATCATCAGTGGAGAAGCAATTTATCAAAGAAAAGAAGAATGGAAATGTTATGATAAACTTCCAGTGACAGTTAAAGAAAGTATGAAAAGTGGCATAAGCTCTAAGATCATCAGTGGAGAAGCAATTTATCTTCTAAGTCTGATGATTGCATACCACATGGCTGGCTGGTTGGGACTTGCCAGCCATTTTAGATGATATATAATGTGATATAATTATTTAAGCCAATGAATCAATCCTAGCTGTGGAACTGTGGTCAACTGTAATCACAGTTCGCTGGACTTGCAAGCCTCCACTTTCCTGTGAAGTTTCATGTTCTCATTATACTAAGTGAAGCATTATTGTGGTAGGATACTGAAGTTTGCTTGTCTCATTTACTAAATTCAACTGCGAAAGCTGAGGTTCTACTTGAATAATTGCTGTTGTATGCTGAGATGGCTATGAATGGATCCACATCCTTTTGGCTGCAAAATTTTTGTTCCACGTGTCACATGGTCCCTGGTTTCTGAACAGGTGGTTTACATGGCAATAGTTGGATCTTTTCCTTTCAACTCTTTCCTCTCTGGTGTGCTTTCTTGTGTTGGAACAGCTGTTCTTGGTGGTAAGTCTAATCTGTAGTTACATTCAATCCAGTTTATTTCTACTTTGCCTGATGTTTTAAGCTCATACCAATGATAATCTTCTAATAGTGTGCCTTCGCATCCAAGTGAACAAGGAGAACAAGGAATTTAAGGTATGGCTTCTATTGCAAAGACTATTTTCTGCTTTGATGCTTTATTCAGGTGGAGTTTGGATATTAGATCACAGACTGTTTCTCTTAGTTTTCATTGTGGAGTTCCATTCCATGATACGGGAGGCTAGATCTGATAGATGACATGGGCTTCTAATTGTACTTTGGATATGTTTAAAACATCAGAAAGAAGCATTGTGAAGATAGATGACGTGAAACATCAGCAATTGCCAGTACACCTATTTATGTAGATTTTTTATGTTAGTGCCACCTAATAATGGACAATGCTTTAACTTTAAGTAACTGTGCAATGAAAATAGATGGGAAATGTTAGAACGAGGTTATTGCGTAAGGTGATGAAATTAATTGTTAGGAATGAAGGTCTGAAAGATTTATTTACTGTGCACATATGAGCTGAAAAAATAAAAAAGCTATATGCAAAAGTTCTAAAGCTTGTTGCCTCCGCCCTCCGGTAAATAAAGTAAATTGATAGTTCAAGGTGTGGGATCACTATTCCTATGCTAGATCTCTAACATCTTTGATTATTTCTGTAAAGTTTTGAAAATTGTGCAGCCTCTTGTGGTCTGTTGATGCTAGTTCAACTTCAAATATGTGGCCTCCACATCTCAAGACATTTAATTAAAGGACTTATGATTCATAATATCCAAAGAAATTTTTGTTCTGTGGGTATTCCACACGTTTATTAATAAAATGCTTTCTTTTCAACTTCCCTTCCCCCTCTTACCTGTTATTTTTCTATGAAAGATGGATTGATTGTTTTGCTAAGGATAGGGGAGAAAGCAGGATAAGACACTTTTTGTTTCTCTCGTTCCTCCCTGCATTAATTTCCACGGTGGCTAGTTCATGTGGCGCTTGGTCCTGCAAACATACAGCGATAGTATTCCTTGCAAATTCCAATAGTAACGAATAGAAGGGTATCATTAAGTTGATGAAATGAAAAGCTGAAATTCCTGTCTATCTACCCTGAATCTGGTCAATTACAAAATCTTGCTGTTGCCTCTTCAAGCTGAAGTCTTGAAATACTTGAGCACTAATCCATCATACGGAAGTTCCTTTTCCTGAAAAGGGGTTGATGTGTGCCAGGTACTTGGTTCATGCTAACCGTTAATGGCTTCATACTCACTGTGATTTTTATCTGGTTCCTGTCTTAGTCATACAAGACCATAAAGTTGCATGTTAAGTAGTCATGTCGTTTGCTTGCTTGCTGATAAGGCATACAAATCTTAATTGCAGGACTTACCTCCAGAACGGGCTTTTGCAGACTTTGTTCTTTGCAATCTAGTGCTTCATTTGGTTATAATGAATTTCTTGGGATAAATTGGAGAAGCCCTGGAATCATGGAGGTGTTTTCATTGTATCTTAGTATAAAAACATAGAATTAAGTCATAATAGGAGTTTTCTCGATTTTATTTTTTGGAAGTTCTGGGCGTTAGAGGTTGATGAATGGATGAGTAGTAGCTTCTCAGGAATTTACAGTAACAGTCAGTTTTGGAGAAATATTATTATGTTGAAGACCTGAAACCACTGATTTTGGGAATGAAGTTGGTTGCTCTAGTCGTATAATGTTTTGAAATGTGATCTCAATCTAGCACTGGTATTATATATTTGTTTCAGATTGATTCGCTGAGGGTTCATTCTGAAATTCAGAATTTGTCAAAAGACGAATATTTCTGAATTTTTTGTTCTGAGTACTCTTCCCTGAGTTCTTATTGAAGTCAAGTGACTGACAAAGCCGAACCATTTTAGCAAGGGGGGGAAAAAAAAGGGTATCAGACTCCAGATGACAATCGCTCACTGCCTACAGAGTACAGACCTTGAAATGGGTGCTTTACTCAAATGAGAATGGATGGGCCTCCAAAAAACTTTAGTATTGAAATGCAAGATTGAATTGCGGTGTGGGTTGGATTCAGAATCTCTTCCCCTTTCCTTGCAAGGAGAATCCACAATAGATGTGAGTCCATTCATTCATTTGGTAGTTTTTGCCATTCCATGGGATCTATTAAGACATTGAATGGGTTCTACTTTAGTGGTTAGACATAATTAACGGGCACTGTATATAAGAACACAGAGACTCACCCACCTTCCCTCTTTTATCTTTATTTTTTACGATGGTTGAACAATGGGTAATCTGCCTACCTTCCCTGAACACCAACTATTGTGAATTTATTCATTTAATAGTATTGCAGATATTATGTATAAATATTAATTTTCATATTCGATTTCCAAAATAACAAAAGGGCTTTTGGGCGCCGATAATCCATACTTGGGACTAGAGAGTATTGAAGGATAATAATTCGTACTTGAGAAATAGCGCATATCGCTATGTACCTTGATAATATTTATTTTATATATACAATCACCAAGTTAAATATACTTGGACAGGTGATTTGATGACATCACAAATTTACAACTTATTTATCATATGTTACAAGTTGATAACCATGGGGTTAAGGAACTTCACTAAATTAACAAGGTGATAATCATAAACAAGGTCCATAATACAATGTCAGGGTAGAAATTGCTGTACTTGCCATATCTGACATTCCAAATGATGAAACGAAAGGATTACCTATTCATTGGTTGGCATTGGGTTGGTTGACTTGGTTCCCATTTGCTGCTTTGTGATGCGGGAGTAACTTGTCCCCCTTGGGTCTCCATACCTTGAAAGTCTTGGGCGTCAGTGATGGTTTGTTCGATACCTCGGGCTCTGGAGGTCTCAGATAGGCTCAGATCACTGTGTTCCGACCTAGTTGGCTTTCACAAACGGTGTGGTCTTCATGTTGAAGCGACGCATAAGGTTTCTGATGGATGACATTTTTTTGCTGGACGCCACTCTCTCTTATGGGTCTTAATTGATGCAATACCTGGAGGAGGCCGTTGGTGCGATGGGTCCTCGTATTTCCAAGTTGAAGGCGGAAGGATGTGCCATGTTTTGATCGTGAGCCAGGGCATCTGTTGGTCGATTAACGCCATCAGTTTTGGCGTGTTCTCGTCCACTGGATGGCCAAATTGGCCACAAGGCCAAGGGTTGGAAAGCAAGGGAATAGGCTGTGGGTTTCCTGAAACCGAGGGGTGGGTAAGGTAGAGACGGACTGGTCTTTAAGGTGGTGGACTGACTCATCAAGCATGTTGAAACGTATGAGAAGGATAGGACGGAAGGTTCCGATAGACTGGTCTTGACCCTCAAGCCTGTGAAGGTGGTTCTGGCAATAGTTCGATTGATTGAGGCTGTGCATCCGGCATTGAGGTGGTCCTGTGTAGGGGTGAGCAGGTACCTGGTGGTCTTATGTAGGACTGAGCGGCTTCGGTTACCTGCCTGAAAAATCATAAACAGATTGAGAACTGGTAGGCCTGGCAACGGGTCGGATTTAGAGCGCGTCAACCTCCACCCGCATCCATCCACGCCACCCGATCCACCTGCCACCCACTCATCCGCTCACCCGCACCCAATCCACCCACCACCAACCGATGAAGTAGGTGGTAAACGGGTGAAACATATGAAATGTTTTCTGTCTCATTCTATTCGTTTATTGCTCAAATAAGTTTCAAAAGTCATATATATATAT
>JACYFF010031956.1:29992915-30026793 GCA_017589665.1 Selenicereus undatus
ATCATGTTTGGAGCAACACTACTTGGACACATTTTTACACTTGGATTTGTTATCATCAAAACTTGAATATAATAACTCAACACTAAACTTCATTTATCATTCCCAAGCGGCTAAAAGCAAAACTTTTCTCCTGCTGAACCGTGAGCTTGAAGACTCTTCACCAGTTTTTATCCTAGCAAACAATGAACGGCATGACTGGGGAACATCTTTGATTCTGTTAAAAAAGGAGATTTTGTGGCCTTTCCCTTTCCCCATTTGGGTGAACACTGATGGACGTTTTCTCAGAGCGGGCGATTACAGCCTATAAAATACAGAGGGTTTTGGGTTAGGTGAAGCACTTTCCTCTTCACTGTTATCCACCTCTTCAGCTGAGATGTGTTGGGTCGCTACCTTCTTGTCCTTTCGTTGCCCCGAGATTCTGACTGGCTGTGGTGGCATGAAACCCAGTCTAACTTTTGAGATGCCTACTGAGCCTCCCTGCTCTTGGATCTTTTTCTGAGTTTCATTAAGTCCATGAGGCTTGACCTCGACTACCTTCCCTAAGGTAGCTGGGTTTTGAAATTCGTAACCAGCCTTTTTCATCAGCTTATAGGCGTTGGGATCAAATCTTTCTGCACGCTTGGCAAGTCATCGTTTTCCTTAGAAGAGATGACAAACCCCGGAATAGGAGGCCGATTCACCTTTGCCTGCCACATCTTAAGGGTTGGAACTGTTACACTCCCTTTTAGATAAGTCATGCTAGTTGCATCACCCTTAGTAGCTTTGGTCTCGTTGATATGGCACGTGCGCTCGCTAAAGGGCCCTTCTCCCTCCTTGCGGCGAGACCTAGGTATATACCTTAAAATTGGCGATATTGATCCCGTTGAAGCGGCAGCTTGTTTAGCGACTTGGTCAACACGAGAAGTGGTGCTACCTTGCTTGCTTGCTTCTTTCTCGAGTTGTTGCTTAGGAGCATCGTGTTTTGTTGCTTGAGGGGCCTTCTTTGCGACACATTTGCTTGTGGAAGAAATGGTTGACGGCATGGTTTCTTTAGGTGCAACACCTTCTTCAAAGAACCTTGCGTCTGCAAAATGAGATTCAGCCTTAGTGAATGGCTTGACATCCCCCATTTATTTTCTTCTCCACATGACAGTAATACTTGAGGCATTGGTGTAAAGTGGAAGCGACTATCCCATGCTCATGAAGCCATGGTCGCCCAAGCAATAACTTGTAAGAAGTCTTGGCATCAGTTACATGGAAGATGGAAGATGTCGTCAATTCTCCGATTATTAATTCAACGAGAATTATGTCGATTGCACGCTGGCCTTCAAGGTTAAAGCCTTGAATCATCGTTCGACTCTTAGACAGTTCTTCCACTGTGATGCCTAAGTCGTTGATTGTTGACTTGGGCATGATGTTGACGGCTGACCCTCCATCCACGAGAATGCGCCTGACTTTTTGTTCCCTGATGTAACCAGTCACAAACAATGGACGATTATGGGGCTTGGATCCCAACAGCAAATCATCGTTAGTGAACGTGACTGCAGTATTGCAAGAGGCACACTGAACAGGGTCTTCTGTTGATGCTCCCACATCTTTGATTTTATCACCGTAAAGTTCTGGGTGTTGTAAGGCAGCAACAACATGTTGGCGCATCTTGTGAGGCAAACAAAAGATTTGCCCCCAGCCCATGTGAGATTGCACAGCTTTCAAGACAGTTAAGGTTTTATCAGCTACTTGAGGGGACTCCTCTTGTCCGTCGCTTCCTTCGTTGTCCTCTTCTTCGAGTTCAGAACATGAGGTCATGTTGACCGTAACTTTCTCAAAGAAGCCTGTTGGGAAAAACTCTTCGAGTGTGACAGGGACAAGCGGCTCCTGCTCAAGGAGGTCAATAGGAAAATTTTGATGGCTTTTGACGTTCTTGAACTTCTCCTTTCCTTTTGAATGTCGATGGCTCTTCTTTCTTCCTTGTCTCTTCCTGCGGCGGAGATATGGCGACTGCGTTTAGCTTTGCCTCCTTGGCCTCCGACGAGTGACAAGAGTCCATCCCTCTTCATCAATATCAGCCTTATTAGAGACATCCACAAAAGGATCAGTCTCTACCAAGTCTTTAGATTCAATTGGAACCACCACAGGCTCCAAACTTTCAAATTGAATTGTAATTAATTTCTCTCCAAAGGAGGAAATCAATTCAGTGTTTACTCTACCACGAGGTTGAGTATGTTTTGGCTTCCAGGGTGATGAGGAACACTCCAGCTGAGTGGAGATATGATTTGTCTCGACAATGTCATCCAAATCCAATATTATCTTTCCATCCCTGGCAAGTTGCATAATACGCTCCTTGAGCATAATGCATTTCTCAAGAGGGTGACTAACCACCCTATGATACCGACAATATTGTGGGTTGGTAACTCTTCTGGCTTCTTCAAGGCGTTTTGGATTTGGAAGCTCGATAACCCCATTTTAAAGGAGATCATCAAGCATTCCTGATAAGTCTGAGTCAGGGAAGGGATATTTCTTCTCCTGTAATTCCTTCAATGTAGGACGCTTCTTTCCAGCATCCTTGGGGAATTCACTTTTCCTGTTTTCATACTTGGGCTTTCCGGAGATTCGAATCGGTTCCCCAGTTGAAGCAGCCATGGATTCCTTGTTTGAGGACTTTGAGGACTTGAGATTTTTCTTGAATTCACCCTTGTCCTTTCTAGAGTCAGGTAAGGAAGAAAACTTGCCACGGTGACTTGCAATTGTCATCTCCATATCATGAGCCTTCGTTGTCAATTCCTAGAAAATCGTTGGCTTGCTCATTTGCAAGACATACAGTAAATTCCACTCCATGCCCTGCGTACACATTTCCATAGCCGAAGCTTCTATTAGACGGTCTTTGCACTTGAGACTAAGGGATCTCCAACGATTGATATAATCAAGCACTGACTCGTCCTTCCATTGTTTGGTGTTCGTTAGCTCTGTCATGCTAACAACGCGTTGAGTGCTGTAGAACCGATTTAGGAACTCCTGCTCCATTTGTTGCCAGCTATCAATGGACTCTGGCTCCAAGTCTGTGTACTAGTCGAACGCAATTCCTTTTAGAGTACGGACAAATTGCTTCACCAGTCGGTCTCCCTTTGTGCCAGCATTGCTGCACGTCTCAATGAAGTGTGCGACATGCTATTTGGGGTTGCCCTTGCCATCAAACTGGTTGAACTTGGGAGACTGATAGCCATAGGGCATGCACAGCGCTTCAATCCTCATGGTGTAGGGCTTTGTGTATAAGTGGGTCTTGTGAGGCCCTCCTCCTAGCTGAGTCTTGACTGCGTTCACTATCAAGCTCTGAATCTGCTCATTGAGCCTAAGGAGCAATCTTTCTTAGCTTTGCGGTCATTGTCACATTCCTCACTGTGATGTGACTCTTTGTCAGAATCTTCAGCGCCTGAACCCTTGTTAGAAGCTTCAGAGAACTTCTTTTCCAGCCTCTTTGTCAGTTCAGCGATCTGGTTGTTCTGGCGCTTGATTTGGACATCCTTCTCAGCACTCTCTTTAGAGAGCCTATCAAAGGTAGCCTTCATACTTGCTAGCTGTTCTTCGAGGTTAGCAGCTCCTGTCATCATGACTGGCATGATGACAATGTCAGAAGATTTAACTTCAATCTCTGACATGCGCGTCCCTTTTGGCGAGGGCGTAGAGGAGTCACTACTATAGTAGTCTTCAACCTCACATATTAGAGATTGAAGGCTAAGTTTTTGAATTTCATCCATCCCGGACGATGCCTTGTGTTGCGTCTTTGAGTCTTAGAATTTGGATGGGGATGACGCAGCCTTCCTAGCAGCGGTCGACGGAGCAACTTTTACCATGCTCCCGGTCTTCATTGTATGAGCACGCTTACTAGAAGTGACGTTCGCTTCACAAGATTTAAGAGAGAAAGATCTCGTGTTCTTCTTCTTCGAAGCTTGCGCGATGACATTCTTTGTAGCCATGTCTTCGTTGAAGAAGATGTTCTTCTGACTTGAAAGTCTTAATCTTTTAAGAGAAAGAGATGAGAGGTAGAGATGTCCCACCGAGCGTGCCAAAAATTTGTAATCACAAATTACAAATGTTGAATTTTTATAAATTCAACTGATTTGAATAGGTACAATTTCTATGAATACAAAATCCTCTTATTCTTTCTCTTTCAAGAATGGATTTTCCCACCCTTGAATCATGGGGGTAAGGGGCTATTTATAGGGAAGTCTCCTTTTGAAAGTCAAGTTAGGCCTTGACCTAGGTTTTGGGCCTTTCAGTCAGGCTTTACCCTAGACTGTTTTGACTTTCATTTGTTTTGACTTTGACTTTGACTTGTGAGTCTTCCGGACTTGTACTGAACATCAACTTGGAAGTCACCTCGAACTTTGACCGAACGTTGACTTGAGAGTCGTTTTTGACGTTTGACTTGTGAATCGATGTAGGTCTTTGACTTTGACCTTTAAATTTGACATTGACTTTGACTTTGACCGTGCCATGACTTTGTTCGGGCTTTAGGTCGTAACTTGACTTGGTAGTCGTCTTAAGCCTTGGTTTGGGCTTTGACTCGAATTTTGACTGAGCTTGGGCTTCATCTTTGGGATTGACTTGTGAGTCTTTTGGGCTTGACTTGAAAGTCTTTGGGCTTGATTAAATTAATCAAAAGGGTTGGCCCAATTAACTAATTTAACTTAATTTTGGTACGATACGAATAAATTTGTAGTGCCTACAGCCTGATTTACAGGAGATTGGAGCACACAGACTAAACCTTAGAGAATTAGGAGAAAACTCTCACTAGGTGGCTAGCTACCCTAGGAGAAAGATGTGAGAAACTAGTTAAGTCATGTTCTCATTTCAAGGTTTCCATCCTCCATTTCAGGTTGACTTTATTTCAACAAAAGGGATAATTCATGGTTTCCATAGTCCAATTCGAGTGTCTTTTGTTTTTTTGCAATCAAAGGGGTAAATTTTATTAAGTGAAAATAAGTTATCTGGCATCTATAATGTAAATCCAACACCAAGAAATGTGATCCTAAATATTAGAGTAAAATATAACTCCAAAAAATCTAACTTGAAGCATATTTAATGTTCACCTTTTCTTGTAACGCTGTTTTTCAACATTACAACATGGGGAAAGAACTCATATATCTATTATACTTTTTTAAATGGCCACATATTATGCTTTTTGCATATGTTTTGTTTATAACCTTGTTTTATGTACATTAATCATTAATAATATATGAAATATTAGTTTTAACTAATCTGAAATTTTGAACTTACCTTTAGAATTTCAACTTGAACTTTAAATAGAAAATATAAATCTTTAAATACAACTGCTAATCTACTATCCAACAACAAAAAAAAAATTCTAAGTGTAACATTCATCCCTCTGTCAATAAAGGGAGAAAACCCCCTCAATATTGAGTGAATAAGAGGAAAAGTAAAAATTCCTAGCAAAAAAATAAGGAAAAGTAAAAGTTACATATATACAAATTTTGATCCTAATCCAATTCCATATCCAAATTCATATGAAAGAAAGAATCATTTATATCAAAATTGAAATAAAATAATTAAAAAAAATAGAAGATTTATGGAGAAATAACTTCAAGCTATAACCTCTTCTATTCCAATTTCCCATATTCTATTTTTTTTTTTTAAAAAGGCAACATATTACTCTTGAAACTAATTTCCTCTCCTTTTGCTACGTTATCACTTTTGAAGGGATTATTGAAAACATAAATAAATAAAAAGACATATTCAGTCTTTCGTAGATAGTACTTAAAAGAAATTATTAAATAGCCAAAAAAAAATATTCTCCGATAAAAAATTTACCTTAGATATTAAATAAGTAGAGGAGCCATAAAGGCCTTCTAAATGGCATTCCTGTTCACAACTAATATATAGAAAGTTAAATATTTCTATTGAGTTCTTTTTTTCATTTTCAATTTGTGGTCTTAGGTTCAGATTATTTACGGGAAGTTAATCCTCAAGTACCCCCGACATATGTGACATTAATAATTCAAGGCCTAAGTTTTTGGAGTGAATATTTTAGTACCTCGAAGTTTGCTAAATGAATTTTTAGGTACCCTCCTTATTTTCTTAACCCCCTAAACTTTTGAAATTTGCATTTTTAACCTCAATCCTTACAAACTTACTTTCGAAATTTTTAATTTGTGCATGTCTAATTTTTCTCATCGGTACTACTCGGGGCCTACTTTCATTTGGTATTAGAGCCAGGTGACCAAAAATAATTAAAATTATTAAGCTAATTAATGATTAATTGAGCTAATTAACTGTGTTTAATGCTTGAATCATTGTCTACTTGCCTACTCCTAATTATTCACATATTGTGCACATACTAGAAGAAACAACTTCAGTAACACCTCAAATAAACTATATTATCTGCAATTCATCTTTCTTTAGTTTGAAATCAAACATAGTGGAAAATCAACTTTAAGCGTTAGCACTCCATTTCAGCATAAATATCCTTTCCAAAACTAAAAAAATAAAAATCCATTTCCTTCACATGATATAAAAATCCAAAAAGAAGGAGAAAAATTAGATAAAAATCGTCTGAAAAGGCAAAAAAAGAAAGGGAGGATGGAGTATAAGCACTTTAATGTAGAAGAATTACAGAGTTTGATATTGAACAAAATTCAAGAGAATTAAACAAAATCATAGAAGCAATAGTTGATAAACAAGAGGTATTATCTAATAATAATAAAGAGACAAATAATATACAGCTAGAAGAAGAAACATATCAGTAGATGAGTCTAATTAAACTAGAGGATCTTAATGTTGTACCTTTAGAAGAAATTACAAGAAATATGAATAAAAAATATGGTAAAATGGTATTCGACAATGAGATCAATGAGATTGGAGAAGAACTCAATATAGGTGAAATCGAAACTAATATAGTTAATAATGTTGTTCCTAAACCTGAAGAATTGGTGAATCTTCTAGAAGAAATACTCATTTTATGAGACCCAGATACTTTCCAGCAGGACCTACCGCCAATTGTTCCTTTGGGTTCATCCCAAGGAAAACTACCACCTTTGAAGAAACTTTCCTTATCCCAAGTAAATAAACAAGATACATCTTAAGCATTGATGGAGCTTGTAACAGAGAAAAAATATTTGTGCATTGAAAAAGAGGCATGAATAGTATCCTAGACTTAAATACTACATGGACTGTTGCAAGTTCCCTAAATAATATCGAACATAGTTTTTCTGACACTATGGCCAACTAGTATGATTCATTAGGTGAGGATTGTAAAAATACATTAAGAATGATGGGAACACCAGCTGCAATGTTCAAAAATTTATGTAAGGAAATCGAAACCGAGTTTATTGAAGCTAAACTTGATTCTAAAGAAAAAGCTAGAGAATGGGAAAGAAAGACTAATAATATAGAGTTGTGGGATATAATATATCTGAAAAACTATATTGTTGAATTTAGCAAATATTATTACAAAATTGGGCATAATGAAACTAATTTTGGTATGTTCTATGGAAAATTGTCATATCCGATAAATTTCATAATTAATGAAATGTACATTACATGGCTTAAGAAAGCAGACGTCATTGACAACCTTGGTTCAAGAATCTCTTATTTAAGAAAATGGGTCAATGATTAATGCCTTGATCTCCAAGAGCAAAAGAAAATGAAGAACAGTTTTTGGCTTGTTGGGATTCACCTCACCAATAGGGAAAGGAATCTAAAAGGAGAAGAAAAAGAAAATTTTTTACGAAAAAGAGCTTTAACAAGCAAAGAGGACAGAAATATAAAAGAAAATATTATAACAAACCAAACTCTAAAAAATGAAGAGTTTTTAGGAGAGTTGCTTATTGTCCAGTCGGGAAAAACAACTGTAAGTGTTGGGCACGTGGAGAAGTAGATCGTTATGCAAGCGAATGAAAAAATAGTAAGAACAACAAGCTTATAAAAATTTGGGTACTCTAGACTATTTTGAACTTAGCGAGGATGAAGCATTACATCTAGCCATGAAAAACAACTAGGGAATTGATGAGATTGTACTAGAAGATGAATATGAAGAAAGTGATTATGAAGAAACTAGTCATATGATGGAAAATAGCTCAATTAGTCTAGGTGATCTTTAAGGAGAAGAATTTATTATAGATAATGAAAATGAAGATGTCAAAGGAGATTGGGTCCTTTCTATAATTCAGAAAGACATGATCTATAAAAAAATTCATCTTTCAATTGAAAAGTAAGTACGTATGTGAAATGATGAAAGGAGATCTAGAAATAAAAGACTGTGACTATGATGTGGGAGAAGTTAATCTCATCAATTGAAAAAATATCCTTAAGCATAACAAAGATAGAAAGTATAGATATATTCATTTGGGAAGTGTCCAAGTGCAAATTATTCCTTTACAATATTATGGCAAAGATATTGATCTTTATGCTTTGCTCTGTGATATTAGGCATATCAAATTTAATAATCAAATTGTCATAGGGATTACAACCAACTTATGTAATGAATCAGTAGAATTCAATTGCCAACTTAGATATTATGTAAGCCTAAAAGATGAATTTGCAAAGAATTTCCTATTTCTTAAGATAAAAACAGTTGGGATGGATATGAAAAGAGGAGGTTACCCACTGAGGATATTTTGAAAAATAATCTACAAATTAGATAATAATATAGATCCAAATACTAAGAGAACAATGATAGAGGCAGAAAAATTTAAAAGTCCAACTCTTACGCAAAAAATCCAAAGGAAATCCAGTCCTCAAGAGTTGAAAATCAATAGGTCTTGGATTTTAGCTTTGCCAACCCCACGAAAATCAATAAGAAAAATGAAATAAAAATTTATGAGAATGGTAAAATTATCATTAAACCTCAATTATTAAGAAGCATGAGTGCAAGTTCAGAATAAGGACTAAGGAGAAGGGTCTTCATCAGTTAAAGAAGAGCTTAAAGAAGATGATACAATTAGTGTGACTAGTGAAATGGGTAGAATGAGTTTTGAACCCGTAAGACACAGCGTAGACAGAAGTGTGAGTCTAGATAGGAAAGTCATTGGATACAAAACAAGAACTGTTAGTGAACCAATCTATGAGGATGAATTAGTCAAAAATATGACTATGGAGATATGCTATGAAGTCATCAACGCAAATTTTAATAGCATCTATATCCCAATAAATGTATGCTTAGAGAAATATAATAAATATGAATTGTGTACGTACAGAGATAGTGGTTGTTCTATCTGTTTTGAAAAATTTGAAAAAAGATCTTTATTTTCAAAATTCATATGAAAAAAGTCAAGAATCCTTTATAAGTAAGGAGAGTTGACAATAGCATAATGAGCCACAAAAAGGCCATAGAAGGGTTATCTATAGAAATCGGAGTCCAATACATTATACTAGTCCTATGAGCTACTGATGAACCATTCCATGATATGATTATTAGAAATAAATTTGAAAGACTATATTCTTCGTGTACACATACCATTAACCAAATAATATTCACAACAAATGGGTACTCAATTCCCACTGATAAGTTAAATAAGGCTTACGCTCATCAGAAGATTGAGTTTATACGCAACTTGACATCAGCTTGGTGAGAAGGTAATACCTGCACAACATGAGATTGCACTAACAATTTCACTACTTGAGCTATCTATTAAAGAATAGATTGCTAAATAACAAGAGCAATTATGCAAAGAATTATACCATGATAATTTTCTAAAATTTTGAGATAAAGATAAGACATTTGCAAAGATTACATTGTTAAATCCCAACACTATTATTCAAGTCAAACAAATGGTGTATACACCAAGATATCTAAGAATTTGATAAATAAATTAAAGAACTTATGGATAAAGGATTAATTAGAAATAGCAAGATTCCTCACATCAGTGCTGCTTTCATGGTAAGAAATCATGCTGAAAAAGAAAGAGGGAAAGCTAAAATGGTAACAAATTACAAAAGCTTAATGATAATACTGTCTTTGATGGTTACTATATTCCTAACAAAGCAGTCCTTTTAAACAGAATTCAAGGAGCCTCTTAGTTCTCAAAAATGGATTGCAAAAGCGGATACTAGCAAATTAAAATGGACGAAGAAAGTATTCCTTCAACTGATTTTAGTGCCCCTCAACGATATTATGAATGGATAGTAATGCCATTTAGTCTAAAAAATACACCTTAAATATTTCAAAGAAGAATGAATAACATCTTCAAAGATCTAAATTATTGTTGTTTAGTTTACGTCGATGACATCCTTGTTTTTTCCAAAACTATAGAACAACACAAAGATGATGTCCTAGCTATCACCCAAAGATGCATTGATCATGGTATTATTCTTAGTAAGAATAAGTGCATTTATGCTGAACAAAAATTGAATTTTTAGGTCTAGAGACAAAAGCTAAACAAATCGGCCAGCAAAAGCATATTCTAGAAAAAATAGAAAATTTTCTTGCAAAGATTGAAGATATGAAGTAATTAGAAAGGTTTCTTGAATGTCTTACCTATACTTCAGATTTTATTAAAGACTTAGCTAAATTGAGAAAACCATTGCAACTGAAACTCAAGAAAGAAGTAAGTTGGACATGGACCCCTAGTGAATTGAAGATTGTTCAAAACTTCAAAAAGATGTGTGAAAATCTTTATGTTCTTAATTTGCCTAATGAAGGAGATGATTTAATTCTTAAGATAGATGCCAGCAATGAGCACTCGAGTGCAGTACTCAAAATCAAAGAAGGGGAAAAACTTTGCAATTATTGCAATGGGAGTTTTAATAAAGCAGAATGCAACTGTCCCGCAATCAAAAAAGAAATCCTTGTCATCATAAGGGGAATTAAAAAGTTTTTAATCTTTTTGGCCCCAAAACCTTTTCTTATTCAAACGGATTGTAAAGGAATACTTGGTTTTGTGAAAAAATTTTTTTTTTATCAAATATGCAAGTGTAAGGGCAACTCTTTCGTTGCAATTATGGCTTAACCACTTTCCTACTGCATTGAACATATACATAGATTAAAAAACTCTCTGGCAGATAGTTTAACTCGAGAACTCGCCAATGGTGACCATCAAAGCAGAACTTCTATCGGAAAAAGGAGGAAATTCAAAATGAAATACCATTACTACTAGAACGGGTTTCTCCTTCTAGTAAAATCCTTATGGACATTTTGAAATTTCATATAAAAAGTATATCACGCTTTGGTATGCTATTTTCTGCTTATTTGATAGCACAAAGATTCAGCATTCCGGAGTTATAAATTAATTACCTAAGGTGTTCTTATGGTATCGAAGAAAAAATAAGTTCTCATGTCCAAGAAAAATGGTTCAATGAATGGTATGCAGCCTACATCGACTATTATCATAATTATTCATATGATATTTGGGAATCATGGAGTATTACAATCTACTTTTCCGATAGACCTGGAGTTGCTAGTGTTACTTTTCCAACAAATTCGATATCTCCAAATGACCCCATTGAGAAAGCCTGAGAATAAGGAATGACAGTTTACCTCATAGAAATTCCATATTCAAAGTACCTATTTTTCTCAAGACTAACTAAATTTTACATAGCATATTTAGAAGGATCCATTGAATTCTTACATTTTCTGATGGTCCAACAAAAATTCTATAGAGTAGATGCCTATTTGTGGAGATACATTGTGCAATAATTGAGTATGAAAATGAAAAAATCAAACCAGCACATTATCTTGTTCAAATAGTTCATTTAGACAGTCCTAATGATCAACGCAAGAATAGTTTTCAGAACGAAAAGAATTAGTTAATGATCATGCTTTAGCAAGAGCCGTTTTTTTATAACATTTATCATAAAATGTGGGTACTAATTGAACAAGGAAGAACACTAATATATTGCAGGAACACTACTTTTGTTTATCATAATGAGTTTAGCAGATATATGAAGGTAAAAGGAGCTACTTTAGAAATTGAAGGCATGCATAATTTCAATATGGATGATTAGTCTTATTAGAAATTAAAGGCTCTGAAAAGTGGTTGCACTATTATTGCACTATTTTATCCATTATCAGATCAGTAAAATAATATTATCTACTATAAAAATGTGTGGACAGTTGTAGCCATGTGAAAATATCAGTGTATATCGTAGTCATTAGGGCATGCTATATAGTTAATCTCCTCTATAAAAGGAGAGGCTGAGTGTTGAGAAGGTATGTGGTCATTTGAGCACACTTGAGTAAACGGGAAGTCGAAAATCTCTATTTCTCTATGAGCAAGCATCTATGGTGATCTTAGTAGTTTAAGTCCCTCTTAAATCTTTTCATTGTAATATTTCCATTTTCAACCTTTCAACAAAGGAAGTTTCCCAGTAGGAATATTATTCAATCGAACTTTATGTCTTAAATATTATAATTTCTTGACTAAAGTTCCGCTATCCTTTAAAATATAAAGAACTTGATTAGTGACTACAGTCCTAGGTAGGAAACGAAACAGATCTGTACTGTACCTGATCTAATGAAGGTGTAGATGAGATTAGCAATCTCTATAGACTGAAAGCTAGAGCAACGCTAGGGTCCAATGCCGACTAAATTCAGGTAATGGTCAAAACTCTCTAATTAAACTTTAATTATTTTGCTAAGCATGGTGGGCTTATAACCACAGAAAATATAATATTTATAATGTAAGTAGTAGATTGTGATAACTAGTACTAATAAAGTCTTTATAAGAAGTTTAATCATTTAAAACAAGTATATTTCTTGAAAAAAAAAACTCTAAAAATAGCTTATTTACATATTTTACCCAATTCGGGGGTCTTTCTGTAATTTCTAAAAGTTTTGGGCTGGAAGTGAAAAAAGAAATAGTACAGGAGGTATTAAAAAATTAAAACAGTCATTGGAAAGGTAACGAAAAATCAAAAGATCGGTTACTAAAAAATTAAGCCAAAAAGTGATGCACGAAAAAATCAATGACACCTATATCAAGGTATTAAAAAGTCAATTATCTGATTATTTACTCTAAGTTGGGTGTTTTTTTTAGGAGATTCCTAAGTTGGGAGTTGAGGTTGCTTAAAATGTTGTTATTGTGCTCATATCTTCTTTTTGGAAACTAACGAAAAAGATTCTTAAAAATACATATTTTAAAAAAAAATTTATTTACAATAGTAAACTGGGTTACCTATGAGTCTCTTATTTCAGGATAGATCCAACAGGTCCACTGATTCTAGGGGGAAGGGGAAACCTACCACAAAGGTCCAAGATTAAATATCATCACCCTTACCGCCCAAATAATTAGCAAGGAAATGTTCTCCCAAAGCTCAAACCCTAGTGAAAAGAATGGCAGGAAACATCTGATATCAATGACACAGTTGCCTCATTGGTTCTTAAAACTACATATGTATCAAACTGAACTTTCTAAAAAAAGATTTACTTGGATAGGTAATATTTTGCTAATGATAAATAAAATATTTGACTATGAAATCATCAGACGTAGATTAGATTTGTCACCATTGTATTGTCATCGGTGAATTATAGTTAGCAACTACTTGATGGAGAAGATGGACAAGTTGCACTACAAAAGGAACAGAGAAAGTGGAGAGGTACTATAATTAAAAGGGTTACTACCCCACTAAGATTTAATCCCCAGTATCCAATAAAAATACAGTTGTTCCAAGTTGCACGCCCCCCCCCCCCCCCCCCCCACCAAATTGTGAAGAAAGAGGGGGAACTTTTTTTTTGTTTTTGGTTGTGGGGTGGCTGATTAAAGGCTCAACAACCCGGGAGCAGAATTCAGTTAATCAAGTGGAACCCAGTTTAGCTATGGAACACTGAATAAACATCATATACAGATCACTTGGATTTTCATTTAAAGAGTGAAGGGCTGAGCGTTCCAATTTTGCTAATGTAGCACACAGAATCAGGACATTCAGACCACCATCGACGAGGCTCTGCTACTTTTCCCAGTGGGGAGAGAGGAGAGGGGGGGTGTACATGGGAATCAACGGGCGTTTACCCATCAAGCCAAAGCACAAACGAGAACAAGCGCTCAGTGATGAATCATGAATGGCTCAATCTACTTCCTGGATCAATAAGAAAGGCTATTCGATAAGCATTGAGGCCGTAGAGTGAGCCTTCCAATATGAAACTAGACTCCCACTCTCAATTGAGGAGGTGGGATTTTGAATAGAGCTGGGTAATAGGTCGTGTCGGGTCGGGTTCGTGTTCGTGTCGAACTTAAATGGGTTGAGAATTCCTCAACCTGAACCTAACCCGTTTATTAAACGGGTTGAAAATCTTGACTTGTACCCATTTAATTTTTAAACGGGTTGACCCACTTAACCCGTTTAAGATAAACAGGTCAAGTTCAGTCGCTTAATTGACTATTTACGCATTTAATATTTTCAACTAATACGTAATTACAGTGTTAGTATCACATTAAATAATTACTCTTTGAAATTCCCCAAATTCATCATAATTCATAATTTCTAAAAAATTTTATATTCTTAATTATCTAATAAAAAGTGAATGGATAAATAAAAAATGAAAAAAATGACTTGACTTATTTAACTCATTTAATTAAACGGGTTAAATAGGTACTTTTTCGTGTTGAGATTCTCGACCTGAACCTAACGAACGTGTCAACCCATTTAATTAAACGGGTCGAAAATTTATACCCAAACCCACTTAACTTCGTGTCGGGTTCGGGTCGGTAATCGTGTCGGGTCAGCTTTTCCCAGCTCTAATTTTGAATCCAGTGGTAGACGATCTCATTTATTTAACATGAACATGAACAAGGATCCAACGAAATCATGATGAGTTACTACGACAACACAAAAAGAATGTCGATCACATTTAAAGAGCAATAAACATATGGTATTGTCATTTCCATTATTATTGCCCAAAAAATGACAAGGTACAAAAGCTGGGGAATGTTGCGAGACATTCTATTATTGAGATGAACATTACATCCTTGCCACTCTAATGGCCAAACAGTGAGGTTCACTGCATTTTGTAGCGCTTAAGAGTTTGCTTTTGCAAACCCAGGGATGGCTAATCCAAAAAACCTAAAAAATCCATGAATTTTGATCGTTGGAAGCATTCCCTCCCAACCATGTTTGGTGCATATGCTCCCATAACAAGTCGACTAAGGAGTTGGGAACCTGCATTGATGGAACCAGTTAAGTACAGTAAACTAGCAACAGAACCATGATTTTACAATGCCATTTATAGTCTCGCACTTGCCTTGGATCTCAATAGTGTCGTGATTACACAGCACAGTCGCTCCTCACCTGCAAGTGCACCTTAGATGTCAGTATCCAAGAGTTAACCAAAAAGCTTTTATACATGATGAACCAAGAATGATTTGTAACAGGAAAAGGGAGGGACTCGAATAGCCAGCATGGAACGATGAGAAACTTCAACTCTGCCAAAACGAAGGGAAGCGTTTGGCAACTGTCTCAAGGTGGAACTTCATCTAATCCCTTTTTGCCGGTGGTGCTATTTTACTATTACAATACACTAGTTCTAATCCAAACTAAATGCATGTAGCACGAGAAATGACCCAGATGTCCTGACTGATGTAATCCCACATTAGGAAATATCATCTTGGCCCAAGAATTCAAATGCAATACGTGAGTAGCAGTACCTAACTTGTCAGTTACATTCACAAGAAAAGTACAGTTCAGACAAAGAAAGCTGAGAAGCTATTCCACTCTCGTTGAAGTTAAAATGATATTGAAATGGAAAAGAGATAAAACACAATGGTTGCAACGTAGAGATGTCAAGCCAGAAGTTCAATAATTAATCAGGATGGAATTTGAAAAACATAAGAGAAGCCAAGACTCTCTGCATCCATCCCAGATAATCACAATATTCACCATGCTTCGTGAGGCCTGTAGAGATAGCAGTTTCACCAATTTGACATACGAATGTCATATTTCCATCTTTCTCCTGTGCCCTAAGATCATAACTTTATTTCAGCAAATTCCTATCACATCAGGAAGGGTCCCAAGGGAAGTTGACGATTCCATGGCCAATTTTTATGTTTCCACATAATATTTGCTATAACAACTCTTAGTGCGGATCCCACTTTTGCCGAATCTGGGAGAACCAAATATAAGCAATCTTACCTCTGCAGATAGCTCTGCCTAAGGAGATGTTGATTCCAAAATATCCACATTTAAGAATATTTTAGAAAACTTGAAGTCAAAAGCTTCGATAGACAAAAGGCAATATTAAAGGTACTTAAGAACATAACAAAACATAAAACAACACACGAGAGGTGAGTGTCATACCTCAATCAAATTGCAGGTAGGATAGTAATAACTTTGATAAACAAAGGTACTACTAGCAAACTTTTTAAAAGGGCAAACTTCAAAAAAGGGCAACCATATGACAAAATAATGGCCATCGAAACACAACAACAATTCCTACCTTTCATAAGCCAAAGGAATGTCAATAAGTTAGTTACATGTAGTCTGCAACCTTAATCCGAGTCTTCCACAGACTCATATCCTGAGTCATAGCCTCCGTTAACCGTAAAAATTTTCAATTGTGCCTAATCACCTCATTCCAACTTTTTTTGGTCATCCTCTTCCTCTCTATACTCCGGAAGATCAATCATCTCACATTTTCTTACAGGTGCATCCACTCTTCTTCATGTGACACAACCATCAAAGTCTAGTCACTCTCATTTTATCTTCTATGGGTGCCACGGTTACTTTATTTTTAATCACCTCATTCGTACTCCTATCCAATATCGTATGACCACATATTCACCGAATCGTCCTCATTTCTGCTACCACTAACCTCTGAACTTAGATCCACTTTGCTGGCCAACACTAAGAATCATACAACAATACAACAATACTAGTCTTACTACCATATAATACACGGCCTTTTAATCCTGCAAGAATCCTTTTTTCACACAACACTTTGGAAGAATTCTTCCATTTTTATTAGCCCATTTTTATACGTTGGTCGATATTCTCGTCAATATCCCCCTCTTAAATGATCGATATCCCCCTCTTAAATGATCGAGCCCTTTCTGTTTCCAGAGAATATTTTCTATATTGACAAATTTGCCCTCCCTGTTTCATGCCATGTTAACCTGAAGCCCATTCCATTGATAACCCACAAATTAATTAATTAATCATTCATGTTTATTTTTCTTTTTTACCGTTAGCTCCCTCTTCTACCTGTTTTCAATTTACTGCCAACACCATATTATGCTTTTTATTTTAATCTTGTTTGCTTTTTCAGTTTTTATTGTCTACGTTTAGAAATTTAGAACTTGCTCATTAAACCATTTGGATTAATATTCAATTTTGCTTTTTTATCTCATATCTTAGGTTTAATCTAATCCTACTGCTAACCCAAGTTAATTTTAAATTGAAGACTCAATAAGTACAAGCCAGTCTTTAAGATACTGAGCGATTAGAAAAACTAACTTTCTTAAGAAAGCGGGTCGTGGATTAGAAAGTAATAGTAAAATACAACATAAAGTAATAAAGATACAAAAATCAAAATAAGGCTTACCACTTCATCAAAAGTTAGTTCAACTAAGTTTTTACTTGATAATTTAAATAACGTTTTGTTCAAGTCTTGCAAATGAGAAGGAAAAAAAAAGAACATTAAAAAGCACCTACCCTTTCTGAGTTGACAGTCAGCTTGATTCCACTTTACCCTACCTCAAATATAAACACAAACACATGTAAGGCCCTATTCTTTTTGTGGTTTAATGGACTCATCTCACTTCTTTTCACTATCACCCACTTCTTCCCCTCCTTTCCACATCTTTCCACACTTTCAAAAAAATATTACTTCTTCTCACTCCCACCCACTCTCACCTGCTCCTTCCTACTCATACATATAACTACTATTTTTCATATTTTCAAAACTTTTATAACTTCTATAATTATGTGGACGAATAGTCTGACAACAATTATGAAAAGTTTCACTTATTTTTCAGATGTTATGGAAATATTTGTTCGATGTATCAAAAATTATAGATGACGTAATTTTTGTTTTATATACTGGAGAAATAATATTTTTTTTCTACGTTATTAAGCAAATATTAGTTATTTGTGACTGCTAGATATTTTGGGTTTGATTTTTTATATGGAAGAGATTTTTTTTTTTTTGTGCTAGTTAGGAAATATTTGTTATAGGTCACAAAAGTGTAGATGGTTGTTGTTGTATGTGTAATAGATTTATTTTTCGTTCATCTTAATTCATGACAAAAATTACAAATGTTTTTATGTGCATAATGAAGGAATGCGTAAATTTTTTTGACACTGTTCGTAATTCGTAACAGGAAGTGCAGATATATTATACATGTATTTTGATTAGATATTTTTTTCCATGTGCATTTAGTATCGAAATATTGAAAGTTTTTCACACAAATTGCAGATGATTGTTTTACGTGTACTGAGGGTCTGTTCCGTTGGGACATATGAGTTTGTAAATAGGTGAAGTTGGTTGAGATTGGTAGAAGTAGGTGGAGGTAGGTTAAAGTTGATATTCTTATGTTAGAGTTGAAGTTGGTTGAAGTAGGTTGAATTTTTTTTGTATGATGGTTAGAACTTGGTTAAAATAGTAGAAAATTGGTTGAAATTAGTTGAAGTTGGTTGAAGTTAGTAATTTTTTATTAAAATTCGTGAAGTAGGTTGAAGTTGGCTGAAATTAGTCGAAATGGTTGAAGCTGGTTGAATTTTTTTTGTATGATGGATAAAAGTTAGTTAAAATAATAGAAAGTGAGTTGAACTCGATTGAAATGAGTTGAAGTAGGTCAAAGTTGGTTGAAATTGATTGAAATTGATATTTTTTTATTGAAATTTGTGAAGTTTGTTGAAATACGTTGAAATTGATTGAAATAGGTTGAATTAAGTTGAAATAAGTTGAATTTTTTTGTATGATAGATAAAAGTTGGTTAAAATAATAAAAAGTGGGTTTACGTTAGTTGAAATAAGTTGAAGTTAGTTAAAATAGGTTGAAGTTAGTATATTTTTATTGAAGTTCGTGAAATGGATTGAAGTTAATTAAAGTTAGTTGAATTTTTTTGTTTTGTATGATGAATAGAAGTTGGTTAAAGTAGTAGAAAATGAGTTGAAGTGGGTTAAACTTAATATTTTTTTATTGAAGTTCGTGAAGCGTGTTGAAGTTGGCTGAGAATGGTAAATTTAGATTTATCAATAAAAAGAATAGGGCTTGAACGTATGTGTATTTTTTTCGTTGTTCATATTAGGTAAATATATAAAAAAAAATATATATATATATATATATATGCAATTTGTTTCACAAATAATGAAAATTGCAATTTTTTTGAATAACGGCCACGAAACAATATTTTGTACTCGAGTCACAGACAAATATTTTTTTCAGTCTAAAATTTTTTTTATCATCGGTAATTATTTTCACAAATAAAAGTTTACACAAACACAAAATACATACCTTACATCAACTCTCCCACTTCATTCAACTACTTTCCACTCTTTCCCACTTTTTCCTACTCCTTCCTACTCCAACATATAACAAATCACTCATATCCACTCTCACCCACTCATTTCCCCTTTCCCACTCACCCATTCCACACCTACAATTTCCCAACGAAAAGAACGAGACTTAAATATGTGTTTGTATCAAAATATGTACTAGAAAATCACTTCCCAAAAAAAAAGTATGTATTAGAAAATGGATATATGACATATATATGGATATATCACACACACACACACACACACACACACACACACACACACACACATATATATATATATATATATATATATATATATATATATATATATATATATATATGCGCCCTGGGAACTTTTTGGTTTGGCATTGATGCTCTAAGAATGCATAATATTTAGTTTTGTGTGTGTCTGTATACTGGCTAGCAGAAAATCACAATATTTTTAAGGAAAAAAAATTCAAAGTTACAAAAGAATGAAATAAAATAAAATAGTATATATATATATATATGTTGGGATTCGCACCAAACTAAAGGAAGGAAGGAGGGTTTAACTAGGAAAGTAAGCATGAATTAGGCTGTCGAGTGTCAACGGATTAGGGCTCAGGACCGTTTGCTCCACTTCGCATATCAGAATTGGAAGGGGTAAATCTATCAAAGCCACAAAATTTCCGCGGAAACACAGAATTGAGCCTTGGAATTATCATTTGCGATCAAGAAGCTAACCCAAAATCTAAGGTATTGATAACATCGGAGACTAGCAAGTCAGAAGGTACTTACTCCCGTCTTCTAGTTTTTCTTCCTTTCCTGTGTACAAGAAAGGCCCGGATGCCCCTTAGCTAGGGGGGCCACTACTCAAAGCCCCACGACCCAACCCTCAGCCTCACACAAACCAATCCAGCACACTCTTCCAGTTTCCACACCCACCTAAGAAATGATTGGCATTTGGCAAAGCTTTGGAGTTTGATCTGATAGGAACAGATGTGCTCCCACAGGCAGCTGTGTCACTCAGCTTCTACTGAAGACAGCCAGTTATCAGCTATTGTAATTGATCCATTTTAATATAACTCAACATGGCTTGCTCAGTGTATAAAAAGAGCGTAAGGGAGCCCAAAACAAAAACATATTTTGCAATGAAGCGATTCGCTAGGCATGATGGTTAGGGTGAACCAGAGAAGTAGCTTGGAAAGCTGCCAAGGCAGCTGAAATGACTCAACAGATACCAGTCATTCCAATTTCCCAAGTCTGAATTCACAGATTTAGGGCATCTATGCTGAGTGGTTTAGCTTTAACCGCAATACCCACTACTGAGCATGTAAGAGAAAAAGTCCTACCACATATCCTGTAGAAGCCAGGTGTCGGAAATCCATACACATGCAGCTTTACCCAATCTAGAGTGGCCGTTTCTAAGAGATCCACAAAACATAAAGGACTAAGGCTTGAGTTCAGATTTTTTTTTTGGTAAGGCTTGAGTTCAGATTTTACTCATTTTAGGAAATTTGTCAAAATTTCTGAACCAAAACAAAAACAGAGGTAACCATTAAGAGGCAAGGAGGGGGAGGTGGGGGATAGGCGACAACACAAATGCACATAGAAAACACAGATAGAGCTATAAAGTGAGATTTCTGTTTTCTTTCGGTTTTTCTATTTTTTTTGGGGGGGGGGGGAATTGGGGGTGATGGAGCAAGATCTGGAAAGAAATAGTCCCACGGTAGGGTCAAGCACATGAACCTAGAATACCACAAACTCCTATGAAGGGCCACACCCTAAGACAATCCAGATAAATCATGTCACACCTATAATCTTGTTTTCTCCAAACATCTCAGTAGGGCATCAAAATGTCTTCCTGGTAGGGCATCAAAATGTCTTCTCTTGACAAGCCTGGACCATCTATGGCTCATTCCATGCATTTCATACTCAATAGGTTTCAGTCCTCTAACATTCTTCAACAATTGCTTCATTCTAATTTTATTCTTCTTGTAATGCCGAATATCCACTGCCATACCTCACCTCTGCTACAGCTACTGGGACCTTTAGGACTTCGCATGTGTGGCTGCCAAAACTTTATGCCACACAGCATTGTAAGCATACGGCTGTCCTTAAAAACCTATCTTTAAGTCTAAATAGGATTCTACTGGTGCAGAAGATCCCGTGGTGCATCAATTTCCACATCCTGCCCTATTTTGATAAGTGATGTCCTCTTAATTCCTTCATTATCTCGTATGATGGATACAAGGTCTCTAATTTGACCCTTTTCACTATGTCATGGTACCCCATTTGCATTTGTCCATCTAAAATGCTTCTATAGCTGTTGAATTTGCAATCTCGGTACTTGGTTTGCTCATGTTATAAATCTCTTTGGTTAGGGTGCTTCTGTAAAGTCTGATCTTCCTCATGATACGTTCCCTTGTTCCATCCCAACAACAATGCAATCAGCAAGAAGCATGCACTATGGATAGGTAATCCATCCTGAATATATTTCATAAGCTGATCCACGACAACTGCACAGAGGAAGAGGCCCAAGGCAGATGCCCGGCTGAGTCCTATGCTCACAAGAAATAACTCTTTCTCCTCCAAGTACCTGAATACATGCTCTTGCAGCACCATAGATTTCTCCAGTAATCCTCTCTATGTTAGCAATGGAGATTCCTTTTCTCTAGACAACTCCAAAGAGTCCCCCTCGGATTCCATCTTATTCCTATTCCAAATCAACCAATAACACATACGCAAGTCCCTTTGCCTTTTTTGAGAATGGACATCAATTAATGCCATACGCATTATCCACATCAATTCCACCCCAATTATGAGCTTTCACATTAAGGCTAAATGATGTAATGTGAAACAAAATTGGCATTTGGCACGCTTTTAGATTTCCTTACAATGAATACTAATACCAACATTTATTCATGTAGCATGAATACTAGGAAGTTTTGACATCTCAAACATGGCCATGCTATAGCTAGATTGCAAAAAATCTTTCCCCAGATCATCCACATGCACGCTTCTCAGTTCTCACCCAAACCAACAATGAGAAATCATGTCTGCAAGTGACTCTAGCACGCTGTCAAGAGGATGAGAACTAAAGTCAGCTTCAATGGGTTAGAAATTTACACTCAAATTAGGCCTTACTTCAAGGAGTTCAAATCATAATGTCCGACAATGAGTCTTATACTGAGTCGTAGCCACATTTGAACAGCTCATTTGGGCAGCTCTTCTTTTGTGTTAGCCTAGACTAAACTTATCAGCAACCACCAACACTGCCAGGCAGCAGTTCAAGGAGACAAATAGTAGGTACTGAACCAAGGGACACTCCAAAACAAATTCTCTGCACTTAAATCCTCCCATTATTTGAGATGCAATAAACTAAACAAGATTGCATGTCATCGAAGTTGTTAACACCATATAATTGACCATAATGTATGACCATACAATGCTTTGTCACCCCAACATGTGCATTCTCCCCTTGAATTAAACTAGAGTAATGTCAAAATGTGTCAGAGAGAAGGCATTTGTTTTTGCTCTCAAATTCCTTCCGTCATATTCTTCAAAGGAACTGTCTAAATAGAAACTTTATTGTCAAGACTCTCAACAATAAAGCTTAGTTTATTCTTTGATCATACCTAACACATGTTCATGCACTATGAATAGTGTATTTCAAGAAAACTTTTTCACCATGTATGTGGCAACCGGCAACCAAATGCTTCTGATCCCTTTAAACAATGTCATCCCATAGAGCCATAGCCACATAGGGTACCCACATACAATTCAATTTTTCATTTTTCTGTGCCTTTCAAGTGGTATTGATTGGGGAGTGAAGGAGAAAGGTATGCAATCTTTATCCCTGCAACAACCGAAAGGCTATTGTATCCCTGATTGACAGGCCATTGGCTGGCCTATGAATCTGCATCAATAAAATTGAGGGGAATTCTATTTGCAATTGATATCTGAATATTTGCCATTAAGGACCCCATATTGATAATGAACATAATTCGAGGAAATTGTATTCCATTGAAGGGGAAGAACTCATTTTCTCCACTGCAATATGCAAGCATGAATGTTTGATAAGAACATAAAGGGTAAAACTGAATACAAGGTCCAAATTCGAACTAAATACCCTGAGAGTACCCTGGCTTCTGCCTAAGCAGGGTATCGGAGGGTCAGACTAACAGCCTTAGCTTTAATCTCAATTATAGTGAGGCTGGCTCCATTAAACTGTGGACTAATTACCATTGGTCACCTATTACTTCATTAAAAGAACCAGAAGACACTTTAAAGAAGCATTTCGCTCAAGAGTCCATTACAAGCCAAGTTAAGAAAATATTCCAAATTGGCCTTTTTAGGTATCCAGAAAGTGAATATATGCAAGATTCAATACAAGGTGAGAAATAAAATACGCAAGGAGGGTCTCCAAATACTGTAAATAGCAATATTAATCTTCACATGTATGAATGTTTCCGGAAGATAGAGAGACTAAAACTTGAGGAAAATGTACTGGCAGGGAGGGAGATAAGTTATCCTGATTACTGCAATATGCAAGCGTGAATGTCACGTGAAGACATAAAGAGTAAAACTGAGTACACGTGACAGTGAAATAATCAAAGAGCAGGAAAGATTTAAAACATTGCAGTAAAACACTACTTAAGTGAAAGGTCTTACCAGATGACTCCCATTTATCAAACATCAATAGCCATGCATCATCACTTATCTTTGTCGGCAAAAGACGATCAATCCAAACCCGATATTTAGTCCCCTGTTGATCTCCATGGCATTCTCTCAGTTTATCTACGCATTCATGAAGAGAAAGCTCCTGACCAGATGGATGAATGAAAACCCCTGCTGGATGCTGGGATAGGAGATATGCAATAATAGTGAGATCTCTTGAGGATGAAAGAACTTTATAACAAAAGAGACATTATGGAAAAAAATCCATGCATTTGGTTTTGGATGATGTGTCTTAGAATTCCTACTCTACAAAAAATGCTCAACAGAACGCACAACATCCATCTCTAAGCACACAAGATAGGCAGGTCTCATAGATACTATTGGGGCAAATGTAAGAAAGATATTTACGAGAAAAAATTCCCATTCCACCTCACAAAAGATTAAAAGACAACCACAAAAATAGAAAATGATCCAGATTCATGATTGCCGGAAAAAAAAGTCTGTCTTTGACCCACAGACATATGCATTAGCAAGTCTTCTAGTACTATCCACGTTGAACAGTACAGCTGAATGACCAGCTACTTTAATAAGGAAGATCATTTCAAAGAAAAATTTTCAGAATCTATCATAAATCACAAAGAATGACAAAATCCACCACATACAAAGTCTAAACAACATATTACCTATTTCACATGGACTCTTCAAACCCATGTTGGACACGTGACACTCAAAACATGGGTATAACACTTGATATTTCAAATTATGAAGAAACACAAAATTTCTTGAAAAGCTGTGTACACTTCTTAGGCAAGAATCTGCACAAGCTGCTTGTCACAAGTACAAGTAACACAGCATATTACAAAACAATGGAAACAAACCTATTTCTACCTCATTCAACATACAAGAAAACCCTTTCGACATGCAACTTATACTAGTATACTAATCTACTGCTGCAAAAAAACTTGTGCTGGTTGAGAAATAGGGAGGGCGTGATAATTCAATCGCCACTAGAAGAAAGCATGAAGATGTCTAGAAAGCTTGTCAATCTCATCACTAACCCATAAGTTCAACAAGACATGTTCCACATAAGCAACTTTTCTGTACAAGCATGTTCATTTCCGAAAGCTATCTCTAAGCAAGCATGGGCTTAGGATCAAATCAATGTTGAACACATGGCTGGAAATCAATGGTTGGAAGAAAAAGCAGAATGTATACCCCTTAATCATTAGTTTTATTGGTTAGATAAAAATTATGACCCCCCTAAATTTGCTAATGGCTGAAATGAACTTGTTTTTCCAACCCTTTAGCACATACTACACAGGACCATGTATGATGCAAATGTGATTACACTAATAGCATCCTCTATAACAAAGGCAGAAAGCATTCTACGCGACATATTTATATATATGAAATCTAGATCTGTTAAAACAAGTATCACCCACTGACGAAAAATGAAAGTGAGTACTGTATCTTATAGCATATAGAACACTTGCATCATTGAAGTTGAAGCAGAAAAGAACTTTTAGAAGCTGGTAATTGTTTAATAGAGACACCAAAAATATGGCCAGGATGGAAACTTACACAGTAAAAGAAAAACAATAAAACACACATGTATATACTCACAAAAGATAGATAAAGAACACATAAAAAAGAATAGAAGCTGAGAAAGCATAGGATCCGTCAACAATTGCAAACTGGATTGTAGAAAGACGGAGGAAAGGAAAGGAAAGGAAAGGCAAGTCATAACATACAGCAACTGATTTGAGGCTTGAGTAGTATGACTCAGAGTTCTCAATCTCACCACGTCTCCATTTCTCATAAAACAAGTAAAATTTCACAATTTCATGGCCTGGATTTATGTTATCCAGCTGGCATTCTGCAAAATCTGTAACATCTCTGGGAGAGATAGTAGGCCCGAGACCAAAGTGGCCAATAGCCTGTATTATACCAGCAGCACACCTCTCAGTTGCATGGAGTACCTTCGGGTTACCTTTTGCATTTTGAGCATGCCATTGCAACAATTCCTCTTGAGCATTACTGACCTGTGTAGGACCCAAACATTCGCTATTAGAGCATGCCAGTATGTCTGCCTCTGCTAACTGAAAAAGCATGATGCAAAGGTAATGAAGCAACCAACCATGACGCCATGAACATCAGGAATACTGAACAGCTCAGCATCATTTCCAGAATCACCACAAACAAGAGTATTTTTGGGCGTCTTTCCTTTGGACTTCAACTTCTTGAGCAAATAAGCAAGCGCTTGTCCTTTCCCAGCACCTTGAGGTAATATGTCTAGATCAATCCCTCCACTGTAAATTATCTTAACGTCCAACTGGAACATAGTAAAGGCTACAGAATTCAGAATGAGAAGCCACAAATTCCAGCCATCCAACCTGGCCATATCCAGTCGAACAAGAAACCAAACTAGCAAATAGGAGCCATTACCCCACGTTTTTCCAATCTCTCGGCAAGAGCCTTCATCACTTCTTGAGCTTTCTCCTTCTCAACATAAAAGCTAACTTTATGTGGTCGTTGCTCTGTCTCTGACTGCAATGACTCAAAAGCTTAGAAACTCAAAAATTCAGCTCAAATGACCTTCACAAGCAATAGTTTCCATTTAGTGTAGATGTAGACCTTTTCCATTTCTGTTGTGTTGTTTGCTTACATGTAAGAGTAGTATATGTTGTTTAGAAGAAAAATCCTTTCTTCGATAAAGAAGAATGTGAGTTCCTCCGAAGAAAAGAGAAAGTCATTTCGCTCCCTAGTCCCCAAAAGAAGAAATACATGTTGTACCAACTCCATTTCATCTAGACCCCAAATTTCTATCCCAATAAAGCTAATGATAAAGCTTTTCAAAATGCAGAATAATTTTATGATTGGAAATGTTTGAAATGATATAATCCCTCGAAGTAAAAGGCTTTAAAAAAAAATTTTAAAAAGAAAAAAGAAAAACCAGAGAGCCTTCATCTCTTTGCAGCTAGTCAAAGCAAGCAAACTCCTTAATCATAAGCAAGTTAATACTGCACAATTGGAGTAAAAACAGTCCACCTGCGGCTTGAGCTCTGGAAACTTGCTTGATTCCTCTTTAACTATGTTCTTATCCCATTTATGATTCAGAAACTCCATCCAACCTTTATCGGGCACCATTGTTTTACCATATGTAATCTCAGTACCCACAGACATGATAGTGATATCAGGAGTCAACATGGGCTTCTCTTTGCTCAACTCTTTGTACAGTGTTGGGGACCTCCCAGTTGAGAACACCAGCAATGAATCATGGCGGTAGTTGGCTTCCCACAGGGCATTGAACCTCAAAAGAGAAAGGTTCTCAGGATCATGATGATCAACCTAATTATAATCACAAACCAAATCATCTGATCTTCAGCATCATTACTAATTGCAAATTCGAAAAACGGAAATGATTCAAATAAACACCCACCATTGTATGATCGAGATCCGAAACCACCATTAGACGTGGAGAACCACTGAGCCGATCCATAATTGCTGTAATTCCCCAAAATGGCTAAAATTATCCAATCAATGAATTGCCCAAAGTGAAGCAAAGAAATGCGATAAAACGGGTTCTATCAGTGCATCGAATTTCAGTAAAATGCGAAGAATCAAAAGCAGTTTCTAACGTACTAATAGAGTGAGAGAGTAAGTGTGAGAAACACAAGCAAAAACCTAGTCTCCAAAGTGGAATTGAAGTTCGAATTCAACATCAACAAGAAAGAGCAACCGACGGTACGAAAAGAGGCTAACCTAAGTCTAATCAGAATCTAGAACAGAAGCAACAAACCAGTACTAATAAAGGGGAAAAAAAATCAGGAAAAACAGAAGCAAGCCAGGCAAAGAAGAAAAGGGGTCGAACATACCTGAAAAAACAAATGGCTTGGAAAGCCGAACTTTTTTCTGCGGCCTTCGAATGGCGTGAAGATGAGAGCCAAAATAATAGGATCCAGGTTTTTTTTGGCGCTTTTTTTGTTTTTTTTTTTTGGGTTTTGTCCAACACACAACCGTTCAATCTCCTCCTTCCCTATACAAGAAAAATATTTGCCATATACCGGGGCTGGTTCTTTTCATTGTTAAATTCACTTTTATTAAGTTGTATGCTAACTTTTATCAATTTTCATCAATTTCTATTAACTTTAATCAATTTTATTAATTTCTATCAACTCATACAAAAAAATTCAATTATTTTTAACTCTACCTAACTTCTACCAACAGCTATTAATCTGCTTCAAAAATTTTCACAAAGAAATCCCCACTCGTTTACATTCTCATCAACATCCCTTAACTTCTACCAACTTTCTCTAATCTTTCCCAACCTTAACCAACTTCTACTAATTATTCCACAAAACAATACTAACTTCTATCAATTTTATTAACTTCACTCATTTATCAAACCCCTATTTACCAACAAAAGGAACAGACCCTCAACTAGGCCATTTTAAAACTCTTTCATGTAAGATTAAGATTTGGGACTAAAATATGTCTTGATTAACCTTTTTTGGTTTTGAGATGTGATTAATCTTTATATATACTAGTGTAGATTTGTGCTATGTACAGAGCAAAATGAAAATAGACCTTTAGAACATGTATATTATTGAAAAAATAAATAAATTAGCACTACATACATAATTAGCAAAAATAAAAAGTGACTAATCAGTTATCAAGGAAACATAAATTGATATCTAACTAAAAATCTAAAATAAATAAAATCAATTAAAAAGATGAAGCAATATCATAGGGGATTATTTGTCTTTTTTTAATCATATAACAAGATTATCATCTATCCTTTACCAGACATATAACTGAAATTATGGATATTTTTTTAAAAACTAAAAATAAAAAAGTGTTTTATTTGGAAAAGGAAATTTTTCAAAAAATTTTAAAATCAACGGCTTAGATTTAATGCCTGAATAATTTTCATGGTTAAGATTACACAAACTCTCACAAATCACAATTATTACATCATTTTAGAGTTTTCTAAAAATTGTTATTAGTATAGAACAAATAGAAACGCTTTCAATTCTAAAATTTCAAAAGCACTTTTAATTCAGTACACTCTAAATGTTGGTGAGGCATGGTATTTGCTTGAGTGGATTACTTAGGATTTATTTGAGTTTGAGAAGGTTGGTTTTGTTTCTAGATATTCATTATTTGATCCTTGTGCATTCTATGCTAGATCTTATTACGCCTCTTTTTGGTGTGACTTGTGTAATTCTTCTGACCATGATATAATTTCATGTCCTTATTATGCATGCTATGCTCAACCTGCCTTTGCATCACCAATAGACAGTACTGATGTTGTCCTAACCTTACCTGATTCATCCCTCCCTTTAGTTCAGTGCACAGAGCTCAAGGCGAGTAAGCCTTTTAGGATAGTTGATAGGCTTAATGTTGTTGATGCATGTTTTGAGTCGAAAGATATTTTAGATGAGGTGTAAGATATAGTTGAGAGTCCTTTGGAGGGGTCGCATGATGTGTTTATGCATGAGAAATCTCCTAGCCTTGGTTTTGATGATAGTGTTTTTCCCAATTTCCTTGATCATTCACATGTTTCTCCTCTTGGTTCATTAGCCTCTCCTTCTCCTGAGTGTTATCTTGTTGAGCCCATAGATAATCCTATGATTTTTGATGCTAATGTTTATTTGGGCTATGAGGATAATGTGTTTGATGTGCTTGGTGGGAATGTTGATGATTATGTGTCCCTCAGTTACTTTAGAGTGTATGATCCCTCCACAGACCCTTATCGTGTATGCCCAGAGGACTTACCTAGAAAAATCATGTGGAATACTTTCTTCGATTTATCTTTTGATTTTTCTATGGCATTTGGTTTATTAAAGAGATCACTAACTTTCTTTGTTATGTTCATCTTCATGGTCTCTTATAGCCAAGCTTATGAGCCCCACGCTGCGGTGTTTAACAAGCTTTTGAGGGCCTTGACTACATCTGATTTGGTGGGCCATGTTTTGAAATTGTGATGGAGTGGATGATGCTCCATTTGCCTCATTTTCGAGGAGGCCTTAGCTTAGGTGCACTTAGCACTTAACCTGGTGAGATTGTTATGTTTTGTTCCCTCTTCCCTTCCCCTTGTTTCTTTGCTTTGAATAATAATAATTTATCTAAGCATGGGGGAACGGTCGTATAATGTTTCTTATTTTGGTTTCTAGTTTGCTACTAGTTAGTGCATATAGTTTTAGGTTTTTTTGTTTGCATTCATTAGCATATTGCATTTAGTTGCATTTTAGGTTTTCATATAGGATTACATGTAGGGATGGTATAGATTGGATTGAGATGCCTCCAATGATGTTTTTGCTAGATATGATGGTTTCCATGGGCTTGAGTTACTTTTGATATTTAATTCCTTTTGGTGCTGAAAATTGCGAAGGTTTTGTAAATATTTCTTATTTTGACATCTTGTCTTGATTGAGAACTATTTTACACCTTGGAGTCCTTGGCACTAGTGTTGGTACATGAGACTGATTTTATGAGCTAATTGAGACTTTGGTAGATATCCCGTGAGACTTTGAGCCTTTTTTGGACTAATCATTATATTTAGGCTCATGTTCTTTCATGTGTATGACTCTTCCTAGTTGCATCTCTAGAACTTGCCTTCACTATTGTTCAAAACCACATTCGTATGTGCATAGTTGATGATATGATAGAGACATTCTTTCTTTAGAACTTTGACCTACATATCCAAATAGCCTATCCCTTGCGTTACATGTTTTTTTTCCTTTGCTAGCTCTTTTGATCCTATATTCGTCTTTGTTGTGAATGTTTCATATTAACCCTTGGTCAAACACATATTTTTACCTTTAAGTCAAGTCTGTGGAGCTCTACTTCATCTATGTAGTGGGTGATTTTGGGGGTATTTGAGCTTAAGGTGACTTTGGTATGTTGGTTTGCTGAGGGATTAATATTTTTGAGCATTTGGATTTATTTCCCTCTTGTTCGGGGTTGTATATGTATGTATGGATTAGATTATGAGTTGATAATTTGAGTTCCTATGCCTTTCACTAATTGAAATTTTCATTTGATTTCCAAAGAATAAAAGAGAAAAAGAAAAAATTGAAGAAAAAGAGAACAGATAAAAAAAAACTAAGTGATTGGCATTGGACATGTAAGTAACTTGTATTCCTTCTTTGTTAACTCATTTCCTATTTCATTCGTGAGGTATCTTCATTGAATTATTAGGGTTTAGAAAGTTGATAAGCTTGATAGTTGCTTGGTGGTTTGTTGGTTGCTCCCTAGTCACTTGGCCACATAGCTCCACATTGCCCAAATTCTTTAGTCCACTCCTTTCCCTTAACCCTAGCCCACATTACAACCCATGTAAAGTCCTCTTGGTTGTCATGTGCACATTACATCCTAGTGGTGAAGAATTTCAGAGTCTTCGCAAGTATATGGAAGTTTGCTTCATTAGAACGAGTCTTGAGTGAACCTACGCTATATTTTAAACACATGAGTAGATCACATTTTCCAAGAGTGAGGTTCTATGGTCCATTTGGCTCTAATCAATTCTATGTGCTTGCATGATGTGCTTTGTGTGTTTTTGGGGGTGATCAAGTTTGATATCTGACTTGTGGTTGTCTACTTCTTTGAAAACATCCACCTTCTCCGGATTTTGAAATGTATTGTGCACTATGTGGGGTTGTTATTGATTGATATTCTTGCTTGTGATGTGCTATGAGTTAAGTCCTGACGCCTCTCCTCTTGTTGGTTTTATCTAGTGTTTGCTTGGGGACAAGCAAATGTTTAAGCATGGGGGAGTGATGAATGTCATATTTGCATAGGATTTCATTGTTTTGGCGTCATTTTAGGGGATTGGAGTGCTTGATTGTGTGATTTTATGCATCTTTTCTGTTTTACACTTGGATTTGGTGTTGTTGATAATATTTTGCAAAAATTGGCGAAGAGAACTTGAATGTGTCTACAAAATTGATGAAGAATGATGCAAGGAGCCAAAGAGTCCATAAAAACTGGCCAAAAACCCACAAGGGACATGGTTTACCCGGATGTACATCATGGTTAACGCATGATGGCATACATACTCGACTTGGGTTGACCAAATTTTACAGAATCAACAATGCAAAGCAACCAGAGGGCACCACGGTCTGTCCATGGTGGCCCCCCCGGTCAGTCCGTGGTGGTCATTCTTCCTCAAGTGAACTTGATTTCTTCGCGGCTGTCTGACTTCCAGGAATTTTTTTTATATGTTTGTAGCCTTAATTTCTTCCATAAAAAGTTGATTTTGACTGCTTCATTACATCCCCATCATCCCATTCCATTCTACCTAGATTAGGATTTAAATTAGATTATAGGAAGAGAGAGCAAATTGAAGATTTGCAAGGATTCCATTCGGGGTTTGCACTTTTGGTTCATGGGCGATCTTGGCTAAGCATTTCTTTCCTCTTCTCTTTTCTCATTTTGGATTTATGTTTTGTAATTTTAGTTATCTTTTGTTGTTTGATTTTGGATTTCTGCAATTACTAGTTAAGTTCTTGATATGGTGTTAATCTCTTTGAGTATTTTGGAATTATTATATTGTTTTATTGGATCCTAGATGTTTATTATCTTATGAGGAACTTGATCGCTTTTTTGCGTGTTTTGGGTATTGGATGAAGAACTGAAAGGTGAACTTCAGTACTTGAATCGTAGGATTTGACTTGATTGTGTGGAGTCTTAAGAAAGTCACACCAATAGAGAAACCACCAATTTGATAATCGTATGCTTATTGAACCTAAACAAATCAAAAGCCTTTGAGAAATGGTAATTTGTAAGATTTAGGTGTTTTATTTAACCTTGATAGAGGGATATGATACTTTGATTATCAGGTTTTGAAACAACTAATTGAAGAAGAAGTGCTTGATTAATGCATGGATCGGGTGATTGCTTGTTTTGCTTAATTCCATGATTGCTTATTCGTTAGATTAGAGAGTTCATTAGTTTAATTTTAATCTCAAATATTGATCTACTTAGCCTACCTTGAGGGGATAAGGCCCAATAGATCGACCTAGTTCTTGCGGGAGACGATCTTGATTTGCTATAACGCCAGCATGCACTTGCGGCCCTATCAATGAGGTTCTAAAGCACAACGACCATCATCTCCATCTTCCTTTCACCTCCCACTATTTACTTCACATCCTTTCTACTATTTTCATAAGTTGAGCGATCTCGTTGTTCATAGCTATTGGAATTGGTGAAGGATTAGACTTTCACTTGGATCACGACCTTGACTTTGAGTTGAGGTGGAGTTTCTTTAGATTGCTCTTGAGATAGAAGTCTCCTGATTGATGGACTCTACTCGTATACTTTGTTAGTCTTTCCTATCTTGATAGATACTAGAAAGTGCTCAGGATTAGCTCATCCAAATACCTTCGGAAGGAAATTAAAGACTCAAAATAAAACATGCTAACTCATGGACTAAAAACCTAATATTGACAGTCTAGAATACTGAGTATATACCATGAATGTTGACTATTAATAGACCCTAAAGCAGACTGACCAATTGAGACCTACTTGCAGGATACCGGTCGGGTTCGTCATTGGGCCCCTAAACTAACATCCTAACCTCTATCCTTTTCAGCTAAATCTAAACTCAATCAAATGCAAATAAACTCCTAGGATACTGCCAGGTTCCATGATGGTGTAGACGCCAGAAAATAGCATTTTATTTTTATAGCTCAATGAAGAAATTGATAGCCCAATTGGAAAGCTTATGGGCTAGTCTCTATGAGAATCCGGTCGGGTTCTCTAGGACAAGAGCTCACTTGGGTTCTTGGTCTCCCTCTGGCCAATACCTATTCTCAT
>JACYFF010031956.1:30041793-30070919 GCA_017589665.1 Selenicereus undatus
TTGTTGTTTGATTTTGAATTTCTGCAATTACTAGTTAAGTTCTTGATTTGACTGAGCATATTGTTTTTGTTTGAAAAACAATAAAAGAAAAAAAATTGAATTGAAAAATAGAAAATTTTTAAAAAATTGAGAAAAAAAACCATGACAATTTTCCATTTTCCCAATTCAAGAATGAACTATTTTGAAGGTATTTTAAGCGTTTGTATGTCTTTCTTGCTCAATGTGGTTGTTATGTTAGGTATATAGGAAATTTTGGACATTGTTGATGAGGGTGTGAATGATAAAACCCAAGCTCTCATGGAGTATTGGAGTTTTCATGGTACAAATGTTGGTGCGGCATGGTATTTGCTTGAGTGGATTGCTTGGGATTCGTTTGAGTTTTAGAAGACTAGTTGTGTTTCTATATATTCATTCTTTGATCCTTGTGCATTTTATGCTAGATCTTATTATGCCTCTTTTTTGGTGTGACTTGTGTAATTCTTCTGTCCATGATATAAATTCATGTTCTTATTATGCATGTTATGCTCAACCTGCCTTTGTATAACCCATGGATAGTATTGATATTGTCCTGACCTTACCTAATTCATCCCTCCCTTTAGCTCATTGCACGGGGCTCAAGACAAGTGAGCCTTCTGGGGTAGTTGGTAGGTTTAATGTTGTTGATGCATGCTTTGAGTCAGGAGATACTTTAGATGAGGTGTATGATCTAGTTGAAACTCCTTTGGAGGGATCACGTTATGTGTTTATGCATGAGGAATCTCTTAGCCTTGGTTTTGATGATAGTGTTTTCCCCAATTTCCCTTATCATTCCCATGCTTCCCCTCTTTGTTCATTAGCCTCTCATTCCCCTGAGTATTATCTTGTTGAGGCCGTTGATAATCCTATGATTTTTGATGCTAATGTTGATTTAGGCTATGAGGATAACGTGTTTGATGTGCTTGGTGGGAATACTAATGATTATGTGTCCCTAGGTTACTTTAGAGTGTATGATACCTCCATTGACCACCTAGAAAAATCATGTGGAATACTTTCTTCGATTTCTCTTTTGATTTTTCTATGGCGTTTGGTTTATTAAAGAGAGCACTAACTTTCTTTGTTATGTCCATCTTCATGCGCTCTTATATCCAAACTTGTAAGCCCCACGCTGCGGTGTTTGACAAGATTTTGAAGGCCTTGACTACGTCAGATTCGGTAGGTTGTGTTTTGAAGTTGTGATGGAGTGGCTGATGCTCCATTTGCCTCATTTGCGAGGAGGCCTTAGCTTAGGTGTACTCAACACCTAACCTAGTGAGATCGTTATGTTTTGTTCCCCTTTCTCCTTCATTCTTTCCTTTGAATAGTAATGCTTTATCTAAGCATGGGGGAAGGGTGGTTTAATGTTTCTTATTTTGGTTTCTAGTTTGCTACTAGTTAGTGCATATAGTTTTAGGTTTCTTTTTTTTTTTGCAATAGCATGTTGTATTTAGTTGCATTTTAGGTTTGCATATAGGATTGCATGTAGGGAAGGTATGGATTGGAATGAGATGCCTCAAATGATGTTTTTGCTAGGAATGATGGTTTTCATGAGCTTGAGTTACTTTTGATGTTGGTATGTTGGTTTGTTGAGGGATTGGTAGTTTTGAGCATTTAGATTTATTTCCCTCTTGTTCAGGTTGTATATGTATGTGTGGATTAGATTATGAGTTATAATTCAAGTTTCTATGCCTTTCACTGAATGAAATTTTCATTTGATTTCCTAAAGAATAAAGGAGAAAAGGAAAAAAAAAATCATGTTAAAGAAAAAAAGAAAGGACAAAAAAAACCAAAAAAAAACTAGGTTATTGGCGTTGGACATGTAAGTAGCTTGTGCTCCTTTTTTGTTAACTCATTTCCTATTTCATTCATGGGGTATCTTCATTGAATTGTTAGGGTATAGAGAGTTGATAAGCTTCATAGTTGCTTAGTTGTTTGGTGGTTGCTCCCTAGTCACTTGGCTACATAGCTTCACATTTTCCAAATTCTTTAGTCCACTCCTTTCCCTTAACCCTTTTCGCCCACATTACAACCCATGTGGAGTCCTCTTGATTGTCATGTGCACATTGCATCCAAGTGGTGGAGAATTTGATAGCCTTCGCAAGCATATGGTAGTTTGCATAATTAGAATGAGTCTTGAGTGAACCTGCGCTGTCTTTTAAACACGTAAGTCAGAGTGATTCACATTTCCCAAAAGTGAGGTTCTACTGGTCCATTTGGCTCTAATCAATTCTATATGCTTGCTTGATGTGCTTTGTGTTTTTTTTGGGGGTGATCAAGTTTGATATCTGACTTGTGGTCATCTACTTCTTTGAAAACATCCACCTTCTCTTGATTTTGAAGCATATTGTGCACTATTTAGGGTTGTCATTGATTGATATTCTTGCTTATGGTGTGCGATGATTTAAGTCCTGACGCATCTCCTCTTGTTGGTTTTATTTAGTGTTTGCTTGGGGACAAGTAAAGGTTTAAGCACGACAGAGTGGTGAATGTCATATTTGCACAGATTTCATGAGTGTTTTGGCATCATTTTAGGGGATTGGAGTGCTTGATTATGTGATTTTATGCCTCTTTTCTATTTTACACTCGAGTTTGGTGTTGTTGGTGATATTTTGCAGAAATTAGCTAAGAGAACCTGAGTGTGTCTGCAAAATCAATGAAGAATGATGCAAGGAGCCAAATAGCCCATAAAAACTGGCCAAAAACTCGCAAGGGACATGGTTTACCCGGGTGTACATCATGGTTAATGCGGGATGGCATACATAGTCAACTCGAACTGACTAGATTTTAGAAAGTAAATAGTGAAAAGCAACCAGAGAGCACCACAGTCTATCCGTGGTGGGCCCCCCGATCATTATGTGGTGGTCCTTCTTCCCCGAGTTGGCTTGATTTCTTCGCGCTGTCCAACTTCTGGGCTTATTTTTATGTTTGCAACTTTCATTTATGCCATAAAAAACCGATTTTGACTGGTTCATTCCATCCCCATCATCCCATTTCATTCTACCTAGATAAGGATTTAGATTAGATTGGAGGAAGAGACAGCGAATTGAAGATTTGCGAGGATTCTGTCCCGAGTTTGGAACAACGATTCAAGCGCAATCTTGGCTGAGCATTTCTTTTCTCTTATCTCCTCTTCTCTTTTGTCATTTTAGATTTATGTTTTGTAATTTTGATTATCTTTTGTTCTTTGATTTGGATTTATGCAAATACTTGTTGAGTTCTTGATCTGGTGTTAATCTCTTTGAGTATTTTGGAATTATTAGATTGTTTTGTTGGATGCTAGATGTTTATTGTCTTGTGAGAAACTTGATCACTTTCTTGCATGTTTTAGGTATTAGATGAAGAGCTGAAAGATAAAATTCAATACTTAAACCATAGGATTTGACTTGATTGTGTAGAGTCTTGAGAAAGTCACACCAATAAAGAAACCACGAATTTGATAATCGCATGCTTAATGAGCCTAAAAAAAACAAAAGCCCTAGAGAAATGGCAATTGGTTAGATTTAGGTATTTCACTTCACCTTTAAAGAGGGTTGTGATACTTCGATTGTTACGTTTTAAAATAACCAATTGAGGAAGAAGTGCTTGATTGATGCGTGGATTGGGTGATTGCTTGTTTTGTTTGTTTCCATGATTGTTTATTCGTTAGAGTAGATAGTTGATTAGTTTAATTTCAATCTCACGTATTGATCTGCTTAGCCTATCTTGAGGGGATAAGGCTCAATAGATCGACCTAGTCCTTATGGGAGATGACCTTGATTTGCTACAACGCCACTATTCGCTTGTAGCCCTATCAGTGAGGTTCTAAAGCACGATGGCCATCAACTCCATCTTCTTTTCATCTCCCTCTATTTTACTTCACATCCTTTCTAATATTCTCATAAGTTGAGCGATCTCCTTGTTCCTAGCTATTAGAACTTGTGAAGGATTAGACTTTCACTTGGATTACGACCTAGACTTTGACCTGAGGTAGAGGTTCTTTAGATTGCTCTCAAGATAGAAGTCTCCTGGTTGATGGACCACACTCGTAAACTTTGTTAGTCTTCCCTATCTTGATAGAAAGTGGAAAGTGCTTAGGATTAGCTCATCCAAATGCCTTCGAAAGGGAATTAAAGACTCAAAATAGAACATGCTGACTCATGGACTAAAAACCTAATATTGACAGTCTAGAATGCTGACTATATACCTTGAGTGTTGGTTATTAATAGGCCCTAAAGCAGACTGACCAATCTAAACCTACCTACAGGATACCGATGGGTTCCTTATTAGGCCCTTAAACTAACATCCTGACCTTTATCCTTTTCAGCTAAATATAGACTCAATCAAATGCAAATAGAATCCTAGGATACCACCGGGTTCCATGATGGTGTAAACGCCTGAAAATGGCATTTTATTTTTATAGCTCGATGAAGAAATTAACATCCCAATTTGAAAGCTTATGGGGTAGTCTCTATGAGAATTCGACTGGGTTCTCTAGGACAAGAGCTCACTCGAGTTCTTAGTCTCCCTCAGGTCAATACCTGTGCTCACTAGGCTAAGTCAGGCCTTAACTCAAACTAGACTTCCATGCCTAATTAATTATCATATGATAATTAATTATAGTTCCAATCTACCAAGGCAATGTAATTTAGATAAAACATAACCGAAATAGAATTAGGTCTCCCTTTCATAGGCTGATTCATGTAGGCTCCTCAAAAACTATAAAAAGGGGGCTAACCCTTTGTTTCGAAGAGGACGAAAAACCATTGAGAGTGGCATAAACCTAGAAAACAAAGAGAATTTCAGAATCCCCTTTTCTAAAAGAGAGATAGAGTGTGTTAGGAGAGGGGGAACCATATCAGTTCCACAAAGCGTCTTCTGCAGGGTTCCTGAAGGATTCAGGTAGGGTTATCCTGAGGGCACATTTTATGACCTTCACTGTCGTTCTTTTTGTTGCTCTTCATAAAATTTAGTTGATTATAATTTAGCAATGGTGTAATCCTTTTAAGTTAGCTTCATCCTCTCCCACTGTAACAACTTGAATAATTTTATCTTTTACCTATTTTCAATGACATTTTTCCTTGATTATTTGAATTTTTCTAATTGTTGCATGAATGCAGGTTAGTATGATTAAGCTTTAATTTCGAGTGTTGATTAGCAGAGTCGTTGGTGATGACAGGCAGTGATGGGATGCACCCCATCACATGACCATACCTTCACCCCCGAATCTAGAACCTTGGTTCCAAACCAAGGAGTCAGGATGGTTGCTACCCTAGGGATTGCTCGAGGGCCTTTCCAAGACCCTTTTTAAACAGCTTTAGTTCGGCCCTTCGTTATCCCTTCAGCATACCTATTGGTATGATCAATTTAGATAGGTGTTATAGTTTGTAAGTTTTCTTAAAACTCACTGGCGGCTTTATTAGCAAAAAGATTAAGGTTCTGTTTTACTGTTTCATTCGACATCTATTCCTACATTACTAACTGGGGAAAACGAATTTGGACGGCATTAGAATTTTCCTAGCCTAGAATCAGGGTTGTGATCTTATCCAAGAAGATTAGACCTGCACCTAGATTCAAGGTCAGGCTAAAGAGACTACCAAGGCCCAACCATAGGAGAACTGGACCTAGCCATACTCACTGAACCTGACCGGGTTCCTTCGCTAAGCCCAATGCCCAATTTCCTGTGGCCTCGTGAGCCCAACTCTGCTGTTTTTGTAAAGATAAAATAAAAAATATAATAAATCTAATTTTTAGAAGGCTGTAAAAGTATCTAGCAAACAAGCCCGAACCATTTGTGGGGCATTGCATTCCCGGGGAGGTGGATCCTTATAGTGGCGACTCATGAGGACTTTTTTTTAAGAGGGTCAGATTTGAACTTCAATACGTGAAATTATCTTAATTGTACTTACATTAGGCATATTTGCATTGTAAGACGCTACCTATCTGGGATCAACAACGTTTCTAGGCAACACCCTGATTCTACCCCTCAGGAAACTGGCTTATCACTATGTGGATCCATTTAGACTTTTAGCTGAGCAGATAGTTGCTTCTCCCACTCATGACCTACTTTTTTTATCCTTACGACTTGAAAAAGCAACCAAAATGTTCCAGTCATACCATGCACCCTATGGATGGCATACAAAGCGTTAAGTTGCGAGGGGATTGTTCGAAATGTGACATGAAACCTCTATAACAAGGAACTTTTTTTTAGGTTCAAAGCGTTGAGTTGCTAGGGGACTGTTCTAAATGTGACATGAAACCTCTGTAACATTGAACTCTTGTCTAGGTTGGAACTTATGTGTATGATTAGGAATGCATGTCCTTGTATGATTAAGCTTCTTTAGCCCAAAGGACTATGCACTCATACTATTAGTCTCAGGAGAGCCCAGATTAGGGAAAGTCACATCTTAAGAATTAGATTACTAATTGAAGTAGTTTTTGGGCCAATTAAGTCCTAAAAGGACTCTTGATCTAGAAATCGAAAAGGTTCCAATTCCAATTTAGAGTGCTTATTATGGTATTTTTTTTAAAAAAAGGATCCATGTCAAGCCCAGTAGAATCAGACCAGGATCCATCAGGGTTCAGTAACAGAGTTTGTCAGGTTACATGCATAAAAATTTAGTAAAAAGTTAGAAAAAAAAGGTGTAGGTTTTGGGCCTGGTTAGAACCCGACTGGAATCCAATTAGGAAGTCAGGTCAAGTGTCTATCCTTTTAGAGTCTACATTTATGGCAAGAAGTTGTATTCTGCACTAGCAGTGTTAGAGCTAGGTCCATAAATCAACATAGTTCATTTAGGGTCTTAGCACATCAGTTGTAGGATACTTGAGGTCAAAGAGTTGTGGATCATTAGACCTCATCACGCATAGTCCATGAGTCCATTTAAGCCCAAGGTGCATAACACGACCCATTAGACCTTTAGAGAACTAGCCTATTTTAGGTTGCATCCAATCGTGTATCATATTCATCAGTTCATAGTCCACACGTCATATTCGCTAGATCTAGAATCCTTATATGAGTCAACCTAGATCCACTCATGTGCCAAGACTAGCCCATTCTAGGCAAACTAAACCACAATCATGCTTTGGTCAGTATTGACATGTGATTCACCTAAGAAAGACTTGAATCCGACTTAGGCTTATAAGTCAACTCTTTAAGCCCAGCTTAGGACCTAATCTAGGATAAGGCCCAATTTCAGCCTAAAATCCCATATCTTAACTGAATTCCAACCTAGCCCTTAAAGGCAATTGAGTTGTTGTCTCCTTCTCTTCAAATTGCATGTCATTAACCATTTCCTTTAGCCCATATTCAACATGGTTGGCCACTTATAACATTTTACCTCTCCAAACTATCACCTTGTTTCTCAAGATAGGGAAGGCAAAGAAGGTATATGAGTGGAGTCTACAAAGTGGGTGAATTTTATCTTGAGAAGAGTGTAATAGAGATCCACCATTGGGTCAAATTCAAAATCCAAGTTGAAGTCTAATGCCTCACCAATTCCGATGGTAGAAGGTAACAAATTGGCTCAACTTGTAAAGATGGTAGAAAAAATGCAACCTAGGCTGGGTGATGGTTAGAAGAAGATAGAACTAATGGCCACCACACTCTAAACTCTTATGAAGAACACCGTAAAGGAAAGGTGAGAAACCTCACAACAGAGGAGGGGAAGATGATAAGAATAAGGAATAAAAAGGCAAAAAGAGCACTCCTTAAATCGATCCACAAGTAGATCGAATAGGACAACTGCTTAAGGAATCTGCCATGTTCAATAATCACTTTAATGACTATGCAGGATTCACTTCTATCCCAAAAGGGAAATTGCCCCCAAAATTCACTATGACAGACATCAAGTTCCTTGGAACTGAAACTATCATATGAGGAATTTCTTAGCGAAATGGCAATAAAAGAAATTGACAAGGACATCTTCCACATTATATGTCCTTGGATGTTCGACGAGGATGTGATGACGTGGTATAATATTGTAGACCCACAAAAGGTAACAAACTGAAATGATCTTCATAAAGAATTTCTACGCTAGTGTTCGTAAAATGCTAACCTACTAGTTACACTCAGAGACCTAGAGTTAACTAAGCAAAAGGAAAAAGCAAGCCTTTTTGACTTCCTTACCCGATGGAGGGCAAAAGTCGCCCATATGACTAACCGACTCTCAAAGGCATATCAAGTAAGGTTGTTTATCAGGAACCTCCAGCCCACATATAAATAGCACCTGCGATTCACGCTATTTGAAAAATTCATTGCACTAAGGAATGTAGGTATGTTGTTAGAAGAAGAATCAGCTAGGGAGGCACCTACCAAGACTGGTAGCAACTAGAAGACAACTATCAGAATATGGACACGAAAGACAATGGCTCCACTAGTACTGAGTTGCGTGCTCTAGCATTCTAACCTTTTCAGACCAGCAAAGTGAAAAGTAAGACCCATCGACTTACATAACGAGCATAGTTGAGTCCTAGCCCAAAATGCCTCCACACAAGAGGTCTTGAATTCTGTTGAATTTAGAAGATGTGATATGTCATGTTATGTGCTGAGTCTTAGAGTCATTCTCTTTTTGAATCCAAGTCTGATGTAACCTTGATTTATTGATAAAATCATCTTCTTGATCAGTTCTTTTTCATATTCTCATATTGATCTTTTCTAAAATGCTCTATTCGCTAACGAACGAAGAAAAAAAAAGAAGAGAGAAAAAAAGAGAAGGAAAGAAAAGAGGAGTTAGCTCAAAGACCTCACAAGGTGAGCAAGGCAAAAGGAGAGAGAGCAAAAAAAAAAAAGACTAAAGCTTTCAATTCATCATCTGAAAAATGGTAAAGCAACTTTTTACTTTACAAGGTGAGCTACTCTAAGCAGCACCAGCAAAAGCATTTGCCCAACATGGGAAGGATCATACTTACTTTACCAGACTAAGGGCTACTCCAACCAAAACTAGCAAAAGCAACTTCAGCTATCATTATTCTCTCACATCTAGGGCTTCTGTTATAATAAACAGAAATTGGGGGTTCCTTCAGATCATGAGCACTTTAATGCAAAATTAAAGGATACTCCTTCCTCAAAAGAAAGATTTTCTATCCTTGGTAATTCATACCTCCTAACCTAGCCTAATGCCGCAGTCACATGACTTTTTACCCCTCATCCTAAACCACAAAACATCACTATGCTTAACCAGTCATCTTCTATACCTTGGTCAGACCTTATCCAGTAGACCCTAAACTTAGTATGACACCTGCATGCATACGAGGTTAGTTCATCACATGTTCGCATAGTCATAATAGTCATGTCTGCATAGTCAGCACAATCATATCCTCATGGTCACCACAATTAATTCTGCACAGTCAGCACAATTAAGTCTAACCTAGGGTAGCAATTGCACATGCGGCAATACACGGGTCTTTAACCTGTTTGCTAAACCTTCATCTGCCTTGATCACTTGGGAACCTTACATTGAAGAAAATTGCAATAAGCCCTCACAGTGACCCTATAGGAAGGGCACACAACCCTGGTTAGCCATGAATCAACATTAAAGGTTCTCAAGGCAGTGTCAACAGACACCATAGAAGACATTTATACTTTGACCCTCGCCTCAATGGGGCTCAATCAAAGTGGGGGTTCTATCCTCAAAGAAGGCTTTATGCAAGCATCCTTATAGAAAGGACATCAACCTAACTTCATTTTATCAGGTAACAAAGTCCCAGGGGACTAGCCACAGAGGACACTTCATCCTTTTTATCTCACCAAGAAGATCAATGCCATCCCAACCTTCAACGGGTCTCCATTCCTTTCCAATGAAGAAGTCTTATGTAATCCTCTCTAGACAGGATCAGCAAGGAGGATGAGCTCTTCTCAAACTCATACTTAAAGGCACTTACAAGTAATGAAAACAAGAGAAAGTAAAGAAAAATGATAGAGAAAGGAGGACCACGATCTAGGAGTGAATAGAACACTCCACACGCCAAGCTATTTATAGGCAAAATAAGGAGGAAGAAGCCAAGGGAGGACCTGACCGGGTTCCCCACAACCCACATGAACATATTCCGCCACTATGAGTTAAAGTGCAAGCAAACAAGAAAGGTAAAAACAAAGTGCTGTCAAGCACGAGAACCCGATCGAGTTCCCCACACCTCACATGTGCATATTTCCTCGACAAAGAGCCAAAAACACAAACAAAAAGAAGAAAGCAAAAAAAGAAGACAAGCCAATGGGACCCGGTCGAGATATCTATGTGCATAGGGGGCTTACAAGCATCAAAAGAACACAAGGTTGCAAACAAAGAAAGCAAGGCCAAAGCATGAAAGGTGGTTAGCAAAACCCGACAGGGTTCCCATCTCCACATGATCATGTTTCTCTTTGAAAATACAAAAGAAGAAGAAGCCAAAGCAAAGAGGATCCAAGTGATAATCTACATCCATGAGCATCCAATGCGAAACATGCAATTTTAAGAAGAAAAGAATGGAATATTTATAAAAGTATTCCAAAATATTAAAGAAGAAGCCAAAGCAAAGAGCATCCAAGGGATAATCCACATCCATAAGCATCTAAAGCATACAAGAATGCAATACTAATGAAAGTATTTCAAAATATCCATCAAAATCAAATGCTAAAATTAATAGCCCCAATATAATGGGACATTTCACAATTTGCTTCACCAACAAAAAGGTCCGCTACTTCAGCGATACGGAAACATGCTCGACCAGCAAAGAGGTATGTTATTCCTGTGATACGGAAGTCTGCTAAAGGAAAAATCCATGAATTCGCTTAATTGGCAAAAAGATCTGCTACTCCAACGATACGAAAACTTGCTCAACCAGCAAAACCGTTCGCTATTCCACTGATATTGATAAATTCACAATTTGCTTGGCCAGTAAAAAGATCCGCTACTCTAGCGATGCGAAAATCTTTTCGACAGGCAAAGAAGTCTACTATTCAAAAGATTCAGAAACCTGCTAAAGCATAAGTTCATGAATTTGCTTAACCGATGAAAAGGTGATGGAGATCCCTCCATGCCCTTCATTTAAAAAGAAGAAAATCAATTAGGTAATCTCAATATACTGCTTAAAGGATGAATAAATCATCCAAATTTTGTTTAAGTATTGAAACTGCAGGACAACGATTAATTCCGGCAGCTAGCCCATTTTTGTGTGCTTAATTACTCAGGCCTCCTTAAGGTTTAAGTCTAATATTTGTTAGTGGGATTGAAGTTCAAGAAGTCAACTTTGCACCAAAACAAGTTTCATCGCATTTGGACTTCATTTACCCATTCAAATTAGAAAATAAACCCAAGGTGTCCAAACAGCCCAGCAGGACCAGAATATACACGGTTTTGTTCACCTCATAACTTAAGCTACATTGTGGCTTAAGTCTTGAATTTTTACATTTCTGGAATCCTCATGGTGTCTACTTTCAGGTCCAAGCATTAGTTTTCAATCATACCAACAAAAGGATGGGAGATTAAGGCCTTTTGTCAAACTAGTCAGTTTTGGCTCTAAACTGCGTCGTTAAATGTTTAAGCTAAATTACCTTACTTAAACATGCTATAACCTTGATTTCTTTGTTGGCGAGGGGGGGTTATACACATCAGAAAGTTAACCCCCATGTTCTGAAAACCAAATCATACTCACTTTTGATAAGCTTAAACCTAGTCCAAAAACCGGCCAAATTCTGTGCGTGAACCCGGTTCACTCAAACGAGTTTATTTTGGGTTCAGCTGTGAGAATACTCCTTTCAGCTAGTGTGACACACCTTTCAAATCTTGGCATATGTCCCTAGGCATCAATCATGGGCAACAAACCTTGGGAAGAATGACCAGTGAGGAGCAAGCAGCAAAAGAAGTTGTCTCTTGCATGCTATTGGCTAGACAAAAAGGAAGCTTCGCTTTACGACTGGCCGATGGGATTCTAGCTAGCTTTCAACATGTTTAAGCTTAAGTATGAGTAGATTAATATGTAATAAACATTAGTATTGCTTTACTTTATGCTTTGGATGTATTTAGAATAGCTTAAGCAAGCTTTGCACTTAACTAGCTCTAAACCGGTTGTATTAGGCTAATTAATACCTTTCCTTTCTAGTAAGGAAAGCTCTAGCGTATGTGTGAGTTTGCAAGCAGTTTTAGGCATGTAGATAAGGGCACACGGCCCCCCCTTGAAGTTTCATAACCTATGTTGAATGCAAAATTCAGTTTAAGAGCTTCTAGCTTTCTCTATTCAAATACTTCACCTGCTTATCCTTAATTTGGTCGATTAAGGTGGCGATCAAGCAAGTCCTAAGCTTTGTTAAGTAGTGTTTCTGTCTCTTAACTAAAGAATAGGAACCCTAAGCTTGTGTTTGGTGGTCATTCTGTATCCAAACATTGAGTTTAGTTCTATCCATTTCATTGTTCTTTCAAACAATTTCAAGAAGATTAAAGGTGAGTTTGCTAGCCTAATTTTGAGTTAGTGATTCTTAACTTTGAATCTATTTCAATTTCATTCATTCACAAGCCTTCCATACATCCATTTCCATGGTTAACCAAAGCTAAGGCTATCCCCTTTGGCCTAGCTTCCATCATAAACATCAAGCCAAACTTAAACCGTGTAACTTGATAAAACCAGCTCCGCTCAGCAGCAAATTGGCACGGCCATACCGTGCCTACTAGCATGACCATGCCACTCCTGGCCGTGTTGTGTTACTTGTTTCAAGTCGTGTTCTTGGTGGGCTTTAGCTTGGTTTCTTCCTTTCCTTGAGACATACTGCATCCCATCTATTTGTTGCCTCACAACCAGCATATTACGTACCCTTTTCCTTGAGTTTTCCTTGATTGTATTCTCCTTCGGTTTTAAGCCTTCACTCTTAAATTGAGTTTTAGCATAGACCCTTGAGAGATACATCATATTTGGTATCAGAGCAAAGGTTTCACCTTGGCCTTGTATGCCCTTCCACTTCCACAAATCATTAATCCATTCCCCTTCTACAGAAAATAAGTTCCTACTTTGTTTAAGCAACCTTCTTCAAGCATGACTTCACCAAGCATGTCCTTGGAAGAAAGGTTTGAAGCTTTGATGAAGCAAAATTAGTTTCTATCTAGAAATATTCAATATGATGCCAAAAAGGATCAAGAAACTCAAGCTCAAAATAAGTACCTCCAAAAACAGCTTGATGCATATTTGAAGCAAAAGTAATAGGCCAATGAAGAACCACTCCAATCTAATTTCGAAGGGAAAGAACATGTGCTTAGCAATACTCTTGATTCATCTAGTGAGGATGAACCATTGAGAATGACTAACCAAACTCCACGGTTTCAAGCTAACTCTAACGATTTCAGAAATTTCAGAATTTGAAGGCAAGCTTGATCTTGAAGATTTTTTGGATTGGTTACATATAGTTGAAGGAGTTTTTGAGTACAAGGACATCCCAGAAGACAACAAGGTAAAGTTCATTGCTTTAAGGTATCATAAGTATGCTTCTCTTTGGTGGACTAACTTGTGTGCCAAAAGAGTTAGAGAAACGAAGTCAAAAATCAGAACTTGGGTGAACATGAAATGCCTGCTGAAGGCTCGGTTTCTTCCTCCTACTTATGTTCCAGATTGTTACTCTCAACTCCACCACTTGAACCAAGGTAACTTGAGTGTAGAAGAATACATTTGTGAATTTGAAAAGCTTGTGATTAAGTGTGATATTCAAGAACCAGAAGAACAAACAATTATTAGATACTTGGGAGGTCTTGATCCTAGGTATGCTAATATTGTTGATTTGCAAGATTACTCTTCTTTTGATGAGGTATTTGTGCTAGCTCACAAGGTGGAGCAACAAAAGAAGAACAAACAGCTCCCAAGACATGAAATCCAAAGCCATCACCATACGAACAAACCTTGAACAAGGGGAGTTACTCTTACACCCCTAAGCCCACGGCACCCATTTCCCTTGCTCCACAAAAAAGCCAAACTCCACAAAAAGACTTACCCCCACAACCCACACAAAAACCCATTCCTAAAGTATTCCAAGATGTTTTAAGTGCCAAGGCTTTGGCCACTTAGCATCAGATTGCACAAATTGAAGATATGTTACTCTAACTAAATGGAAGGCACTAGAGGAGGTTGAATCAGAGAAGGAAAATGAAAGGATGATAGAGATGATTTTGAGGAGCTAGTGGTCGAAGCATATGAAGGAGAAATGCTTACTTTAAACACCAACCATCCACCAAGAAGTAAGGAGCATTTCAACCTTCTTATCACTTTTCATGAACCACCAACCTTTTTCCCTACTCCACCCACACCCAAAACACTCAACCCAAATTTCTGTCAATCCACTTCAGAACCATTACTAAAAGCTCCTAATTCTGAATTAAGAGCATTTGAAGAAGTGGTTCAAAGCATATTCAAGCATTCCCCTATGTGCAACACTCACATCAGCAAGGGGCATGAGAAAAAAGGAGTCTCTAAGTTCAAAGGAGACTTATTTGAATGGTCGATTCTATTGAAACCATGCAATGAAGCAACAAGAGGAGGTAATTACCTAAACTGATTTGTGGACAAATCTTTTTAACAAGGGGAGGATGATGGAGATCCCTCCATGCCCTTTATTTAAAAAGAAGCAAATCAATTAGGTAATCTCAATGTGCTGCTTAAAGGATGAATAAAACATCCAAATTTTGTATTGAAACTGCAGGGCAAGGGTTAATTCCAGCAGCTAACCCGTTTTTGTGTGCTTAATTACTCAGGCCTCCTTAAGGTTTAAGTCTAATATTTTTTAGTGGGATTGAAGTTCAGGAAGTCAGCTTTGCACCAAAATAATTTGGACTTCATTTACCTATTTAAATTAGCAAATAAACCCAAGGTGTCCAAACTGCCCAGTAGGACCAGAATATACACGGTTTTGTTCACCTCATAACTTAAGCTACATTGTGGATTATGTCTTGAATTTTTACATTTTTGGAATCCTCATGGTGTCTACTTTCGGGTCCAAGCATTAGTTTTCAATCATACTAACAAGAGGATGGGAGATCAAGGCCTTTTGTCAAACCGGTCAGTTTTGGCTCCAAACTGTGCGGTTAAATGATTAAGCTAAATTACCTTACTTAAACATGCTGTAACCTTGATTTCTTTGTTGGTCGGGGGGGGGGGGTTATACACATCACAAAGTTACCCCCCATGTCCTGAAAACCAAATCATACTCACTTTTGATAAGCTTAAACCTAGTCCAAAAACCAGCCAAATTCTGTGCGTGAACCCGGTTCACTCAAACGAGTTTATTTTGGGTTCAGCTGTGAGATTACTCCTTTGCAGCTAGTGTGGCACACCTTTCAAATATTGGCACACATCCCTAGGCATCAATCATGGGCTGAAAACCTTGGGAAGAATGACCAATGAGGAGCAAGCAGCAAAAGAAGTTGTCTCTTGCATGCTATTGGCTAGACAAAAAGGAAGCTTCAGTTTATGGCTAGCCGATGGGATTCTAGCTAGCTTTCAGCATGTTTAAGCTTAAGTATGAGTAGATTAATATGTAATAAACATTATTATTGCTTTACTTTATGCTTTGGATGTATTAAGAATAACTTAAGCATGCTTTGTACTTAACTAGCTCTAAACCGGTTGTATTAGGCTAATTAATACCTTTCCTTTCTTGTAAGGAAAGCTCTAGTGTATGTGTGAGTTTGCAAGCAGCTTTAGGCATGCACATTAGGGCACACGGCCCCCCTTGAAGTTTCATAACCTATGTTGAATGCAAAATTCAGTTTGAGAGCTTCTAGCTTTCTCTCTTCAAATACTTCACTTGCTTATCCTTAATTTGGTCGATTAAGGTGGTGATCAAGTAAGTCCTAAGCTATGTTCAGTGGTGTTTCTGTATGTTAACTAAAGATTAGGGACCCTAAGCTTGTGTTTAGTGGTGATTCTGTATCCAAACATTGAGTTTATTTCTATCCATTTCATTGTTCTTTCAAACAGTTTCAAGAAGATTAAAGGTAGGTTTGCTAGGTTAATTTTGAGTTAGTGATTGTTAACTTTGAATCTCTTTCAATTTCATTCATTCACAAGCCTTCCATACATCAATTTCCATGGTTAACCAAAAGCTAAGGCTATCCCCTTTGGCCTAGCTTCCATCATAAACATCAAGCCAAACTCAAACCATGTAACTTGACAAAACCGGCTCCGCCCAGCAGCAAATTTGCACGGCCATACCGTGCCTCCTAGCATGACCATGCCACTCCTGGCCGTGTTGTGTTACTTGTTTTAAGTCGTGGTCTTGGTGGGTTTTAGCTTGGTTTCTTCCTTTCCTTGAGACGTACATCATCCCATGTGTTTGTTGCCTCATAAATAGCATATTACGTAGCCTTTTCCTTGAGTTTGCCTTGATTGTATTCTCCCTTGTTTTTAAGCTTTCACTCTCAAATTGAGTTTTAGCGTAGACCCTTGAGAGATACATCATATTTGGTATCAGAGCAAAGGTTTCACCTTTGCCTTGTATGCCCTTCCACTTCCACAAATCATTAATCCATTCCCCTTCTACACAAAATCAGTTCCTACTTTGTTTAAGCAACCTTGTTCAAGCATGACTTCACCAAGCATGTCCTCGGAAGAAAGATTTGAAGTTCTGATGAAGCAAAATGAGTTTCTATCTAGAAAGATTCAAGAGGATGCACAAAAGGATCAAGAAACTCAAGCTCAAAATAAGTACCTCCAAAAACAGCTTGATGTATATTTGAAGCAAAAGCAATAGGCCAATGAAGAACCACTCCAATCTAATTTCAAAGGGAAAGAACAAGTGTTTAGCGATACTCTTGATTCATCTAGTGAGGATAAACCATTGAGAATGACTAACCAAACTCCACGGTTTCAAGCTAACTCCAACGATTTCAGAATTGAAATTCCAGAATTTGAAGGCAAGCTTGATCTTGAAGATTTTTTGGATTGGTTACATACAGTTGAAAGAGTTTTTGAGTGCAAGGACATCCCAGAAGACAACAAGGTAAAGCTGATTGCTTTAAGGCTTCATAAGTATCCTTATCTTTGGTGGACTTACTTGTGTGCCAAAAGAGTTAGAGAAACGAATTCCAAAATTAGAACTTGGGTGAAGATGAAATCCAAACATAAGGCTCGGTTTCTTCCTCCTACCTATGTTCAAGATTGCTACTCTCCACTCCACCACTTGAACCAAGGTAACTTGAGTGTAGAAGAATACACACGTGAATTTTAAAAGCTTGTGATTAAGTGTGATATTCAAGAACCAGAAGAACAAACAATTGTTAGATACTTGGGAGGTCTTGATCCTAGGTATGCTAATATTGTTGATTTGCAAGCTTACTCTTGTTTTGATGAGGTATGTGTGCTAGCTTACAAGGTGAAGCAACAAAAGAAGAACAAATAGCTCCCAAGACATGAAAATCCAAAGCCATCACCATATGAACAAACCTTGAACAAGGGGAGTTACTCTTACACCCCTAAGCCCACGACACCCATTTCCCTTACTCCACAAAAAAGCCAAACTCCACAAAAAGACTTACCCTCACAACCCACACAAAAACCCCTTTCTAAAAGTGTTCCAAGATGTTTTAAGTGCTAACGCTTTGGCCACTTAGCATCAGATTGTACAAATCGAAGATATGTTACTCTAGCTGAATGGAAGCCAATAGAGGAGGTTGGATCAGAGAAGGAAAATGAAAGGCATGATGGAGATGACTTTGAGGAGCTAGTGGTCGAAGCAGATGAAGGAGAAACGCTCACTTTAAACACCAACCATCCACCAAGAAGTAAGGAGCATCTCAACCTTCTCATCACTTTTCATGAACCACCAACCTTTTTCCCTACTCCACCCACACCCAAAACACTCAACCTAAATTTCTGTCAATCCACTTCAGAACCATTACTAAAAGCTCCTAATTCTGAATTAAGAGCATTTGAAGAAGTGGTTCAAAGCATATTCAAGGAGTCCCCTATGTGCAATACTCACATCAGCAAGGGGCATGAGAAGAAAGGAGTCTCTAAGTTCAAAGGAGACTTATTTGAATGGTTGATTCTATTTCAACCATACAATGAAGCAACAAGAGGAGGTAATTACCTAAACCGATTTGTGGACAAATCCTTTTAACAAGGGGAGGATGATGGAGATCTCTCCATGCGCTTGATTTAAAAAGAAGCAAATCAATTAGGCAATCTCAATATGCTGCTTAAAGGATGAATAAATCATCCAAATTTTGTATTGAAACTATAGGGCAAGGGTTAATTCCAACAGCTAACCCTTTTTTGTGTGCTTAATTACTCTGGCCTCGTTAAGGTTTAAGTATAATATTTTTCAGTGGGATTGAAGTTGAAGACGTCAGCTTTGCACCAAAACAAGTTTCATCCCATTTGGACTTCATTTACCTATTCAAATTAGCAAATAAACCCAAGGTGTCCAAACTGCCCAGCAGGACCAAAATATACACGGTTTTGTTCACCTCATAACTTAAGCTACATTGTGGCTTAATTCTTGAAGTTTTACATTTTTGGAATCCTCATGGTGTCTACTTTCAGGTCCAAGCATTAGTTTTTAATCATACCAACAAGAGGATGGGAGATCAAGGCCTTTTGTCAAACCGGTCAGTTTTGGCTCCAAACTGCGCGGCTAAATGTTTAAGCTAAATTACCTTACTTAAACATGCTATAACCTTGATTTCTTTGTTGGCATGGAAGGGGGGTGGGGTTTATACACATCACAAATTTACCCCCCATGTCCTGACAACCAAATCATACTCACCTTTGATAAGCTTAAGCCTAGTCCAAAAACCGGCCAAATTCTGTGCGTGAACCCGGTTCACTCAAACGAGTTTATTTTGGGTTCAGTCGTGAGATTACTCCTTTGCAGCTAGTGTGGCACACCTTTTAAATCTTTTCACACGTCCTTAGGCATCAATCATGGGCTGCAAACCTAGGGAAGAATGACCAGTGAGGAGCAAGCAGCAAAAGAAGTTGTCTCTTGCATGCTATTGGCTAGACAAAAAGGAAGCTTCAGTTTACGGCTAGCCGATAAGATTCTAGCTAGCTTTCAGCATGTTTAAGCTTAAGTATGAGTAGATTAATATGTAATAAAAATTCGTATTGATTTACTTTATGCTTTGGATGTATTTAGAATAGCTTAAGCAAGCTTTGTACTTAACTAGCTCTAAACCGGTTGTATTAGGCTAATTAATACCTTTCCTTTCTAGTAAGGAAAGATCTAGTGTATGTGTGAGTTTGCAAGCAGCTTTAGGCATGTACATTAGGGCACACGATCCCCCCTTGAAGTTTCATAACCTATGTTGATTGCAAAATTCAGTTTGAGAGCTTCTAGCTTTCTCTCTTCAAATACTTCACTTGCTTATCCTTAATTTGGTCGATTTAGGTGGTGATCAAGTAAGTCCTAAGCTTTGTTAAGTGGTGTTTCTGTATCTTAACTAAAGATTAGGGACGCTAAGCTTGTGTTTGGTGGTGATTCTGTATCCAAACATTGAGTTTAGTTCTATCCATTTCATTGTTCTTTCAAACAGTTTCAAGAAGATTAAAGGTGGGTTTGCTAGCTTAATTTTGAGTTAGTGATTCTTAACTTTGAATCTCTTTCAATTTCATTCATTCACAAGCCTTCCATATATCCATTTCCATGGTTAACCAAAGTTAAGGCTATCCCCTTTGGCCTAGATTCCATCATAAACATCAAGCCAAACTCAAACCGTGTAACTTGACAAAACCAACTCCGCCCAGCAGCAATTTGGCACGGCCATACCATGCCTACTAGCATGACCGTGCCACTCCTGGCCGTGTTGTGTTACTTGTTTTAAGTCGTGGTCTTGGTGGGTTTTAGCTTGGTTTCTTCCTTTCCTTGAGACATACATCATCCCATGTGTTTACTGCCTCGCAACCAGCATATTACATACCATTTTCCTTGAGTTTGCCTTGATTGTATTCTCCCTTAGTTTTAAGCTTTCCTCTTAAATTGAGTTTTAGCATAGACCCTTGAGAGATACATCAAAAGGTTTGCTACTTGAGTAAGACGGAGAGATAATTCACAAAAGTTTCCTAACCAACAAAAGGTCCGCTACTCCAGCGATGCGGAAAGCTACACGATAGGCAAAAGGTTTGCTAGTCCAGCGATGTGGAGAGATTCACAAGGTTGCTTGACCAGCGAAAAGGTCCGTTACTCCAGCGATATGGAGAGATAAAGTCACTAGCTTGCTTGACCCGCATAAGGGTCCGCTATTCCAACGATACAGAAACTTACTTGACCAGCAAAAGGTTTGCCTAGCCATACGATGAAATAAATTCATAAATTTGCTTGATCGGCAAGAAAGGTTCAATACTTCGGCAACTAGGAAATCTACTGTCTGCCAAGTTAAGGGTAAAATGCACCAAGCACTGTCATAGCAAAGGTAGATAGGCGCCAAGTCTCAGCATCCTTACCAGTTAGACACAGATCCTATATCATCACAACGAGACAAATATTGCAAAAAGCAACTATTCATTTTGACCTTCGCTATACCCTGGCTTGGCCAAAGTTGGGGCTAACTATGGATGCCAAAAATGGCATTTTATTTTTACAGTCCGATGATGAAACTTATGGGTCAATTTGAATGCTTTAGGGTAATAAATAGAAAGAAATAAACACAGGTCAAAGCCATGGGAAGAACTGGCCCAATGGGCCAGTCTCTATAAAAGCCCGGTCGGGTTCTCTAGAATAAGAGCTCGCCTAGGTTCCTGTTCTCCATTTGGCCAAGACCTATTCTCATTAGACTAAGTCAAGCAAACCTTAACTCCAACTAGACTTCTGTGCCTAATTAACTAATATCTGTTAATTAATTAGAGTTTCAGTCTACCAAGACAGTCTGATTTAGATGAAATTTAATCGGAACAGGATTACGTCTCCCTTTCCTAGGTTGATTCATGTCGCCTCCTCAACAACTATAAAAGGGGGTTGACCCCTTGGTCGAGAGAGGACCAAAAGTCATTGAGAGCAGCATAAAGCTTAAAAAAGGGAGAGATTTAGAATTCCCTTTTCTAAGAGAGAGAGTGTGTGTGTATGTGTGTGTGTGTGTGTGTGTGTGTGTGTGTGTGTGTGTGTGCGTGTGTGTGTGTGTTAGGAGAGGGAAATCACATCAGTTCCATAAAGCGTCTTTTGCTGGGTTCCTAAAGGATTCAAGTAGGGTTATCTTGAGGGCACATTTTATAACTTCTCTCCCTTTCTTTTTGTTGTTCCTTATAAAATTTAGTGGATTACAGTTTGGCAAAGATGTTATCTTTTTAGGTTAGTTTGGTACCAGCTCGCTGTAACAATTTGAACAATTTTACCTTTTGCTTATTTTGAATGACATAGTGCCTTGATTATATGAATGATTCTAATTTACTATATAAATGCAAGTTAGTATGATTAAGCTTTTAATTTCTCGTATTGATTAGTAGAGATCGTTAGTGATGACAGGCCGTGATGGGATGTACCACATTACATCGTCGTATAGTCGCCCCCGAGAGTTAGGATGGTCCCCACCCTAGGGATTGGTTGGGCCCCTTTCGAAAACCCTTTTGAGGTAGCTTCAATTCATCCCTTTGACGTCCCTTCGGCATCCGTATCGATATGATATACTTCGAAAGGTGTTATGGTTTGTAAGTTTTCCTAAAACTCACTCACGACTCTATTAGCAAAAAGGTTAATGCTTCTTTTTTTACAGTTTCATTTGGCATCCGTTCTTGCATTGCTAAATTGGAAAAAACTGATTTAGACCATGGCAGTAGAATTTGCTTGGACTAGAATTGAGGTTCTGATCTAACCTAGGAACCTACCTAGGTTCCTAGATCAGACATGTACCCACATTCTAGGTTAGGCTGAAGAGACTGCTATGCCCAATTACAGGAGACCTGGACCTGGTCCTGCCCAGAGAACTTGATGGGGTTCCTTGGCCAGGTCTAAGGGCCAATTTCCTATGGCCCCGAGTGCCCACTTTTGTCTTTTCTGTAAAAGTACATAGTAAACGAACCTAAACCATTTGTAAGGGATTGCACCCCCGAATAGGTGGGTCCTTATAGATGGCCCAAAAATGACTTATGTTCTTCTAAATTCTAATTGAAGCCCATGTTAATAGATAGTAGAAATCTCTGCCAAGTTCTCCTACAATAGGCCTAAATTCTGCCCTTTTTCCTCGACAATGATTGGCATGAAAACTCTCTTTTTTACCCTACAACGAGCCAGGCTTTTTCAACCTCAGCTGAGTCCTCCACTATGACCCCTTATACCTTAAACTAGGGCTAGAACTAATTCAGGTCCCAGGTTAAGAGCCCTTTCAGGCTCAATTGGCCTCAAAGCCACTTTGGTTCCTAACCCTATTCACTATGTTTGACTTTTCCTAACCTAGGCTCTCCTAAGACCTAAAGCATCAATGCATACAGCTTAGGGCTAACATAGTTCAGTTATAAAAGAAACATAAGCAAGCACACATATGAATTCCATCCTCAGCCAGAATTCTAAGTTACACGTAGTTCGCGTAAGGTTTAGAATAGTGCTCCCATGACCCAAATACTTTGTGCATCATCCAAGAGGTGCATGGCAAGACTAGAAGATTTTGGTTGCTTCCCTAAATCATGTGGACTAGGAAGTGTGTCGTGAGTGGGTGAAATAATCGCAGACACAGTTGGAGGTCTAAGCGGACACATTGAATTAACCGACTTTTTTCTTGAGGGGTAAAAGCTGGGTCTGATACTAGAGGCGTTGTTAATCATATCAAGGCAACATCTTTTAATGCAAGAATGCCTAATGCAAGTATAACTAAAATAATTTCCCTTATTGAATTTCAAATCTCGCCTTCTTTATAAAAAAATAAAATAAAAAAAATTTCCCAGTAGAGTCGCCACTGTGAGAACCCCAACCCTAACGAACCTATCTCGGGGTGTGATTCCCCATGAACGGTCGTACTCGTTTGCTAGGTGCTTTATTGTTTTTTTTTAAGTAAATAGGATTTGATTTACTTTTGTTCATTTTGTTAGCAAAGGTGCAAAAATGTTGCTACAGGAACTGCGGATCAAACCTAGTGGGCTGGGCACGAGATCTGACCCCGGAACTCGGTTGGGTTCCTAAGTCAGAGCTTAATCCAACTCCTTGAGCTAGATCCTGGCAGTAGCTACTACCTAGCCCTAGAATTAGGCATGCAAATGTGATCCAGGAACTTGGCTAGGTTCTTGGGCTAGAATTGAGATCGAATCCAAGTCCAGATAGTTCTATTATGGGGATCCTGAACCAATTTGCCCAATTAAAAAGTGTGCAAAAGAAAATAAATAAAAATAATAAGAAAATGATGAAACACTAACCAATAGAGTCGTCGGTGAGTTTTAGGAAAACTTACAAACAAAGTCTACCCTTCAAAGTGAACCATAAACCAATAGGGACAATCGAAAGGGACAACGAAAGAAACAACTGGTTCACCTCAAAAAGGTTTTCGAAAGGTCCCTGACTAATCCCTAGTGTGTAGACCATCTTGACTTCATAGGCTAAACTGAGGATCAAGAACCGAAAATGATGGCATTGTGATGTGATGGAGTGCATCACATCATTGTTCGTTATCACGGACAACCTCTAGTATTCAATACGGGAAATTAGATCTTGTTTACACTATCACACAAACATCCAGCATATTAGCATCAATCATGTTGCATAATGTAAATTAAAGGTACAATACTAGTTCAGAAAAATGCAAAATAAAGGAAGTAATTACAGCGGGAGGTGAACTATCTAAAAATTACATCTTTGCCAACTTAAAATCAAAAATCATGAAAAGAAATAAGGAAAAAGAATAGAGGGAGGATTGAAGTTACACCCTTAGGATAACCCACCTGATTTACCTAGGAACCTAGCAAAGTGGCTCCTTTTAATGATTAACCAGATGTGTCCTTCTTAGGGCTCTCAATGTATGAAGTACTTCGCTCAGGATTTCTCCTACTTTCTACCTCTCTAATTTCCAATACCCTTCTACTTGAAATTTCTTGTGATTTTGCATTGCTCTCAATGAAGAATATTTACTACTAATTTGGTGCCAATTTCTGATGCATAGGTAACCCATTTTTTATAGTGTTTGAGGGGATAGTCTGAATTTATTTAGAGAAATGAGACTTGATCCTAGTCCCATTGATATTAATCTAAATGAGTGAATTAATTCAACTAAGATTTTGATTAACATGGTAAACTAATCAGCCTAGGATTCTAATTAATTAATACTGTTTAGATAGACACAATCTCGGAGTGTAGAAAAAAATAAAGTGAACCGGTCAGGTTTCTCCTGTTGGGTTAGACCCATTAGGCTAGTTTCTCGTGCTCTCATTTGTTTTCTTTTATTTCAAACTATATTTTTAATGATCACTCTACTAGACCCCCAAGTACAAAAGTTGCGGTATTACTGTCGTCATTAGGTAATTAAAAAGAAGACGAGATTTTTAGGTGTCTACACGTTATAGTAATTAGCAACGATTAACTCTAAAACATGAGCAATTACCTCGACCATGGTCATTGCTTGATATCGTCAGGACCTTATAAGTAGTCCCTAGGCCTATAATGACTAAATATTGAACAAATAACTATAGAACTTAACTAAAGGAAGGGCAGCTAATTTTTTTTTCAAATACTCGTTGTCACTTGTAATTGTACATTATCTAAGGTTCCGTGTACAATTGCTTCAAATAGATTATTGAAAAATATCCCAAAACCATGAGCTACCACTTGGGAGACGATGCATGTGGTAGCAAACTAATATTTGAAATATAACTGAGCCGCTTATATAATACATATGGCTCAATGAGTCGCACTCCAAGAGGACTCAAGTCAAATTCAAATTTCAACCCGATGAACAAGAAAGACTTCTTCGATAATGGGCCAGTATATCTAACTCGGATAGTACCTATTAGAGCCGAAACTAGAACATTGTAAGTGCAAATACAAGAACCGTTTATTTGTTTAGATGGCAATTGTTACGTAAAATTCATTCTAAACACAAACATCCATCTTGAGCAAGGGAAAAAAAAAACAACACTACGAGTCCACAACTCTAAGAGAATTGGTGTTTTACCTCAATTTAATTAAAGCCTAGGGAAAAAGGACATACAGAGGGAGTGAGCGAATCACGCGGTCAATGAGTAATCAACATTCAAAACCTTTAAACGTTATAAGTATCTATAATGGATACTACAAATTAATAGTTTGGTTGTCCAGCAGGATGACACTGCATCAAGCCATCAACCTAGCAAATCACCTAGCACCGATAAATAACGAAAAGTCACATATGCAAACCAATTTTAGCAAAAATGTAAATGTACTTCATAGTTATTTAAATAACTCACACACTAATTTTAAAATCATCACAAGCAAAGATATAACTTTTGGTTCAAGTGAACTCATTTTGGAAGCTAAACTTCATTCCACAACAATTTGCAACCAATTCTTTGTTACATTGGCTACTCACTCCATTGAATAAAAGATGCTTTACATGCATTACACTATATCTAGACACTAGTGCTCTCTACACTAGGGTGACCGCAACCATTTGACATTTAGGTTCCTGGGAACTACTAAAGTCAAGGAGGAGTTGCACTAACATGGATGACACCAGTTAGTTTGGAATCCCGGACTATGTGTTGTGTTGTGGCCTCGTATGACCAAGCACCCCCAGTTAGTACTAGACCAACCAAGACTACATAGGTTAATTAGGAGCTCCCAAACACATCATGAGTCATAGGGTGCAAAACTTTCTAGCCCTTAAAGTCGTTTCATCAAAATATCTTACTTAAAAAGGGAGACTCAAAGAGACCCCACACCTTAGAATTTATTCATTTCAATATTCCCACTCTAAAGAAGTAAGTCCGCGTGGTTTGTAAACAATTTTAATTGAGGTAAAGCCATAATTTCTGTGGTACTCAAAGCTCAATGAGTAATAGTAACACTTTGGTTATAAAACTAAAACTTGTCAAATTCAAACTAATTTAAACCATTCAAATCACACCCAACCAACCAACCATAAAATTACTTTTGCCAATGAAAACCAACTAGTGTATAAAACTCATAAGTTTAATTCAATTCATGTTCACACCTAAGTTGGTTCAAGCCACAATCAAACACACTTAGCTCAATTCACATTCAAATGCTATTCTAGTAAATGATAATCACGTCCATCAAATAGGCCACGTAAAATGAATACTGAAGTATACGTCCAAGTTGAATACCTATTAGTAGGTTTAGTCCAATTTCTTGTAACTTTTCTCAAGTTTAGGTGTTGTTTTGTTTTCCTAAATTCTTTCATGCTTAGGTTCAATTCTAGTTCACGTCATTTTGGGTTCAGGCTTGGTTCAAATCCAATTTAATTTCATTCAAATTCTTTCAATTTTTTAGTGAATCATATAACAATGCCAACCTAATAGTTGCTACAATTGAACGAGATCAAATTGTCTATAGAACAATTTATCTAAATCGATTCGGAGCTGGACTAGCTTTCTGAATTGACCAGCAAGTAGAACCATGTTATTATATTCTGTCAGAAACAAAACAACAGCAACACACATTTCTAACTTAAATTTAAGCTTCTACCATATTAAAATTAACTACACCCCCACAGCCCAATTCATGGCCTCAACACCAACAAAAGCACAAATTTACACATTGTTGGCAAGAAGTGTATAAATAAAATAAAAGAAAAAAGAACATCACGAAGTGCAAAAGGTTCTTTAGACTGAATTCCATTTCCTCCTTCAAATTGCCAAAAATTTCGCCTCGAATAACAATCTGCAACAACTCAAATTTTGTTGAAATCCTCACAAATCCACACATATAGTTACATATTTCTAACCCCAGCTTGACCATAAAATTGACAAAGCACATTTAGTTCACAATTACTATTAATTTGGTAATGAAGGCTACTCACCTTGAAGTCATAGGATTAGAGATGAAATTGATTAAAAGTCGGGGTGCCTTCACCCGATTCTTGCTTCCCTCTTCGTATTTTTCTTCTTCCTTCGTCTTCTACTCCTACCTATGCCTTCTTTTTCTTTTTCTTCTTCTCTGTCTCTGTCTCTCTGTCTCTGTCTCTCTCTCTCTTTCTCTCTCTCTCTCTCTCTCTCTCACACACACACACACACACACACACACACACACACACAAAAACAAGCACAACTCTCTCCCTCTTCCCTCTCCATCGGTTAGTGTATGCATGGGATGATTGTGCGTGTCTGTCTGTGTGTGTGTCTACTTTTTGAAAGCAAAAGAACCAAAAGGACTAGAACTCGCTTCTTTTTCTTTTCCCTCTATGTTAATTTTCCTAGCCAAACTAAACCCCCCACTTCCCCCCTTTTTGTAACCAACTAGCTAAAGGGAAATAAAGTGGTTAGCCTACTATAAATCTAAGTGAGATCTTCGGTGTTAGGCTTCTCAAAGATTTGGCTTGCAGGTTAAATTAGGGAATTCCTAGTCCACACTAGTCACACATAAAAACACACAAAAAAAGAGTATAACAATTTAACTCATTTGAACCTCCCATATTTAGCTAATCAACCTAATTTATTAACAAAACTAATTAGTCTAGTTACCTATATAATTAATCGACTAAAATTTCCCAATTCTTACATTGTATTTCTAGAGTCATTACGTATTAGAGAGAAAAAGTTCATTCATTTTGAAAATAAGTTTTGCAATAAGTGTGTGTCTTGTAAGTTGGGCAAGAGTTGTCGATTACCTTATTCTGAAGCAGAACATCAGTATAGAACTCCTTTTTATGTAGAGCATTTTAGATGTTTGGCGATAGCTCGTGCCCTCATTTACCTTCCGGGTTTAAGAATATAGCAATTGTAGCAGTTCTGTGTGGAGCACGATCAGCACAAGTTTACGGAATGTAACTAAAGGTGCTGTCTTAAATAGAATTTCTTCTTTTTCGATAGCAACTACTAGAAGTAATTAAGTTATTTCCTGAGTTGATTGAGTCAAATCAAGAATAGCGGACTTTCAGTTGTTGGTTAGTTGGTATTAACAACTGAATCAAAGTCAAACATTCCTTCTTAGATTGGCGTGAAATCTCATCATTCATTGTATCAAAAGGAAAGCAAGATGGAGAACCCTAAAATGCCAGAGCATCCCAAAAGAACTCACGGGACAAATTCACAAATATCAAAGATGCCCATGCAGCTGTGTTAGACGGGACAACTTTGAACTAAGGAACCTATTTAATCCCCACATAGAGTTATCATGTGAAACAAAAATATGATGTGTATGAGATTTTATTGCATCACAAATATGATGTGTATAAGATATGGCTAGAAAAGGTTTGACAATGATCCTTCAAAAGCATATTTTGTGCATAGTGACATCTATTTTAGAAAATCATGTCCTATTTCTCATAAGTGAAATGGGATTCTTGAACGAAAAACATCATAAAATTATTGAAATGGCTTGCGCGTTTCTTCTTAATGCTCATCTACCTGGTCAATTCTAAGTAGACACAGCCTATGTGGCCACTTTCATTGTCAATTGGCTACCCTCACCAATTCTTGATAATCATTCGCCTTTAGCAAAGTTATTTCATAAAGTGCTTGGTTATTATTGGTCATGCTTAGAATTATAAGGGATACCGATGTTTAGGCCTGACTATGGGCTGTATTTATATAATTTGTATTGTCTTGTTTCATGAAGATGATTTTCCTTATCCCAACATTCAATCACCACAATTTAGACCTAAGATGTCTCACATTTGCAATTAATTACCCTTGCTTGTTTTCTTTCACTACAAAAAATAATCCATCCTCCGCATTTGTGCTGCTACACTTAATGAAGTGTGGAGAAAAAAGAATAATAAATTTGATGTTTTGTCGATTCCACATTTAATAAGTGTGGGGAAATCATAAACATTTTCCTATACTTATCAATTGTGGGGAATTAAATTGTTTTTTTCTATATAAACCTATTAATTAACTTGGTGAATATATTACTATGAGAAATTTTTTAAAAAATTAAAAATATTTGAATATTGATTATATATATATAAACATATTAGTTCAGGCAAAAGAATAAAAAAACAGACTAAAAATTAAAACACTAATTGTAACACCCCCAGCCCCTAGGGCCGAAAGCGTTATGTTTTCCTAACATCTTACTTAAGTTCTGGGACGAAACGGACAGAACTTCCCCTGAAAAC
>JACYFF010031956.1:30103856-30134600 GCA_017589665.1 Selenicereus undatus
TATGGTGAAGATGATGATGGAGTGTGGGATTAGTGGATGATGATGATGATGATGATCAAAGGTGATGATGATGGTGAGGATGATGCATGATGAAGGTGGCGTGAAGGAGAAGAAGACGGGATGCTGATGATGATATTATGGGGAGGGGGATGGGTTTATTATTAGGATGAGGATTTAGGGTTTTTGCTTAGGTTTTCTTCTCCTCTTTCCTTAGATTTATTCTTCTCCAAGACTTGTAGCTTTTTACTAATTCTTGAAACCCTAGCATAGTGTAATAATTCTGAAAATAATACTTTTCATAATTATTATTTTTGGACCGTCTTGTAGCCAAGTGTGTAAAACCTAAGCTTCTACGTCCTCTTTTCTCCTCTTTGTTAAATTAACACTAACCCTGAAAAATATATAAAACAAAACAAATTAAACGAAATAATATATATAATATATTCAAAATAATTATAAAAATAATGCATGAATTATGACTTTACACATTTTCATGTGGATTGGTGCTAGACTTGTGGGACTGATGTTCTGTCGGTGTCTTACTTAATCTCTTTGGTTATCTTTTCTTGTAATTCTTTTTTTTTTGTGTTTCAATTGTCTAACAGGCTGCATTTCTGGTGCTAACATCTCTCAGTGAAGAAAACGAAGATGGGGATTTTTTTTATATATTCTTGGACGTTAGGTATGTTTTCAAATTATAGTTTCAGGTAATATATAGAGCAACAAAATGTTCAATCAGCTAGCTACAACAAAAAAATTAGCAGGATGGATTCAAAACAATGCAAGAATATTTAGTTTTGATTACCTTAGTCTTTGTTGCTATGTCTACAATTAATTTTCTTTTTAGGCACTAATGTGTAATTTATTTAATTAATTAATGTTTGATCTATTTAAATTTGTTGGTTTGTTAATTTTATTCATTTATGTAGGGTGATGTTGGTAATTAGTATAAAAATTTCTAATTAAAAAAAATTGCATACAATTGTTCTATTTTTCACTTAATAAGTTTTACATTAATTATCAGCATTATTTTTTAAAAAACTAAAATGACACTAGTAACACTTTTAAGTGGGGAAAATTATGACTTCTTGCATCTTCCAGAGTAGGCATAGTGTAAAATGACCACACATTATTTGTGGGTAATTAGTACTTACTCCGCATTTATAAGTACAGGAAATATAGCTCTACCCACATTTGCATTAAGTGTGGAGAACACTTCCACGCATTTAACTTCCCCACATTTAGCCTAAGTGTGGGCAAATGCTATTTCTACACTTATAAGTGTGGTTATGAGCAAAATTAAACATGGAGGGAAGCAACCTTTTTTGTAGTGTTTCTATGTCTGGGTTGCCCAATCATACTCTAGTTGCCTCCACTATCCCTACTTCTGATCAATGCAGGTGATAAGTGAGTTTAGTCCAATCATCTCATTGTTGCCCCAGTCACCTGATCTCCAGCTTGTGTTTGTTATTGTTAACCCAAGCCTAGCAGTATTTTCCCAACCCTAGTCCCTACCCCCTCTTGTTCTACCTTGATCCATCACTATCTTCTGATTATGGGCCTACTTGTTTAAGCCTAACTTTTTTAGTCACTAATACTCCTGCTCAAGCTCAAGAAGTAGCTTAGTCTATTTCCTCTCCACCGAGCTTATCAAACTTTTCTTTGTCTTCTTTTGAGCCCGGACTAGATATTCTTATTGCCTCCACCACTTCTCATATGACCCACATTAAGAGCTCTAACCCTCCCTCTTCCCTAACCATTACCACTTGGCACTCTCTACAAACCTAGTCACGCTTTGTCATTGTAAAACCTCATAATAGTTTTTTTCCTTACATACTTACTATCAGGAGTCAGAACCAACACCATATAAACCTGTATCCAAGAAAATGGCTATGGAAAAGGAAATTTAGCAGCTAGCCACATATTGTGATGGCATGAACTTGTTAAGCTATTAGTGGGTTTATCATGTCAAATATAATTCAAATGGGCATATTGAGTGTAGGAAGGCATGTCTAGCTATTAGGGGTTTCGATTAGCAAGTAAGGTTGGACTATATTGAGAACTTTAGTCCTAAAGTGAACCCCACCACCGTCCATATTATTCTTTCTACATGACACGAACATAGAGATCTACATGACACAACCACAGAGATTTGTCCATCTCAACTTCCTTACCAATGTATACAAGCTAAAAAAAGTCTTTCTATGGGATGAAATAGGTTCCTCGAGCCTGGTTTCACAAGTTCAACAGTTACATTTTGTCCTTGGGCTTCACATGCTATCTCACTTATTGATCCAGGTTCATTTTTATTCATAAGCCTAATGCCATATTTATTTGCTTCTCTACATAGATGACATCTTCTTCACTGGCAGCTCACCTATACTACCCCCCGAGTGTGACTTAAAAGGATTGAAGTGACTACTTATATCACCAATGGTACACCTTCCTTTTCGGGCAACCCCCTCATAAGAATTAAATAGTTAAGGGTGCTTGCTTGGGAAAAATCTTATGATGGGTGACCTCTTAGGAAGTTTCTTAGGCCGCATGTAAGTGAAGACGAAACATGCTAAAAAGGCTTGTGGTGATTTGTGGAGTTTGTCATTGATCCTTAAAGGTGATCATGGTAACTATCCATGACCCAGGAGGGTCAAGGTGTTACAGATGGTATTAGAGCCAACCCGCAATCGTGAGTTGCGCCAATGGGCGAGAGAGCCCTGGGTTGTCACCTTGCTGGGCAAAGATACTAGGTATGAGCTACCGTTCAAGAGGATGCGTAACTCTGTCAATTAGCAAGGCAAAATGAGGACATTGTGCTCTTCAAGTGGGGGTGATTGTAATACCTCAAATGTGGCTTAAAAGGATCGAAGTGACTACTTGTATCATCAACTGTGCACCTTCCTTTTGGGGGAGCCCACTCATAAGAAATCCACAGTTAAACGTGTTTGTTGTGGAGAAATCTTATGATGGGTTACCTCATGAAAGTTTCTCAGGCTGTGTATGATTGAGAATGACACATGACGAAAAGACATGTGGTGATTTGTGGGGCCAGTCAGTGATCCTTAATGGCACTCATGGTAACTATCTAGGGCCCAGGAGGGGTCTGGGTGTTACATCACCCTTTCTTTTGCCCCAAGTCATTTGGCTTTTATCCCCCTATCATTCGATGAAGGACCTAAGAGGTCTTGATTATCTTCTAGAGGTTCAGGTCGTGCAAACTTTGACACATTCTTCCTTTCTCAAACAAAATATGTCCAAGATCTTCTCAAGAAATTCAACATTCACAAATTTAAATTAGTTCGTGGACCACTTCCTTCCAAGACCACAATATCACTAACTAATGTGGAATTGATGCCTAGTCCCACTAAATAACGAAGTATGGTTAGGGCTTCACAATAGTTGACTATGACTAGATCGAATATGTCTTATGCTGTGAATCTTGTTTCTTAATTTATGCATGCTCGTTGGACTACTCACTTGTCTATAGTCCAAGATATGTTTCAAATATCTGGAGGGTACAACTAATTATGGCCTCACCTTAAGCAAGCTAAACAATTATATGTGGTGTTAGCATATTTTAATGCTAACTAGGCGGGTTGTTCACTTAGTTCTCGTTCTGCTAGTGTCTATCTTCCTTGGTCCAAATCTTATTTTTTAGCGCTCCCAAAAGTAGTCCATTGTGTCAAATCCCTCCACCAAAGGTGAGTACCGTGCCATTGCCTACATCATCACCAAGACATTATGGATTCGGTTTGTCCTTGTCGAGCTCGAAATTGTCCTTCGTGTTCAGCTACTTTATGATAATGTTTCTGCAACTTGCATCACCGCCCACCTTGTTCTTCATGACCACAACAAGCACATCTAGGGCTATTACTTTGTTTTGGAACGAGTATCTTATAGTGATTTAGTGAGTCAATAGGTTGCTACTTAGCTATAGTTGGTAGATGTTTTCACAAAAGAATTTCCTTAAAATAGATTTCTATTTTTAAAGTCCATTCTAATCGTGAATCCCCTCATATAGATTGAGGGTTAGTAGAGGATAATATATAGATAGGTAAACTATACAATTTTTTGTGTATTAATATATGTATAATTATCGACCTAAGGCTTCTTAGTAGGGCAGAGCTAATTATTCCCCAAATTATCTTCTCATTAATGAAGCAGTAAAAGTAAAAGTTTCCAAAAAAATCTCAAATTTTGATTAATTAATTTTCAATCATAATTGTTCAACATTATTTAACTAGTAGTAGTTGTCGTTGTTGTCATTGTTGCTACTATTATCATTATAAAAGTCATTCTTTTAAATAGCACATGGGCATTTTTATCATTTTAGGATCCAAGAATATGTTTTCTAATACATATTTAGTAGGCCTATAAATTATTTTCAAAATCATAGAACCATAAAATTATTATACAATTTGTCTTGCATGCATTTGGTTTAAAAATTAATATATATGGGGAATCAAATGGATAAAAAATTTGTTGGATGTTGGAATTTTGCCCCAAAATAATATAGAACATTTTAGAAGATTCTACTTAGTCTTAGGAAGCTTTTATTTTATATGGACTATTTGTTATTATTAAAATTTTTGTATTATTATAAAATATATCATTTCCAGAATTCTACTTTGGTATAGGAGCATACATAGTGCAAGAATCCTAAAGAGTAGCTTGGAGCTCAGACAATTCTCTCATAAATACATAGGATTTGGGTTAATGTTAGATATATGAAGAGTTAGAGAGGTATCCTCCTTGACACAATGTAGGTCCTGAGTGAAGGTGTGAGACTAGGCATTTGTAGGATATATTTTAAGGATCCCAAACCCCAATTAGAGGGAGAGTGTTGAAAGTAAAGATACATTCGTGAGGGTGAGAGGCTTAGTGTGGTGAGTGTACCCAATTGCAATTTGTTTTTTCTTTTATAGTAGATGTGCCATTGTTGTTAGGTTGCCCCCTCCCCCAAAAAATATGGAGGGGTTTTCCACATTAAATTGATTGTCGTTCTTTCTCTTAATGTGTCTATATATGTGCGTGGCCAAAATTTCCAATATGCTTGCATTTTCAACATTGGATTTGATAATGACAACTTGTAAGTTCTAACAGACTAGATGAAATCATTATACTTTTGGTGGAATACTAGTCTGGTAAAGTGTCTCTTGCATGTGATGAATGAGTATTAAGGTCAAGTTTGGCTTGAATGCTTAAATAACTAAGCTTAAGCGCTAAAGCTCCAAATGGTCAAATAAGCGTCCTTTAACCTGATATAAGACCACTTTTGGGTCCACTTTTGAGATCATCTTTCAGGCCCCAAATGACAAGAGGTGTGCTTAGAAAGTCTAATTATTTTAGTCTGTCAAATTTTATTTGGCCGATCATTCAACAAGAAGGAGGGAAGAGCATTAAAATATCGACACTACTTTCTTGACCAAACTCAAGGTAGACAAGCATGGTCAATATTTTGGTTAAATAAGCCTCAGTGAAAAAGTCAAATTCTATAAACCTTGATCAAGTCAGGCCAAACTCTGGTCAATGCTTAAGCCTTGACCAAGGTCTAACCATCAATCTTGGAGGTAGGAGAGATTTTTTGTGACCTCATCACTTGGCACCATATTCTTCAACGAAAGCATCATATCTTGTTAAGTAGCGAATATGCTTAGAAGCTTCTATTTACAAAATCCATGTGCTTAACTATTGTTTCAATACTATTAGTTAGATTGAGTGCAGAATTCTATTGGTCCACAATTCCTTTCTACATGCTTGATTTTTATTGGTTTATTTTGCTAGCTTGGCGAAAAAGGACGCCAAATTATGAAACTATCTCTCTCAGACGTCTTTACTTTATCCCATATCTTTGGTGGTGGTGTTCACTGTTCATTATTCGTTTTAAATAAAATCTTGGTGAGTTATGCTTTACAAATTAAATGGTGAAAGTTTACTTTAAATGGTGGTTCTTCCTTTATTGTAGATATCTCCCCTTTATTTTGTTTCCTATCTGAAAAAAAATTCCCAAAACATTTCTTTTATTTTTTGTTTGGCGTTCTTCACCATCTTGGAAAATTTGGTCTTTGAAAGCTGACCCCCATGCTCAGCAATACCCGTTTGGCGTTAAATGAAAATTCCCTAATGCAATATTATATGATATGCTGTCTGCATAATTTTAATCATAATTTATTGTAAAAATCGATATTTTGAAGATTTTAGTGCATTTGAATGCATAATTGTCGGTGAGACCAATGTAAAAGAGAGAAATATCTTGACTCTAGGCCCTATCATCATTATTGTTGTTGTTATCATTAATATTACAAGAACTGATATTATAAATATCATTACTATTATTATTGTTGTTGCTATCGATATTGTTCCCATGGTGATGTTCAACTACATACCATCAATGGGTGCCACAGAGGAAAAAAATTGTAGATGTGCTATTGATCAAGTCCAATTTTAGAGTGCATACTCGTGTTATGTTAAGGGATCCCCAAGAAAAAGGTATACTCGTGCTGCCTAATTCGAGGAAAGAGTCCTTTCTATCCCACAGATCCAAATAAAAGAAAGGTATCTGACTATTGGTTTCTCTTGCAACCTATTATATATAAACCTAAAAATTCCGCGAACATAACCCAAAATAATACTGAGAAAGTGATCACGCACTCTAGGGATCATAATTGGGTAACTTTTCCCTCTGATTATATCACTGATTGGTTTATAAATGCTTCCCCTTAGTTCAGGTTATTTTACTGAACTCGTATGGTTTCAGAATTAAGCTAATTACTTCAAGGATCAGTTTGAAAAACACAATTTTCCAACAGGATGCAGTGATAACTGAACATACCAAGAGAACTGTAGTTTGTATTAGACAACCATCTTGACTAGTCTTGCTTTCATGTTGCCTTTCTCATTTGTGGCTGGGTGACTAAAACCTCAAAGTTACACATTTATAATTAATACAGTGAAGAGTGCACTGGATCAAGCTTATAAATGAAGCTCCATATTGCGGAGAAAAATGTAAGCTAATAAGCGGTAGCCCAAGACCATTGCTATCAGAGCAACAAGCTCATTTAACCCATTGTCGAAATTCAATCCATCTATGGGTTGCGTGTGATGCTCATACTGTATTTTGAGAAGAAGATGATAAGTGTGGTAGTTGCAAGATAGGTAAAGGGTCCAAGACATGAATGTCGGCACTTCCTACAAAAAAGAAAGGCTAGAGTCAACAAGAACCCTTGGATACAACAAGAAGGAAAACGCTCATGCATAAATCCCACTCTCGTCAGTTCTAAGGAGGGAGGCTATCTTCGGATAACCAATGAAAAAAAAAAACAATCTTTGGAAAATACTGAAATTGACATACAAAACGATTTGGGAGGAGAATTCAACCATAAAATGCTATTTTGAAATCCACGAAGCTGAGCTTACTGTCATTCTATGCGTATACTTCATGAAATGTTCTTCTCCTTCCCAACTGATCTGAGACTAGTTCATATTGAGAGCAATAAAGTTCAAACAAAGAATCATTTGTATGCTCACCTTGACAAAATAACCACCTGCCAAAGTGAAGGTCATGACTATAATGGAAACCAAGGTTGTTGCCTTCTTTAAATCCATCACTGAAGCCCCAATAGCTAGTCCAAGTCCCTATCATTGCAGCAGTTCAGTAAAGTCATGAAAATTGATATTAACATGTTGCATTTGTTCTGAATGACATGTATATGTACCTGTGCAGCTACGACACTGAGGAAAATTGTCAACAATGTTAAGGAGAAAGTTGCAGCATCGTGTTTCAGTCCTGCCATGAGGTAGACTATGAGGAGGAAGAGCAAAGGGAGGACCAGGTTAAGTAGAAGGTCACTTGTTGTCCTCGCTAAAAAGTAGGCACTTAGCCTATACATATCCGCTCCTCGTTCTTTGATAAGCATTGCTTTCTCTTGGGGAAATGTGAAAGTTGCTGTGGAAAGTGGGACGAAACCCCAGAAGACTGCAATGAAGAAAAGCAGCCCTGCCTGAAAAACACAGTTTTGTGACTGAGACTAGCTTGTTTCCTGTATCTTTTGAAGAACCCACGTCAAATTTGCTAGTTTATGAGGTGTTTTCTAATCATTTTGTCCTTTGATTTTTTATTTTTTGCCTTAGTTCCCAGTGTCAACTTTTCTAAATTTTAATTTAGATGAATGTCTTCATCATTTTCAATAAAACTAGTCCACAGAAGTATACGTCGTTCGATTTTGAAATGTAATTGGAGTATACCTGGTCCTCCAGCTCTTTTTCAGTTTTACAACCAGATTGCCACCAAAGGAATCCCAGTATAACTGCAATGGCTAAAACTTGGGATATTTTTAGCCAGCTAAGATACTCATGTCTTTGCTCTTTAAATGCTCTCTGGAATAAAATGGAATACTGTTGCCACCAACTCGCTCCCCACTCTCGTTTCACAGAACATAATTTTGATTTTTTATCGTTGCGGATAGGAGCCATGAGCTTCTTCCCTTCGTTAGCTTCAACAGTTGATTCATAGGCCTCCACAAGATACTGCATTGAAACATATACATGGGTTAATCACTTAGAAATATTCACCTTAATCTTCCAAGAAAAGTGGTTGCACTGTAAAAGGTTCTGTTGCTACTTACAAATTGCGCACTTTTTGCAAACGATATGATGTGTGAAAAGCAATCACACAGAATAGTCATCTTAATTTAATTATGGCACTTGTAGGATTAACTAACCCCCTCCACCTTTTTTTGGTAGTCACTATTCGCACCAAGGCGATTGTGGCCCTATGATTTTATTGCAAAGACTTGTATGCGATAATTTCTTGAGACTTTTTGTGAGATTATGTGTATGTAATGCATAACTTTAACCATTTTGCAGCCCAATATTTTTACCTTAATTCATGTCATGGAATAGAGCTTAGTAAGACAATCTCATCTAAGATATTCTCACTAAGGTCTGGTGACTTACCTCATGGATTAATACAGAAGATGATTTCCCATGTTTTGATCCTGGATTGGGGTTGCCCCGTATCTGCATCTTACTTTCTAGTGCTGATGGTAGAGTCGTGTCATTTATATTCCCATTAGCAACATCTACCAGGAACTCCGCTGGGTTCATGGCAATAAGAGGGGAAAATCCTATGGAACCAAAGTAGCCCATTACTTCTGACGTCTTTCCAGAGTAAAGTAAGTTTCCTTTTCCAAGAAGAATTAACTTGTCAAACTTGTAGAAAAGTCTGCCCGAAGGTTGGTGGATGGCTGTTATGATAGTCTTCCCAGCCTACAACATATGTATGAGGAATCAAATGAGAGGAAACTCATTGCCAACTAATGCTTGCCTAAATGAGCTGTGTAATTCCAATTAACATTGGGGACTACTAAAATCTATCTGGACGCATGGTGCGTAGCCTCACGGAGCTTTTAGCATATTTTTGTATGAAAGGACAATTATTGCTCCGACTTAGAGAAGCAAATGCCACATTTCCCGTTAGATCATATATTAAAACCTATTGAGCCATAGTAATCCATCAAAATAGAGAAGACAACTTAGGGGCTCCATGAAGCAGGCCATGATAATCCACATCAAACAAATTGCCACAAAGTTCTTCAACTATTTTATAAGTGGATAGTTGTGAATGAATGAACCATGATAGATGATGCAACATACCTTAGCTAAATCATGCAACATCTGAATGATCTTTAGAGAAGTTGTGGAATCCAAGCCGGAAGTAGGTTCATCTAGGAAAAGTAGGGCAGGATTGAAAAGTATCTCACTACCAATACACACTCTCTTCCTCTCCCCACCTGAAACGCCACGAACCATGGTACCACCAACCATTGTGTCCTGACACCTGTGTTTTGTGAATTTTTTTATTTTGTAAAGTTTCATCAAATGATCAAGTCTTTTTAGATACTTGATCAGTCATATCAGCAAACTAGCCTTTTGCTTTTCATGCCAATGTACCTTGGTTAGTTAAACATTCTCAAAAGGGTGTTTAATTTACCTCTCCAGCTCCAGCTGATGGATGACATCCATAGCTCGTTCTTCCTTTTGTAGCCTTGTCAAGTCTTTTGGCAATCGTAGGTATGCAGTATATTTCAAAGTTTCTTTGACTGTCAGGTGAGGAAAAAGAACATCATCCTGAGTCACAAACCCTATCCTGCAAACAAATTTTGTACGTAATATATCAATCACTATCACTTCTTCCACCAAAGTCCAAAACCAACTCCATTAATTGGAATCTCATCTTAATAACGTATACGGTTAGATATAACAACCTTATCCCCAGAATTGCAGAGTGACTATTTTTGTATTGAAAGAGAAAAAATAAAAAAAGGACAAAGGCGACCCATCATAGAAGCTATTGTACTCGCCTGCTTTTGAGTAACTTTGAAAATGGTTGATCATTGTATGTAACCGCACCACCTACTATTGGTTGAGATAACCTGCCCCCGAGAATACTAAGGAGTGTAGTCTTTCCACTTCCTGAAGGCCCCATAAGAGCTAGCATTTCACCTGGATTCACGACTCCAGTTATCCGGTGCAAGATTGTCTTCTTCTCTATTGTTGTGACTCCTTTAACAATTGCCTTGTAAGTCACATCTGTGAACTACAAAATTGTTGTGCATTCAACTTATATTTGTGTTCATCTCGCCTACTTTATAATAAAAGCCGTAATTTTGTATGAATCCCTCTGAAGCATGGTGTAGGTAAATAAAAGACATACCCAACCTTACATCTGACAAACACAGACACTATAAAAGTGCAACAGTAGTTGCACTTAATCTCATAAAATTTTCTCTTCTTGACCCACATGCCCTTCAAAATGGCAGAAAATAGCAACAAGAAAAAGAAAAAAAAAGACAGCTCGCAGAATTTAGGGAAGTTATGTGAGTAAAATTTTACCTTCAAATAGATAGGCAACGTTGGTTCTGCTTCAACCTTCTTGTTAGGTGTTCCTGCTTCAACATCCATAACTGTAGAGTAAATCATTATTCGGTCAGTATTTTCGCTTGGTCTTGGGTACCTTTTCCTTAAGCAGTGGGACTGTGGACATGATCATCAACTAGTTGAAGAATTGAGCTCCAGATAGAAATGGTTTAGTGGTTTGATTATATTTCTCTATAGAGTGGGTCTTGTACTGCTTGTGGTTTCACATTAGATATGGATGAGATATTTAAAATTGAGCACAGTGAAAAAAGGATTACGGTCAATGTTTTTGTGTCTTCGCCATCCTTGTGTATGCCCTATATTAATCATGGATGAACACAAATCCTAAGGGCATGTTCTTTTTGTTGAGAAATATGAATTGAAAAATGGGTGAAGTTGGTTGATACTGATTGAAGTGGATCGAAACTGATTTTTTTTTTGGTTAAAACGGGTAGAAGTGGTCTGAAGTACGTTAAAGTAGGTTGTAGTGAGTTTAAGTTGAAAGAAGTTAGTATATTTTTTTACATGATGGGTTGAAGTCGGTATTGTTTTGTTGAAGTGGATTGAAGTGGATTGAAGTTGGTTGAAGTTGGTTGAAATGGGTTGCAGTGAATTGAAGTTAAAAATTTTTTGTTAAAGTGGACTGAAGTTGATTGAAGTTATTAAATTGGGATTTACCTACAACAAGAACATGCTCTAATTGGTTTTTCTTTTTCAGATTTGACCTATAGTAACCCCTAAATCTTTTTTTTTTATTGGATAAGATCATTAGTGACCCCTAGATCAGATAAAAATGTTGTTCAAAATTAAATTTAAGCTAAATTAGTATCAAATATTTAGGCCTTGGATTGAGAGGTTTTAGCTTGTTAATAACTATTATAGAAACTTCAATTAATATGATTCAGCAAATATTATGTGGTGTAATTTGAAGCCTTATCAATATCTAAGTTTTTATTTATCATGGGTCCAGAACTATAGACAGGTTTGAGTCTGGATCAAATAATTGGGTACAGGTTCATTTCAAACATTGAGGATTGAGACATCGAAAGCCTAAATAAGGCTGAATCTGCGTGATAAGCTGCAATCACTGAAAGCGATGCTTGGAACTTGGAAGATGATAGATTTGACGCCTGCATGGATATTGGATAATATCTAGAGCTAAACTCATTTTCAAGTAGTACAATTGGCCAATCGGGTGTGGCTGTAGTAGTAGTAGTGGTCATGTCGAGTCCTGATCCACTCCTCCCCAAGACAAGTAACTGGTCCCATATAACGCCTAATGTTTATTTTTTTTCACCTTCAAAAAAATAAAATAGAAGCAATGACCTAGCTTATTGGCAAGCTTGACTAGGGATGACAGTTGTACCAAAATCTGAAAAATCTATCCCGAATCCGCCCCATTTGTAACGGATATAGGTATGAAAAATTAGAAAAAATATATATATATGTCGGGTACGTTGAAAATGGGTAGGGGTATGCGTAGAGGTTCAGGTATAGATATCATCCACCCCATATCCATACTTGCCTTGTACCCAAATTTTTGGGGGGTAAAATAAATTATTGAATCACTACAAAAAAAAGGACATCCTTTTACACTTATTTAACCACACTTGATTAAGTGTAGCAGGAAAATTAGGGAAAATGAGTACCCAGTATTTTTCCCACACATAATAAGTGAAAAAAAATATAACCACTCTTATAAGAGTGGTGGTAAGTAATGCAGGTTTGTCCACGCATAATAAGCGTGGTGCCTTCTTGTAAATATGGTACATTTGACACAGATATTAATTGTGGTAGCATATATTTTAATTTTGCAAAATTTATTTTAGGAACCACCAAATTAATTAATGAAGACCTATTTTATTGAATTAAAAAAAGAAAAGAAAAACAAAGCTATGCTTCGTTCAATCTCCAGCATGAAACATACATACCCTTTCATTCCATTCAACCGCCCTTTAATTTCATTCTCAGGCTTCCTTTGCTCCTGCTCACAGACCGGCAAACAACGTGCGTTGCTTTTCACCATAGACCCTTTACACTCCACGCCACAGTCAAGCGTCGGTCAGCAGTGGTCGTGACGGCGGCGATAACTCCCTACTGTGAAAACCCTGGCCGACACATCTACCTCCGTTCGGTGCTTTGCTCTTCAATTCGGTGCTTGGCAATTTCGGTGAGTGCTCTTCTCGATCTTTAATCTTTCCATGGTGTTTTACTTTTTTTTGGTTGTTGTTGTGAGAGCTGATGATTTGCTAATCGGTGTTGTGCTCTTTAATTCGGTGCTTGGCAATTTGTTGATGAAATCTATATTGTTTTGGTCAATTTGTTCTCCTGTGTTATTGAATTTTGCTAAATTTGCTAAATTTATTAAAGTTCTATTGCTAAAAATTTCGATATTTCGCTAAATTGGCTTGAAGAACGTAGAACTCATTATTAATTAAATGTTGCAAAGGGGCTAGGTAGTGTGCTTGAGTTCTCCATAGTCTAGTTGCTGTTGTAAATGGCTTGAGTTAGTTTTTGAACCTTCAGCAATGGTGTAGCTCCAACAACAAGAAGAGGCAACAACTCAGAATAGGCTCAAAAAAGGAAAAGGGGAATGTTCTCAAGGACCTGAAAACTTTCTTTTCAGTTGTAATTGCTGAATTAGTGTTTTCTTTGTTAAACTAATGTGACTGTGCACAAGGTGTGCACAGTCATATTCCTCATTGACATTAGATTGGAAATAAATAGAATGTCTGTAATTGAGATGGTATGGATCTTCCTTGTTGACATTCCATGGAGTAGATGTTTTGTAAATTAGCATCCCATGGCAAAGAGCCCGAAATTTGTTGTTCATAGAAAGCATCAAAGTAAGAAAAAAGAACAGAGTTGGTGTAAATTTGGATTTCCTGAACTAAAAGCAAGGAGATTACATTGAAAGAGGATGGATCAAAGAAGGTTTCAAGGATTGATATTGGAGCACTAATGGCTCTTTGGAGCCCCATATCGAGTTGGCTTACTGCGAGCTCTGATGCATGAACCAAATTCTGTTTGATGTGATTGTATTGTAGGCAGTCTGGTGATATTGCCATTGTTGGCATACTAGTTGAGCAAGTTGCAAAAGCCTGTTGGGTAAAGAGTGTAAGAGTCAGTAGCAATAAACAAATCTTTTTTTTTTTTGCTTGTTTCTTTTAGGTTTGCTTTTTGTACTTAGCTTTCTAGTCTAGTTATCTTTACCTGTTTGTCGATTAGATCTTCAATGCTGAAATCAAGCTTGGGATTTACAACTGCCAATTTCATAGAAAGAAATGATTTCATAGAAAAGGAAGCAAGACCAAATAGTTAAAACTATGAAGCGGTGAGGTTAAACGTGTGATGTTGGAAGATTACTGTTCGAATTTCATGAACACTGTGTTAGTTACCTCAACTTGTCTTTGAAGAGATTCTACATAATTAATTATTTCATCACGCATGCCAGCTTTCCCATTGATCTTATTGCACCCAAAGAACTAGATCTTGCAGATACTTCATGTTCTAGCTATATATCCTCTTCATTTCTTTTTCTTTGTTTGTTTGTCGATGCTTGATACATGACGTTAACCCAAAAAAATAAAAAATAAAAAAGGAAGATGTAGTTAGGGCAACTTGGGCAAGCTAAGGTAGAACATCACTAGGAACAAGAAGGTTCTAATCCTTCTGTCAAGGTTGATACTATTCTGTCTGTTTTACTCAATCCCCAAAAGAAGTGGTACTTTCCTAGAATAATGAGGACCACCCTTCTCTTCATTCCGCTATAGCGATCATGGCATTTGGAAGGGTTTAGTTTATTCAAATGCATTATCTAGAAGACGTAGCACCTGAAATCGCCAGTATGTTGTTCTTTTGTGTTTGCAAATTTATTTTTTAAAACATTTGAGATGGCATAACTATCCAACTGATTAAGAAATAGCTTGAAGTTATTGTAAGTTTTGTTACATTTATATATGTGGTTCGAATACTTTTAACCTGAACATGCGTCTTTAAAATATGATTTCTTCACTAATTAACTGCTCTAAACTAAATAAGAAAACAAATAATAAAAACACTCAGCTTGTAAAATATAATTTTCCAGACGTAATAAAACCCTTAAAACTGAAAATAAAAATTAAAAACGTAACTTTTTAGGTTGTCTTTGTATGTTATGGAATTTTATTATTTTTTCAACTATGGTTTAATGTATTTTTGCAAAGTCAGGTTGTGTTTAAGATCTTCATTACACATCTCTTTTAAATTTTTTCCTTATGGGGTTTGTGTGAATGAAGAGGGTTGTAGTTCACTTTTGTATGTTACTAATTAATTATGCTTTGTTTTTAGATCCTACCACTCGTTTAAATGGATAAAAGTTGGATTGATGTGAATAGGACATCAACTGAATATATTAAAGGAGTTGAATCATTCTTAGATTTTGCTTTCTCCAATGCTGGGGATAGTAAGGTAATCATTTGCCCTTGTAACTGGTGCAAGATTGGGCGCAATCGTTGGTTTAATAGAGATGAAGTGGCATACCATCTCATGTTTTATGGATTTTGGCCTAGCTGCACAGAATGGGTGCATCATGGGGAATCATTTTCTGTGCAATCTACTTCAGTACCTCAAAATGTAAGCCATAATGATGCTAGTGTTGAAGCTAGCTTTGAAGGTAATGTGGACACTACTGGATTATTGAATGATATCTTTGGGATACGCAATGAAGGAAACATTGAAAATAATGCTGCTAACAACACATGGGACATTGGAGATCCAATGTTAGGGGTAGATTATCAGTTTGTTGATGAATTTATGTGCAACAATGGAATGAATGAGGGAGAGAACGATGAAGATGTTGGGTATAGAAGGCTAGTAGAGCAAGCTGAGTAGGAACTATATCCAGGATCAAGTTTTTCAAAACTATCTTTCATTTTGCACTTATTTCATTTGAAATCCATGTAAAGTTGGTCTGTTAAATCATTTGATATGTTGCTCCAACTCATAGTAACTGTTTTCCCCTAAGTTAATATGTTTCCATCATCTTGGAGTACATGTAAGCAGTTGAAGAAGGATTTAGGGCTTAGCTATGAAAACATCCATGCTTGTCCGAACGATTGTATCCTTTATTGGGATGGGAGGGAAAACCAAGATGAGTGTGACAAGTGTCATGTTTCCCGATGGAAGGACAAGGATAAGAAAGTGGCAAATAAGGTTTTGCGTTACTTCCCTCTTATACCAAGGTTACTTAGGATGTATAAATCCTCTAAAATAGCAGAAGATATGCTTTGGCACCATAAATAGAGGGTTAAAGATGGAATCCTTGGGCATCCAACAGACGCAAAAGCATGGAAAGACTTTGATGAACAGAATTCTCATTTTGCTTCTGATCCTCGCAATGTCAAGTTAGAACTTACTACGGATGGATTTAACCCTTTTCATGTAATGAGTACCACACATAGTACTTGGCCTGTGCTTTTAATTCCATATAATCTACCCCCATGGCTTGGTATAAAACAATCTTCTATGATTCTATCCATGATCATTCCTGGGGAAAAGGCTCTCGGTATGGACATTGATGTCTACCTTCAACCTCTAGTTAAAGAATTGTTACAGTTGTGGGACGGGGTAGATGCATTTGATGTATACTCAAAGACAAAGTTTAAACTGCGTGGGGTTCTTCATTCTACTAGTGATTTTCCTACATACGCAAACTTATCTGGATGGAGTACTAAGGGTCGTTTTGCTTGTCCATCTTGTGCTAGAGATACAAATTCCATGTGGTTGGAAAATGGACGTAAATTTTGCTACATCGGCCATAGGAGATGGCTTCCTGAAAATTTGGATTTGATGGAAATATTGAGCTTGGTCTTGCTCCTAAACCTTGTACTGTTAGTGATATTTTGATACAGTTATAGGGGTCAAGATTTTCCTATGGTAAAGGTGAAACTGAAAATATCGGTATCGATGAAAAGGATGAGGAGCAAATATGGAAGAAGATGAGCATTTTCTTTGATTTGCCATACTGGGAGAATAATCCTCTTCGCCATAATTTGGATGTAATGCATATTGAGAATAATATATGTGATAACTTTTTGGGTACCTTATTCAATCTTGAGGGCAAATCTAAAGATAACTTGAAAGCGCATCAAGACCTACAAGTGATGAAAATACGACCAGAGCTTCATCCTATTCAACTAACAAATGGAAAATATGAAATCCCTAATGCTCCTTACACTTTGTCATCTGATGAGAAGACACGTTTACTAGCTATCTTAAAACATATAAGAGTCCCAGATGGGTGTGCGAGTAATATATCTCGATGTGTTAATTTGAAGGAGCGTAAGTTATTCAATCTAAAAAGTCATGATCGTCACATATTGATGCAAGATTTGCTCCCCATTGCCATAAGAGCAGCAAAAGATTTTGATGTTGTGGATCTTGTATGTGCATTATCAGCATTTTTCAAGGAATTATGTGCAAAGGAGTTGTCAGTTGAGAAATTGAATGATATCGGAGTTAATGTTGTTATAACACTGTGTAAAATGGAGAAAACATTCCCTCCTAGCTTTTTTACAATTATGGTGCACCATCTTGTACACTTAACTGGGGAAGCAAAGCTCGAAGAGCATGTCTTTTATAGATGGATGTACCCCATTGAAAGTTTAGAATATATATTTTTTCTATTCTTGTTTTTTTCTAAGTATTTGTATAATGATAATTATATTATACTAGTTTTACTTTGACTTATGTAGGTTTCTGGCATTCCTAAAAGGTCTTGTACATAATAGGGCATAGCCCGAAGGTTCAATAGCAGAAGGATACATTGCACATGAGTGTATAACCTTCTGTTCAATGTACTTTAATGGGTGGAAATAGTTTTTACTCGACCACAACGAAATGATGGTAGTAACCCTAATGAGGATGTCTATTTATTTGGTATTGCGGGTCAACCCAAAGGAATGGTGCAAGTGGTTGAAATTTCTCAATTAAGCCTTCTGCAAGCTCAAAGATATGTACTTTTACACCTTGATGACATTGATGAATATCATAGGTCAGTAGAAGTCACTAATTGCTCCTAAAAATATTATTTGCTAACCGAACATATTAAACTAACATGACTAATTATAGGGTATTTTTGAACGAGCGTTTGACATCTTATCCTCATGTGGCAAGTGATAGACTTAAGCAAAAGTGGCTGCTTGAGGAATTTCCTCGGTGGATCCAAGAAAGGGTAAATTCACCTTGATAACTAATGTCTTTTCATTTAGCATTGTGCTTTATCCATTTTCGACTAATTATTTTTAACATTTACACCTTAGGTATCCAACAAAGAATTCGATGATCAAGAATCAAGGTTGTTTAGGGCTGTCGCTACTGGCCCTAACCCAATTGTGAAGCGAATGAATGCATTTGTTATCAATGGATATCAATTCCATACTCAAAAGAGAGATAAGGCAAAGAAAACTCAAAATTTTGGAGTCATGGTAGAAGCTGAGGGAAAAACCTATTTTGGAAAAATCAATGACATCATTGAGTTAGATTACTATTTGGAGTGTAAGGTGGTACTATTTCGTTGTGATTGGGTGAACGTAAACTCCAGGGGTCTAAAGAGGGACAAAAGAGGGTTCACTCACGTATATTTCTCACACAAAATACATGAGGGAGGCGCTTTAAAGGATGATCCATATATCTTTTCATCTCAGGCACAACAAGTATTCTATGTTGAAGATGAGAAAGATAAGGGTTGGAAGCATGTTCTTAAAGCATAGCCGAGGGACACATATCGTCTAGAACCATTGCAAGTTGATGATGAGCTCTACACTGAGTGCATGCCTGCTAACATCAGAAATGATGATGAATTTAGAGATCCGACGTATTGGGCCAATTTAGCTGGAGAAGCGTGAAATATGAAACTGTTCTTGTTAGAGTTTTGTTGTTATTGAATCTCTTCTTCTTTTTTTGTATCACTAGAGACGTTTTCTTTAATATAATGATTTTGTCTCTGCATTGCATTTGTCAGGTTTAAAAATCATGCTTATGATTACAATAAGTTGTGTAAAGCGTTGATATTGCTTCTAGTTATAATTTTAAAATTTTGTTATGTTAAAAATTTTGAAATAATGTGAGCTTGAAATTCAGGTTCAAATATAAGAAGTCATATTTCGTTCACGGTGTACGTTTGCTGAGTATCAGAATTTCCTGCAAAATGAAACTGCATCAGCAGAGGAGCTACTTGTAGATGACGCTGATGGTGATGAAGATAGTGCCAATGAGGTGCTCGATGAGAATGACAAAAACAGTGATCCTCTGATGGATTTAGATCTATCCCTTGTGCCTTCTCTATCTGTAATGTCCTAGGTAGTGAAAGATTATATGTTTGTAAGTTATGTTATATTTCATTTTAGTACTTGATTATATTTATATGCTAATTGCTTGTAGGGCATGAGACCCAAAGAAGCACAAGGCCATCAAAGCATATCAACTCAATGCAAGGTGGTCACCAAAAGCAATCAGGAAAGACACCGGTAAGTACAAATGACATATCATTAAACCGTTATTCATCGGAAGCAAAAAAATGTTCTGGTGGTTAAATTCGTTCATTTTTGCCTTTTAATTGTTTTTTTTTTTCATATTCCTAGTCATTGTCCAAGCAAGCAAATGGTAACATCAGAACTGAATCTCTTAATCATGGCGACAAGCGCCCTAATCCTGTCCAACCTAGTTCCACAGTTCTTAATGATGGTGGTGTCATACCTAATGCTCAACCATCAAAACATATTGTTTTTAACCATGATGGTGGTCGCTCTCATGTGGAACTTTCAATAAAAGCGAATCCTACCTCAGGAGGCACTTTAATAAAGGGTTGCAAACCATCATTGCATAGCCATGCAAAAAATCAGAACGTACATATATCAATCAAACATTTTGTTTTCTTTAACATAAAGTATATGTTCAGTTGGTTATGCATTTATTTATTTTGTGTTTGTTATTAGAGAACTTTTGTGGGAATGAACAAGCAAGTAAAAAACACTCCTGTTATATCTTCACATATGCTTCAAAAGGCAGCTGTTGAGCGTGGAACTGCAATGCGACACGAAAAAATTGTTTAACTTCAGTAAGAAGATTTATATTTACTTTGAAATTATGTAACATTCATATTGGTATGCTTGTGTCGTGGTATCTCATACATTGTTACATATTTTGATTCTAGTTGAGTCATGCTCAAGTAGACATATTGGTTGATACTGTCCTCAGAAATCATCTTAAGGAGGTGCACCAATATCGTTCTTCAGAGAAGAAGGAACTCATTGTTTTCTACCTAGCAGGAGTGGTACAAATTGCGCTATTTTTTTTCAAAGTTTTAATTATTTGTTATTAGTTTTTAAATTATTTTTCTCTAATATCGTTCTTTAGAGAACACGGAACTCATATTTTTTTTCTAAGTTCTAATTTTTTATTTTCATCTTCCTTGTAGGCTATGGAAATTTGCAAACGTAAGGCTGAACCAAGTATGTTAGATATGGTGCTTCGTGAAAAATTAGATGAAATTACACTTGTAAGTTTATCACTTCTTTCTGCAGTGTATAACAATGTCTTTTATTTTCAAGATGATTGATGTTTGCTTCAATTTCTATAATGTGGAATGATATTTATTCTAATGGATTGATTTGGTATTTTTAGGTGACAACCAAGGGAAATGTGCAACGAGAAGGGATAAGAAATGGAGGAAATGTTGGCCCTTGATTCCCCTATCCCATTTTAGACGTTACACATAGATTTTAGTTGAGAAACTCTAGCTTATTGGCTATGTATTTATGCCACATTCTTAGAACATATTTTCACTCTTAGGATGCATCCGGGATACTTCATTTCTATTTTATTGTCACAGTACTTCTGAATTCTTGATAGCATGATTTTGTCGTATTATTTTTATAATTTTATAGCTTATATATATATACATATATATATATATATATATATATATATGCTACAATGCTCAAAATTTTAATTTATGAAGGTTTATATTATTACCAAAAATTGAAAAATTATTGAAGGCGCCAAAAGTTGTTAAAAACGTTCCCGCCAAATTATTTAAGAATTCATTCAAAAGTTAGTTGTTTAAAAGTTAGTTGAATAGGTTCAATTTTCAACACTTATAAGAGCAGTGACAAGGAGTGTAGATGTTCACAATGAGCTAAATTTTCCCACACTTATATGTGCAACACAATACCCACATATACATCAGTGGGGAAAGACATCATTCCCCACGCTTATAAATGTGGGAAACGTAACCCTTGCCGCGGATATCAAGTGCCGAGAATATTTTCCAACTCTTTCAATCGGCACGAGTAACTTAAGTAGGGTGAAGAATACCTACTGCACATATATCCGTGGGCAAATACAATTTTAAGTGTGGAGAAAGAAAGTTTTTCCTGTAGTGAATAAAGTTTTGAATTTTGAATGTTGGTGATTCGTTTAGAAAAAAAGGCTCCATATCCCAACCCATCTCCAACTATGCAATGCATCCATTTGTGTCAGTAATTTACTATGTCGATACATAAAGTTACGTAACTCACGGCTCACAAATCTAAAATTCTGACTCATTTGCTGTGCGCCTCACTCCTTCATTTGCTCTGTCCCTTACTCCTTCATTACAGTCATTTCCATAATGCAGTTTTGTTCATGAATTAAGTATGAACTCGTACTCTTAATCCAATGGGTATTGTATTTCTTTATAACATTCTTCCTGGTTTGATTTAATTTTATGAATTTCTTTAGATAAAAGAAATTATCGTACCCGATGGATATTATATTTAATATCTACATACACTTGAATAAAACCCGAAATACTCCAAATATCCGATGGGTGTGGGTATGGGGATATATTTTGAAAATCCGATGGGTATAGGTGAAGGTATGGATAACTTTGAAAATGAATACAGGTACGGGTATAACTCCACCTGCCCAATACCTGCCCGACGCCTATCCCTAGGGTTGACAAAGATTTTTTTTTTTTTGGAGCAGAATTTGGATTGTATATATGTTTGTAAACAAGTTTAAAAATTAATTCTAATATTTTTTCTGGTGCAGGAAAAAGTAGGCTTAGTATTTATCTAAGTTACATAACATATTTAGTTAATAGGTGAAAATTACTTGAACTGCATGTAGGCCCTGTTCTATTTCGCGTTTTTTAGGATTTAGCTAAGAGCTTACATCTCCTTACAGCTTCTTACAACTCCTTACAGCTCCTTACATCTCCTTACATCTCTTTACATCTTCTTACATCTCCTTACAGCTCCTTACATCTCCTTACATCTCTTTACATCTTCTTACATCTCCTTACATCTTCTTACATCTCCTTACGTCTCCTTACATCTTCATACATCTCTTTACATCTCATAGATTTTCTATAACATTCATTTATTTTAGTTACAGAAATATGCATATTTTTTAATGATACTACCAATATACAAAATTTATAAATATCTTATGAACACAAGATTTACATAAATATAAAAACATAATATAACGACGTAAATTATATTTGAATTTCGATATAAAATATATATTATTATAGATGACCATACATTTATTTATATTAAACATTATTTACTTAAAATAGAAATTTATTTGAAGAGTTGTATTCAATTTTGTCAATTTTTTTTTTCCTTATACTTTGCTTCTCGATCAAACTAATGTTCATATAAAAAATCACCTCAAATGGATGAAATTTTATTCACAAAATTTATGGGAATTAATATATTTTATTGTTGTGTAATTAACTTAATTAATTATTTATTTTCAATAAGTATATTATTTTAATATTATTATTTTTCACCCGAAACGTTCATTGTAAAACAAATTATACTATATAACTCTTCTGTAATTCAACAACTCCTTATATCTATCCTTACAGCTCCTTACAGTTTCTTAAAGCTTCTTACATCTCCTTACAGCTCCTTACATCTCCTTACAACTTCTTATATCTTTTTACAGCTCCTTACATTTCCTTATATCTATCTATCTATCTAAAACGCGAAATAGAGCAGACCCGTAATATTTGAACTCAAACCAATTGGTCTAAATCTATATTCAACCCAACAGTGCCAGTATTAAAAAAAAAATAACTCAAAGTTGACCAAAAGTTCAAATTGGCCTAAACTAAGCCAAGTTGAACCTAACCTAAATACTTTTCAAGAATCTATTTTTTATTGTAAGGTAAGTTTATTAGACATAATAATCAGCCAATTGAAATTGACATGAACTGAAAGAACATCACCTGAGACCAACAAGGATTGAATTTTATATTTTTATTGACCCGAAGAAGACCCGTATGATTTTGGCCAAATCTACGACCGTACTGAATTACCTAGTTATCACGTCCAAATGTGTGTTTAAAAAAATAGAGCAATAATTCAATGGGGAGGGAAGGAGTAGGGCTGTCCCGGGGTAGGGCCAGGGATAGTGCGTCTCCCAGGGGCAAGTGTTTGTTCTCGGGGCAAGTCGTTATCTTCGCAGATTGCTCCACAGAGAAGAAAAATCTAGAACGATTTTATAAATAGCATCACTGAGTGCCAGGACATGAGCAGCTTTAATGTTAAAAGATGACAGTTGTCATGGGTAAGCGTGACGTGAAACTTCGCTGTTTTGCGAGGAGGACGTAATGGCTCATGAACTGCCACACATTTAGCTCATAAAATCGAAGCATTCTTTCCTTTGCTTTGCTATCTTCAATTGCTACCTACGTAGGAGAGAGGGTTTTCAAGTAGTTACCAACAAAATGCACAATCGGCTGTCAAAATGCTTTAGTATTATAAAATATCTAAATATCAACACAAATTTATTTAAGTGGCTTAACACTTATTTTTCTTAAATAAGATCTTGAATTTGAGTCTTGTGAATAAAAAAAATCTGTGATATGAGAGTTCTACCCCTTATTAAGCTTAACAATAACTCGACTCAAATGAAACGAATTACCCAAAAAAAAAAGTATCTAGATTTTTTTTTTCCTTTCTATTGTCGAGTATGTACGATAATAAAAAGTTATCATAAAATACACATTTTTGTGATAGAAAAAGACCACATTTTTAGTATGTAAAAATGTATAAATCTCAATAATATACTTTGATTTTAGCTACTTTTTGAGCTTCCAAGTCTCAATTTTGTCTTTCTCCATCAATTGCCTAGCTTTTCAAGTCGCATCAATTACCGAACTTTTCTTTAGTCTAGGGGTAAAGTATTACCCAAAATCTCTTTTAATTTCATTAATTTCATTAAGTTTTGCAGAAAATAATTTAGAAGTATTTAGAGGGTTGTCTAATGAGAGTTAATCCACCTTTTCAATAAATTGTGCGTAAGTTCAAATTTCAATTAAGGGTGTGTTTGGTAGAGGGAAAAATCATTTTCCATGAAAAATATTTTCTCAAGAAAAATAATTTTCCACTTACATTTTCAGCTATTTGGTAGAATGGAAATTCATTTTCTTTCCACTTCATTTTTTGGTATTTGATAGAATGAACCTCCCGTCCTCACTTCAATTCGTTTTACTATCAACCCTCTTCCCAACTCACTATTCTGATCCGACCCAACCAACGAATTCTATTTCTCTCTCATCTTCAAATCAAACTCAAAACATCAGTAAGAAATATACCCAATAACAAACCCAACAAAAGAGAGAGTCAACATTAGTGAATCTCAATTTTTTCACTATTCCCAAGGATTACCCAGTTTATTTTGAGTGATATTAAATCCAGATTAAAGAAAATAACAAACGGGGAGACGATGGGTGTCTCAGATTATGAAATTCTTCAAAAGGGCAACTGTAACAAGATCAGATAACTCAATAAATAATTACAGAGATTAACGATGAAAATCATCGATAAACATCATGAACATGAAGAAGAGGGGAAGAATGAGAGACAAAATGAGAATGAAAATAGAGTGATTCTAGACACAATTAAAAAAAAATAGAACGAGAGACAAAATTGGACAATAAAAATTGGGCTTGGAAAATCGTTTTCTCTACTTTTTCAAGGGAAAACAATTTCTTTCAAATGGGGTAAAATGATTTTCCCCTGAAAATGATTTTCCTCTCCTTGTTTTACCAAACAGCGTAAAATGAAAAAATTATTTTCTGAAAAAATAATTTCTCCCCCTACCAAACACACCCTAAGGAATAGGGGAATTTTCATGCATCCTTACCCTTTTCCATTTCACATGTCTTTTTCTACCTAAAGGGTACAATTTTAGATGAACTAACCTACCAATGTATAAATGAATCAAAAATTAAAAATAATTTTGAAAACATAATATAAAATAGCCATTTTCTACTTTCTTTTTCCCCCCTTGTCAGTAGCATGCAAATAAAGGGTGCATTTGACAAACAGTTTTTGGACTAAGATTAGATATTTGACTAAGTAAAAAAGTTAATTTGGGTATTTGGTGAAAATTCTTTTTAGATGAGCTTTTTGGGTCCAAAAAGCTAATTTGAAAGCCTGATTCCCTCAACTTTTTGGAAGAGCTTCTTGAAGAATAAGTTTTTTGTATCACAACTTTATCAGAAACAACTAATTTTACCAACCAGTTTTTTAACAAACAACTAATATAAATAGCTAACTCAAATAATTAACAACTAATAGTTAATACAAACAGCTAACAGTTAACAATTACTTGTCAAACAAGGCCAAATATTGGCCTAAAGGGCCAACTTGTGAGTCCTAACTGCTAACCTACTTCCAACATCAAACAATATAATTAGTAGCAGCAAATTTCGTACTCAACCACGACTCCTCGGCGCTAGGATCGACGCTAATTAAAGACTTTATAAATGTTAGTTGGGCAAAATTTCAGATGAGGCCTTACTTGAAGAAGTTGGCAAGATTCCTAAGATGGTAAAAGATGTTGGCAAGAAGGCTGATGGGGAGGATCGTGAGAAGATGGCTGGGGGAATTGCTGACAAAGAGTTAGTGGAGATGGATGATGGAAATTTCCAGAGTTCCCCACAAAATTGAAACATTGATCTCGTTCGAAATGTGAAGAGCCATCCATTTGATGAGAGGTTTCAAAAGCAGAATTTCAAGCTTGGTCCAACAGCTGTCGCAAAACAATTTTTGTGCCCATCGCGAATATAGAATGTCATCCAATTTATATTGAAAAATTCACGTCTCAAAAGATATGTAGCTCATGTTCTGATATTAAGTCTTCTATTAATGATATCATTGCTGCTGAGATGAACACTGAAGTTCTTGAGAAGAAAGATACGAAGAAAGAGTTAAAGAGGAAGGTGACTGAAGTTCCAAATAAAAATGCCCAATATTACTTTAATTACATAGCAAAGTAGATTTAGACTCACCGACCCTAACAGATATTGCCCAGGTAAATTTAGACTCACTGACCCTAACAGATGTTACAAGAGTTGTATTAGCGGCGGTCTTTAGCTGACATTTAGAAGCGGTTTGTATTGTCCTCTGTATTTGTACTCTTTGAATTTTTGTCCAATTAATAATAAAAAAGGACTTTTTGATTCTCATGTTGCGACCCCGAATATCATCGAAGATAATCACCTGGCGTTGTTTTCTCTTCCGACTGACGTTCTCCGTCTGATTGAATGCGTGGCTTTTTCTCCTCCCCTTCCTAGCCCTTTTCTACCGTTGATCTCATCACCTTGAACGTAATGGAGTGACCGCACGTATTGATGACATATTTAACAATGTCTGAAGCCTTTATTTAACGATGTGTAAGATTTCTCTAGAATATGAAAAGAATAATTTGTGTCGAGCTTTAGACGCATATTCAAGAACCCTCATTATATTGTGGAGTACCAAGCCATGCATCCCTCTCTTTATAAATCAAACCATCCATGTATGGCATAATCTAATTAGTTTGACTCTTCAACAACTCTACATGCCCCTCATCTTCTATTTATAATAAGATCCGCGGCTCATATGTATCTATAGGATAGGTCTTCTTCCTGATTGTCAATTCTAGTAGTTATTCAAGTTGTTGTAGAAAATTTTTAAAAACTATAAAATAGATATCCATAAAACGTAAAAATTAATTGATACTTAAAATGTTAATGAAAATTTAAAAATGGGACATTATTGTTCGAAATTTTTGGATCTGCCTCTATGATTGAAGTGAATTAATTAATTGTAACCTCATATTTATTTGCCCATGAAATTTTGCAAACCAAAAAAAACTAAACATAAACAAATGGATAAAAGAAGTAAAGATGATTGATTTCTTTGGTTGATGAAAAATGGAAATGATTTGATGGTAGTTAATGACTTACAAATTTGATGATTAGGCAAGGACTTGGAGTGAGAAAGATCCTGATCATCAGGGGGCAAAGTTAATCCAGCAAAAGAGACAGAGAGGCCGATGGCCATGCTGTCGCTAGAGGCTCTGCTCAGGGTTGCTCCGCTGCCAATACTGTCATCGTTGTATAGTTTCAGCTGCAGCTGCACACTCTTGGACTTCCTAATGTGGGCATTAATAATGTATTATTATTATTATTATTATTATTATTATTGCGCACGTGCGGTGGGGATTTCATTGCTGCCACCATCTGATCTACTAGTTTGTCCGACTTGGTCCTGGCTAGCCCGAGCTTGGAATTCCACTTGATCATCATTGGAGAAGTCCTGCTCGATCCATAACAAGGAAAATGTAATGTATATGGTCATTGAAGACTTAGATCGCCCTAGAGGGGGTGAATAGGGTGATTGTAAAAATAAAATTAAAGCTGAAATTAAAATGCAGAATTTGAATGTAGACAATGCACAAGGATATTTTAATGAGGTTGAGCCTCAATCAGACTCAATCCCTGCCTAGAGTTATCCAACTCTAAGATTCAACGCTCTATTTTTTTTTATTAAGATGAACATTCACACTTTCTTTCAGAGCACCACACTCTAAAGCTCTCAACTACTTAAATCAACCACTGATTTATGTTTGAGAAGAGTTGTGACCTCACACCAACTTCGTCGTTCACTCCTTAATAAGAATTCCTCAAGATCTCTCAAAACTTCTGATTACAATTCAAGACTCAAAGGAATTTGCAAATGTATAGCTCAGTGTAGTATGATTGCAACTTGCTTGTGTGATTGCTTAAATTCCTTCTCTTCTTCCTTCAGCCCCTATTTATAGGATTGAGTAGCCATATGCTGATTTGTCCAAGGAGGAAGTTATCTCCATATCATATTTTGATTTTGATCTTGTGTTCTTCTCCAATAAGAAAGTATTTGCTCACAATCTCTTCTCTTGCCTTTTGAACATGTAAATCTCTTTGAAGCTTGACAACAAAATATATTATATTTGCAATAAAATCACAACAAAATATAGTATATTTGCAATAAAATCATGCAATATAATCTTTATGAGTTCAAATTTAAAATACAAATTTGATTTGCAAGAATATTAATAATATTGCTAGAATATTCAAATAAGGGCAATATCATTTTGTCATGGGTAGAATTAAGGATATTTAATCAAATAAAATCCTTTTAACTAATATTTTCCACATTTGCCTAGCACAATGATATCTTGTCTTTAATTATATTTGCATACAATCTTTCCAATCAAATAAATTAGATATGCACACAATCTTCGATAATATTCAATAAAATAATTATGACATGCATGTAATCTTTCATTTTTTCTTCATAATTTTTATTATGATTCTACTACTATATATTGCTTCTCTTTTCATGTGTTATATCTTTTGAATGCAACAACTTAATTTCTAATTTTGTGTTTCATCAAAATCTTTGTAATTACTAAGTAAGTCAACAGTCATTATAGTAGGGAAAAAACTAAAGGAGATGCAGGCCTAAGCTCATGAACAATGGAATTTGTTGTGTTTTCGTTGTGAAATTAATGGATAATAATTAATAGGAGAGGAAAGAGGCTACCATAGCATTTAAGTTAATTTTATTATAATCTAATTTGATACTAACTAATGGGGTGTTTGGCAAATAACTTTTCGAAGAGCTTTTTTGACTAAGATTAGCTATTTGACCAAGGGCATATTCTATTTCGCATTTTAGATAGATAGATAGATGTAAGGAGATGTGAAGAGCTATAAGAAGCTGTAAGGAGCTCTAAGGAGATGTAAGGAGTTATAAGGAGATGTAAGGAACTGTACGGAGAAGTAAGAAGCTGTAAAGAGTTGTTGAATTGTTGAAGAGTCGTATAGTATAATTTGTTTTACAATGAACGTTTTGGATGAAAAATAATAATATTAAAACAATTAAAATAATATACTTATTGAAAATAAAAAATTAATTAAGTTAATTACACACCAATAAAATATATTAATTCCCATAAATTTGGTGAACAAAATTTCGTCCACTTGAGCTGATCTTTATATGGACATTAGTTTGATCAAATAAGCAAAGTATAACAAAAAAAAAGAAATTTCTTTTGACAAAATTATAAACAACTCTTCAAATAAATTCTTATTTTAAGTAAATATTTTTTAATATAAATAAATTTATGGTCATCTATAATAATATATATTTCATGTCGAAACTTAAATATAATTTACGTTGTTATATTATGTTTTTATATTCATGTAAATGTTGTGTTCATAAGATATTTATAAATTTTGTATATTGGTAGTATCATTAAAAAAATATACATATTTCTGTAACTAAAATAAATGAATATTATAGAAAATCTATGAGATTAATAAGATATATGAAGATGTAAGAAGATATACGAAGATGTAAGAAGATGTAAGGAGATGTAAGATGATGTAAGAAGATGTAAAGATTAAGTTAAGGATGTAAGGAGTTGTAAGGAGATGTAACCCCTTAGCTAAATTCTAAACAACACAAAATAGGACAGGTCCCAAGTAAAAAAGCTAATTTGGGTGTTCGGTGAAAAAATTTCGACCCTACTCGGCAAACAACTGTTAACTGTTTGTATTAGTTGTTTGTTGAAAAACTGTTTGGTAAAATTAGTTGTTTCTGATAAAGTTGTGAGACAAAAAACTAATTCTTCAAAAAGCTCTTCTAAAAAGCTCATAAAATTAGCTTTTGGGACCCAAAAAGCTTTTCTAAAAAACTTTTTCACCAAATACCCAAATTAGCTTTTTTACTTGGTCAAATAACTAATCTTGGTCAAAAAAGCTCTTTTTGGTTAAAAAGCGTTTCAAAAAACTATTTGCCAAACAACCCTTTTTTCCAAAAAACTAATTTGAAAAAGTTAATTCGACGACCTTTTTGAAGAATTAGTTTTTTGTTTCACAACTTTATAAGAGACAAGTAACTTTACCAAACGGTTTTTCAACAAACAACTAATTCAAAGAGTTAATACAAACAGGTAACTCAAACAGTTAACAGCTAATAGCTAATACAAGCACCTAACAGTTAATAGCTAACAACTAACAGCTAACAACTGTTTACCAAACATGTCCTAAACCTTTTATTAAAATTTACATATGTATGTAGTAAATTTCTTCCTATACCTTTTCACAAAGAAAGAAAAATGGTTTGTATAATGAAATAGCTAGTATGAACACACAGACCAATCCCATCCAACCATGGCATTTCGTTAACGAAATTAAGTCAAAAATAATGAAACCTAAGTCTGAGCTGAACTCTTTTGAGCACGAGGCCAGAAATTCGACCACTCAAGTTGCTTAATCATATAGCCAACCGTTAAAGGAGCAACCAAAGGACGACTTGATAGCTCTAATACATATGAGACACAACATGAAAAGATTGACATTTATGGTCATAATATACTGTACATGTGGGAACAACAACCACTTGCCATTCAACCTACATATATATATATAGATACACACACACACACACACACACACACACACACACACACACA
>JACYFF010031956.1:30134610-30163471 GCA_017589665.1 Selenicereus undatus
ATATATATATATATATATATATATATATATATATATATATATATATTGGCTTCCATGGCTAAATCTATCAGCTTTGAGCCAAAAAGTTTGCATGCTTCGATGATCTCTAAGGCATTTTTTTTTGGGCATAAAAACAAACCTTGGGGACTTCTTGCCACTTCAATACCTAGAAAATGTTTTAGAGGACCCAAATCCTTAATATGGAAGCAATTGTTCAAATATTCTTTAAACTCAGAACATGCTACAGAATTATTTCTTGTGAGCACCAAATCATCCACATAAATGAGTAATGCCATGCAAAAATCGCCTTTCTGATAAGTAAATAAAGAATAATATGCATATGACCTGGAAAAACCTTATTTAAGTAATTTTGAAGAAAGTTTAGCAAACCGTTGATGCAGCTACTTAAGCCCATAAAGTGACTTCCTAAGTCTGTAAACTTGCTAGAGCCTGATGTTCTAAAACTAGGAGGTAATTTCATATGGTACTCAATAATCTTGTGATGCAATATATATGAAAATATGCAATTGTAAACCTACCTTGAGTTTGTAAGTCTTTTGGAATGAGGAGCAATTTTCGAACTCAAATTCCAACTTTATCAATTTTTTTTTAAAAAAAACTTTCTTGATAAGAAAGAAATGAAAACACAAATATGAGATCATGACAAAACAATACTGTCTCACTGAACAAATTCGAGACTTTGATTTTGCGGAAGAATGAGGTTCACCTTCTTGTTCTCATTGCCTCAAAGAATTACAAAGTGCTGGACTCTTAGTTATATGCACGCAGGCATGATTCCTCAATCCCATCAGAATCCTAGGCCTTCCTAACTTCGACAATTAGCTACTAAAATTAAGGAAAAAGATAATACAACAACAAGAAAGGATATTACAGAAATATCACAAAATATATCACAAAAACCACAAAGATGTTTACCTCCTTGATTCGGTTAACGGTTAACACTCCCTCTCAAGTTGGTGCATGTAAATTTACCATGCCCAACTTGCTTCGTAAAAATTGAAATTCCTGCTTCCCAAGTGCCTTCGCGAAGATATCTGCGGGTTGTAGCTTGGATGGGACGTAAGAAAGAGTAAGCATACCAGAATGATACGATTCACGAACGAAGTGACAATCAATCTCTATATGTTTAGTTCGTTCATGAAAGACGGGGTTTCTGGCAATGTGAAGAGCAGCCTGGCTGTCACAAAATAATTTCATAGCTTGTGTGTGGAAAATTCCTAAGGAGGCAAGAAATGACTTTAACCAGACCAATTCGCTCGTAGCTGCTGCCATGGACCAGTATTCCGCCTCTGCTGATGATCTTGAAACTGTAGCTTGCTTTTTAGTTTTCCAGCTAATAGGAGACTCCCTAAGTGTGACTAAGTATCCAGTTAAGGAGCGTCACATAAGCGGGCAAGCTCCCCAATCTGAGTCACAATAAGTAGATAGTTGTAACTCACTATTTGCCTGAAGCAGAATTCCACAATAAGGTGTACCCCTAATATAACGCAAAACCCGACATACAGCAGCCATATGCTCCTCTTGCGGATTTTGCATGAATTGGGAGAGAATATACACTGCATAGCATAAATCTGGGCAAGTGACTATAAGATAAATTAACCGGCCCACAAGATGATGATATCGACCATCATCAGTCAAAGGCAACCCAGTTGCCAACGCAAGTTTATGGTTCTCCTCCATAGGAAAGTCACTAGGCTTGGAACCGAGAAGACCACATTCGTCCATAATTTCCAGTGCATACTTACGTTGACTCAAGAATAATCCCGCCCGGGGGCCACTTCAATGCCAAGAAAATATTTGAGGGCTCCAAGATCCTTGATGCTGAAGAAGGTGTCTAAATAATTTTTGAAAGCGGCACAGGCATGGGAGTCGTTTCCCACTAGGGTGATATCATCAACATACACCAAGAGGGCCATAAAAATGCTCCCTTTCTTGTAGGTAAAGAGGGAGTAATCTACATATAAGTGAACAAATCCATATTCGTGCAACTTGCAGGAAAGTTTAGCAAACCACTGGTGGGAAGCCTACCGGAGACCATAAAGGGATTTCTGAAGACGACATACTTTGTTTGGAGAGCTACATGTGCAACCCGGGGGTAGCTTCATGTACACTTCCTCATCTAGATCTCCATGTAAGAACGCGTTGTTGACATCCAACTATTGTAGTTCCCATCCCTTGGAAATTGCAACTGCCAGAAAACATCGAACACTAGACATTTTTGCGACAGGAGCGAACGCCTCATTGTAATCAAGACCCTCGACTTGATGATCTCCACGGGTGACAATACGCGCTTTGTATCGTTGGACAGTGCCGTCTGAATTATATTTCACCCGGTACACCCATTTACAGTTAATGGGTTTCTTGCCTTCTGGAAGGTCTTAGAGGACCCATGTGTTGTTTGTCTCCAAGGCTCGGATTTCCTCTTCCATTGCTATTCTCAATTTTGGATCCTTAGCTGCTTCATGATAATTCCTGGGCTCAACGATCTTGACAATAGGAGCTAAGAACGCTTTGTGTGAATCAGAAAAATTGGCGTACGTGACATAATTTGCTATGGGATAGGACGTACCTAAGGAATCATCTTGAAGCCAGTGTGCGAGCGAGAAAGGGTCCTTCGTACTCAAGGTATAGCAAACATAATCCTTAAGATGGGATGGTGTCCGTCTGGCCCGTGGATGTCGCACGGTACTAGGTTGAGATGGAGGATAAGGCGTTGTGGGCCGTCTGGTCCTTCGGATGTTGCATCACTGAGGGGAACAACAACTACACCTTGGTCCAATTCAGCCCCCTTGTTGCGTCGCCTAAATCTCCTTCACACACATGACCCACCACGATGCCTCTCTCTGTGTCTGCCCTTTGTGTGTTCCAGGAGGTAGCAAGGCCTAAGTCTTTTGGGCCCTTTGCCACTGGACTCCCCCTCTCACCTAACCCCCCACAGTAGGGCTCATCTGCCATGTCCGTCATCACCGGTGACCCAACTGGGTTTTTGGGTTCATTAGGTAGCCCATAAAGGTTGGACTGATTATCAAAGGGATAGAGATTCTCTTAGAACACCACATCCTCGACTCACAAATATTTCTTAAGTCTGCAAATCATACAACTTCCACCCCTTTTTGCCAAATTTTTGACTCCTTGATGCAAATTTATCTTTAATTGGTGGGTTGTGCCGGGCAAAGCGTAAGGTGCCAAATACTCGCATTTCACTATAAGATGGTTGAGCATTGAAGAGAACCTCATAGGGTGACTGCCTTTTAATAACTTGGTGGGAGTTCTATTTATTAAATGGACTACCGTGAGCAGACACTCCCCCCAAAACACAAATCGGTAAATTGGCTTGAAATCTGAGTGCCCTTATGATATTCAAAATGTGATGGTTTTTATGCTCTACTCGTCCATTTTGTTGAGGGGTCTCTACACAACTACTTTCACCCAAAATTCCATGTTCATGATAAAATTATTGCATTGGGCCCGATGTAAACTCACTCCTATTGTCACTATGAACCACTTTAACTCCTTTATTAAACTAATTTTTCACCATCACAATGAAATTTTTAAGAAATTTAGTTGCTTCGGTTCGGTCTTGCATTGAATATACCAAAATCGCCCTATTGGTGTCATCCACAATACTAAGAAAATAATGGGCACCATAGGTTGAAGGTACTCTATAAGGACCCCAAATGTCACATTGTATTAAATCAAAAATGTCTTTAGCAATGCTTTTACCAATAGGAAATGGACTTCGTGTTTGTTTTGCACGATAACAAATTTCACAAAAATTTTCTCTACTTTTATTCATTCCATAATCTATGCCCAAACTACTAGGGAGGAGGGAGAGGACTTCGCTTGAGGGGTGCCCAAGACGTCTATGCCATAAACAAATTGCATTGACCACATTAACTCATCATCCACACAGTTGATCCGGTCACAAAAATCACAAAGATGTTTACCCCCTTGATCCGATCAACGGTTAACAGTCACTACCAAATACTTTCTCAAAACAAATTAATGTGTACTCTTAGTCACATTTACACAGTTGTAGTAAGGCAAGCACACTAGTAAGGATCGTATGATACAAAAACGCCACAATAGTCTAGCAATCTCCAAAAGCGGGCGGGGGGTAGCAAAGGGTGTTATTTATGTGTTTGTGTGTATCTCCTTATGAACACATGCAATGAATCTTTTTAACTTGAAATTTTGGTGCCTAGTTTTGTGACAGAATGAAAGTGGAGTGAGTGTGATGGAAAAGGAAATTCGATTGAGAATATGAATTGTGGAAATGGTAATCGGAGAAAGCTAAGCCATACCTTTTGGGTTCTGACAGATGTTCAAATATGCTGTAGCCAAAGATTGAAGGAAGAGATAATAGTTAAGACGTTATAGAAGAGCAAGCTATATGATGACCTGTTGGGAGGTGTGGCTATCTATTTGGTGAAGAAGAAAGATGAACTAACCAAACTGTGACACACTCACACCATTGCATGAGGTGCACCTCACCTCTTTATAAAGTGAAGGGGCAGCATGACTTTACCAAAACTCCCTCATACCTTCTCTTCAATAACATATATATGCCAATGATTCTACAGGACATGACGACTGCCTGGTTTAGAGTTGTACAACGGGTTGATAGGATAAGATTTCATTGTGATATAAGTTAAAAAAAGTTTATCTTAAATTAGGTCATTCATCTTAGAAAACTATGAGATGTGCTATCTTACTGTTAGATAGTGATTATCTACAGTAACAGATCAGCTAAGCGTCAAATAAAAATCACACTTTTAATAATGTCTATTTGATTGTTACATATTGATTAACATGAGACCATTCATCACAAATTGTGAAAGTTCATCTAAATAAGACCATTTCATCATAACATGTTGTGATATACAAAATGTTATAAGATAGTATGTACACTTAATTATGATGTTCAACTAGTCTCTCTTAATACTTTCATGTTAAAATACTACACAGTATTGCGGCTTTTAACTTCTAAACTATTTATGCATGTAATGGCTAATTGTTTTTGATCTTGATCCCACTTGGTGAACCTATTTATTAGAAACTTACGTGTACCAATTGAAAGTTTTGGGGTGATAGTTTTGGAGTGTTCCCATATATAATTATGCATAGTTGCGTCACCTTTTGGGATATCAATAATTATTGGTAATGTTACTTGTTCATTTGGTAAGTTTCAACCCATTAACCCAACCAAAACCATTACACAATTTCTTGCCACCTCCAAAATTACAAAAAAGGGAAATGAAAAAAGGCAGGAGATTGGACCTCTTTTGAATGACAACCTAAAGAAAGGGGTGTCTCGCTCTGCTTCTCTTTCACATTTTTCTTCAATTCTACCAGATGTGAGAGTGAGTGAGAGAGAGAGAGAGGTAATATTTACCATACAGTCGGATGTACATTGCATCGTCCACACCCTCAGTGGTGGAGTCATGCTCGTTGAATTGTCAGTACCACATTTATTGTACAATTTCCGTCCAAAACTTACACAAGAGCTATGCTGGGTGAGTGGTGTAGTGTGTGGCTTTTAGATATAGGTGCAAGGTTTGAATCGAAGTAAAGCTTCTTCCCCCTTCTTTTCATTTTTATATTTCCCTGTTTCTCTCCTTTAGTCTTCCAATCCTTTAATTCTTTTGTTATGTTGTTATTTATTTTGAACTTATGTTTAATGGTGTTAGGTTAATTTTCATTAATAAACATATGTTGAAATTTATTTTATTCATTTTCTCTATTCTCCTAATAAATTTACGAATGCTTTTACCATTTGAATCTTTAGTATCATATATTGAACTTTTTGTATGTATTTAATGAATTCTTAGTTAAAAATGATAAATCTTTCATTTTTTTAGGGATGAACTTTGGTTACAAATATTTATTTCATCTGTTTTGTTTAAAAAATGAATTTTGGGGGGGGGATTTTTGATTCTTGACTGATAAAAATGTTGATTTTATGTGACCAATCCTTTTAAATTAAATGAATTTAGCTCACTATTCTCTTCATCTAAGGTAATTTTTGAATGTTTTCAGCAAATCTATCATCTTTCAACTGTTTTTATACATTTTTCCTGAATTTTTCGAATTGTGTTGATTGCAATTATAGGTTCTTTGAAGAATATGGTTGCTATAGAAGAATCCGTAAAGAATGCTACAAATCAAGTTTTATTTCTAAATTTTGTTCAATTATGTTGTTTATTTGTTTGATTGGTTTTTAATTCTCAGTTTTAGTTGTGCGTAGGGTTTAAGATTCAATACGACGTAGTTGAGTTTTTGACTGTTTAAGTGGAGTTTGTTGGAGTTATTATTGAATTATGAATTGAGATGAGGATACTTGGCTAAAATTTCTGCCTTAATGAGAAATTGTTTCTTGCAGTGTATCTTTGCTTACCTATAGTGTACCTTTTGTTTTCTGCAATATATCATTTCTTGCCTATAGTGTAACTTTTGTTTCATACAATACATCTTTTCTTCCTTGTAGTGTACCATTTGTTTCCTATAGTGTATCATTTTTTGCCTGCAGTGCATCTTTTCTTATCTCTAATATATCAATGATAGCTAACTTTTTTCGGTATTAATTAAGTGAATTGTATCATTAAAACTTTGACAAGTTTTTTGTGTTTCTATTTTGTCGTCTACAGGCACCCTTGTTAAAGAAACTTAGGGCGAAATATGGCTACAACATCATCACTAGTTGGGAAAATAAAATTGCTTCTCAAATTTTTGATATGGTTAAAGCTTATCATAATAACATCATGATAGAGGAGGAGATTGGTGGTTCTTAGTTGCAGAAGCTGAAGGAAGGTGCTCACATTACAAGGCAAAGTCAAAGGTTGAAAGACCTAATAGTAACGCATTATTTTATTACAATAGTTTTGAATATGTTGTACTTTAATTGTGCCTGGGGATGGTACATGCCCCTTGCATCAGCAATGTTGTGCCCTTTAATTGTAAAATTGTCCTACCTATATTTTGCACGAAAATTTTGTGATATAACTCATACATACTTATAGCTGCTTATTGTAATTGTGCCTGAGGATGAGTTGATTCAGGTTCATCATTATCAACATACTCATATTTATTAGGTTCTTGATGTTGGGGACCTACAATATAATAGTAATGTTAGTAATTATTATATTCATTAATTAATAATTATTTTTTCCTCAGAGATACGATTGTTAAGACCATAAGCTAATAAAAAAAATGCATTAATTTTCTGAAAAGATTTGCCATGTGGAAAAGGTTCACTGGATGTAGACATCAAAAATCATCAAATAATTGGGCAATGAAAATAAGGTAGGTGGCTAGGCATGAGCTCAATTATATTGAATGTCTATATTTATAGGAATGATCTAGTAAGGTAAATGGGTAGGTACCATAGAATTGCTGAGAGAGAGACACGAGGCGGCGGTGACATTAGGCGCCGGTCTGTTATGATGGCTTGTGGAGGGAGGCGGGTTCACACCACGCAAAAAGCATAAGAGCAGTTGATGGGGTGAAGACCCAAACTTCCTTTCTTTCAGCTATGACATGAAGATTGACATGATTTTTTGCCCAATTTCGGCCATCGCTGCCTATCCTAAGGGTCAAGTTTGTTGCCAGCAACGAAAATTGTGGTTGGCAAAGGCAAACTTAGCTCTATTCCAACCATTTTGTGCCAAGGCATAGGGAGATATAAGAATAGCATAATTGAGACTGATGGCTCTATTTTCAACTATGTTAATTGGTTGGAGTATTTTGGTAGGGTCAAGCGTGTTCTGCAAGGGTTGGCAAGAGTTCACCATGATTTCTAAAATAAAATAGCGAAGTAAATGAGAGAAAATATGATTGAGTAAATATGTGAAATAATTCCTCTCATTCATCTACCTATCAACCTTGGCTATGCATTGATTGTATACACCAAGACCTTTACCTAACTTATAGCCTAAGACTACTCATCATATAATAATTAGACAACTTCACAATTGTAGGTATACAGAGGAAACAAAATAATACAAGTATTTTGCTTCTAACAATCCTTCTCAAGTTGAAACATGTAAATTAACAATGCCTAACTCAGACCATAGAAACAAAAACTCTTGTTTACCTAAAGGTTTATGAAAATATCATTAACCTGATTCTTCGAAGAAACATATCCCATTTCAAGGTCTTTAGAAAAAAGACATTCTCAAACAAAATGACAATCAATCTCTATATGCTTCATTTGTTTGTGAAAAACAGGATTTTTAACTATATTTAGTGCAGTCTAATTATCACAATACAACTTCATAGGCTTTCAAGAAATACACCTAAATAAGCCAGAAACTACTTTATTCATATTAATTCACTTTTTACAGTTGCCGTTGCACGATATTCAGCTTCCACAGAGGATTTGAAAATTATACTTTGCTTCTTTGTCTTCTAGGATATTAGTGACCCCACAATAGTAACAAAATATTCGGTTAAAGATCTTCCAGTGAGAGGATATGCTCCCCAGTCTGAATCATAGAATGCAAAAACCTGCAAATCTGATCTAGCTTTGAGCAACAAACCTTGACCTGAATTTCCTTTCAAATATCGTAAAACACATTGAACAACTTCTACATGAGCTTCTTTGGGCGCTTGCATATATTAAGGCAATATATGTACTGCATAGCATAACTCTGGCTGGGTAGTTGTAAGATATACAAGCCTCCCAACTAGGCAGTTATAATGAGTAGGATCCTCAATCGGTGGACTACTAGCGAGCGCTAGTTTGTTATTAGCCTCCATAGCAAAATCTAACAGCTTTGATCCAAAAAGTTTGTATGCTTCGATGACCTCTAAGGCATATTTTTTTGGCATAGAAACAAACCTTGTGGACTTCTTGCGACTTCAATACCCAGAAAATGTTTTAGAGGACCCAAATCCTTAATATGGAAGCAATTGTTCAAATATTTTTTAAACTCATAACATGCTACAGAATTGTTTCCTGTGAGCACCAAATCATCCATATAAAGTAGCAATGCCATGTAAACATTGCCTTTCAGATAGGTAAATAGCGAATAATCTGCATATGATCTGGGAAAACCATATTTAAGTAATTTTGAAGAAAGTTTAGCAAACTATTGACGCATTGCCTACTTAAGTCCATAAAGCTACTTCTTAAGTCTGCAAACCATGCTAGAGCCTGATGTTCTAAAACTAGGAGGTAATTTCATATAAACTTTCACATCACGATCACCATGCAGGAAGACATTATTCAGATCAATTTGATAAAACTCCTAACCTTTTGCAACTTTATTAATAGAAAACAACAAACACTCACCATTTTAGCCACATGTGCAAAGGTATCACGATAGTCAAATCCTTCAATCTGTTCATCTCCTCGAATCACAAGATGTGCTTTGTGATGCTTAACCATTCCATCAAAATTGTACTTCACTTTGTATACTCAATTACAGTCTGTGGGTTTCTTATCAGGTGGTAAGTCTTCAATTGTCCAACTCTTATTCAATTCTAGTGCTTCAATCTCCTTGACCATGGCCTCTCTCTACTTGATGTTTTTCATAGCCTTATGAAAATACCTAGACTCAACAATTTTGGTGACAGCAGCAGGATAATTCCTATGTGCATTTTAGAATTAGCACAAGCAACATAACTTGCTACAAGATAAGGTTTACCTAAAGAGACCTTTTGTAATGGGTTCGAGGAAAGGGGCCTTTTGATCGAGCAGTATGGCACAAATAATCATGTAAATGGCTTGGAACTTTTCTACGTTGACCAAATTTCCTTCTACTTGGAGCACATTACTCTCTATCCATGGACACATTAGGCCCTGTGGATGTACTTTGACATCGAGCCCATTATGTCTACCATTAGGGATGACAATGGGATAGGTATGGGTCATGTCCACCAAGATTCAAACCCATTTAATTTTTTTTTCACCAGGATTTAAACCCGCCCCAGATCTATTGGGTCTAGAAAGATGGGACCCAAACCTAGACCCTATGAGTCTAGTGGGTCCATGGGTCCTAAACCCATCATAACTATTTTCACATTGAAATTTTTTTTTTTTTTCACATTCTATCATGAATTATCGCATTCTAAAGACAAATAATTGACTTTAAAGGACATGATATTAATAAAAAAATATATTCTTTCTTACATATACCATAGTTATATGTTCTTACTTATGTCTTAGACACCAATAATAATATTTTACTACAAACCATAAAGACAAAGTCCATCAAATTTTAAACAAACATAACAAAATAGTTCTTATTCTACAATCAACATAAATTGAAGTGACTTTAGGGTTTACTAGTGTAGAATTACTTTACTATTACTGTTGGTAGCCGTAGCTAGTGGTGAGCAATGTAGTACCTTCTGCCAGTCCTCCGGGGGGAAATGGGGTTAGGGGGTGTACGGTTGCAGAAGGTGTGCCTAGCATCTTGGAATATTGGGCCACTGACTGGTAAGTCGATAAAATTAGTCAAGTCTTTGCATAGACGTAAGATTGACACAACATGTGTTCAAGAAACTAAGTGGGCGAGGGCTAAAGCTAAAGAAGTTGATGGGTATAAGCTATGGTATTCAGGGTCTAGCAAGGCTATGAATGGAGTTCGTATCTTGGTTGTTAAGGATTTAGTTGACTTTTTTGTTGAAGTGAGGCTTAAGAGTGATCGAATTATGACCATTAAGGTAGTGGTGGGATCAGTAGTCCCAAACGTGGTTAGTGTTTATGCACCTCAAATAGGTTTGCGAGATGATATTAAGAAGCAATGTACCTTAGAGCGAGAAACTTATCATAATAGGAGACTTTAATGGCCATATTGGTGTTGAATCAGATGGGTATGATACGGTTCACGGAGGTTTAGGCTATGGAGAGAGAAACAATGGAGGAGTTTCTGTTATAGACTTTGCGGTTGCCTATGAATTGTTGGTGGTAAACTCCTCTTTTAAGAAGAAGGAGGACCACTTGGTGACCTTTAAGAGTGGTTCCACGAAGTCCCAAATTGATTACTTACTGATTAAGGCGGATTATCGGAGGTTTTGTAAGAATTGTAAGGTGATACCTAGTGAGTATTTAGGAACTCAGCATAGGTTGCTTGTGTTGCATGTGGAGTTTAAATGTTCAAAGTGGAAAAAGAGGAGTGTTGGGGACCTTATAGTTAAGCGGTGGAAGCTTACAAAGGAGAACACTATAAAATTATCAGAGAGGATTACTGAAGAAGGAGCTTGGAGGTAGGTAGAGGATGCAGATACAATGTGGGAGACAATGATAGAATGTATTCAAATGTTGGCTAAGGAAATCCTAGGGACATCTAGGAGAGGTGGTAGCAAAATGAAGGGAGCCTGGTGGTGGAACGAGGAGGTAAAGGAGAAAGTCAAGGAGAAAAACCAGGCATACGCTACTTTCTTGAATAGTGGAACAGATGAAGAGAAAGAGATTAGTAGAGTTAGATATAAAGCAGCAAAAAAAGTAGCCAAGAAAGCTATCGTTGTAGCTAAGAGCATGGCCTATGATAGGCTACATCAAAAGCTGGAAACCAAGGAAGGTGAGAAGGAAGTCTTTAAACTGGCAAGGGCTAGGGAAAGAAGAACTAGGGACTTGGGTGTCGTGAGGTACATCAAAGATGAAAATGGTAAGGTGTTGTCTAAGGATGTAGAGATCAAGGAGAGATGGCAAAGGAACTTTTCCGGGCTCCTCAATGGGTAAGTGATGGAAGATTTTCGAAGTAGGGAAAGAGAGAGTAGTGAGAGGCATCCCGATCCTCATTTGTGCGAACCTACCAGTAAGGATGAGATTAAAGAGAACCAAAAGAAGATGGCCAATGGGAAAGTAAAGGGACCAGACCAGATTCCGGTGGAAGCGTGGAAGTGTTTGGGTGAAGAGGGATTGTAGTGGCTAACATAGCTTTTCAATGTTATTTGTGGGACTGCTAAAATGCCCTGAGCATGGAGGTTTAGTATAGTCATTCCATTGTACAAGAATAAAGGTGATATTCAGGATTATCACAATGATAGAGGTATAAAGTTGCTCAGCCACACTATGAAGTTGTGGGAGAGGGTGATTGAGAGAAGGTTGCGGAAGGATATCTCGATATCAGAGAACCAATTTGGTTTTATGCCTAGTAGGTCAACCATAGAGGTGATTTACCTCCTTAGAAGGCTCATGGGTTTGTACAGAGATAGAAAGGTAGATCTGCATATGATGTTTATCGACATGGAGAAAGCATATGATAGAGTTCCGCGTAAAGTGTTATGGAGTTGCTTAAAAAAGAAAGGAGTGTCTCCTGTGTATATTTGACTTATTAAGGATATGTACGAGGGAGGTAGGACGAGTGTTAAGATGCTAGGAGGAGCTACCTATGATTTCTGTGTTGGTATGGGCCTGCATCAGGGTTCGACTTCAGGCCCTTTTCTTTTTTCTCTAAGTATGGATGAACTTACAAATGGGATTTAAGATAAGTTACCATGGTGGATGTTATTTGCAGATGACATTGTTCTTGTCGATGGGTCAAGGCAGGGAGTTAATGACAAGTTGGAGTGATGGAGACATACACTGGAGTCTAGAGGTTTTAGAGTAAGTAGATCCAAAACTGAATATATGCATTATTATTTCAGCGGAAGGGAAGATGCGAGGGGAGAAGTCAGTATTGATGGGATGGCGATACCAAAGGTTGAAAAGTTTAAATATCTAGGCTTGATCATTCAATAGAATGGGGATATTGAGTTATTGACGAAGATATTAACCAACGCATAAAAGTGGGTTGGCAAAAATGGAAGTATGCCTCAGGTGTGCTGTGTGATAAGAGGATGCCTATTGGTTTAAAAGGTAGAGTTTATCGTATGGTAGTTAGACCAGCTGTACTGTATGGATCGGAGTGTTGGCCTATAAAAAAGACACAGGTCCGAAGGTTGATGGTAGCGGAGATGAGGATGACTAGGTGGATGTATGGTTATACGAGAATCGATAGGTTTAGAAATGGGGTAATAAGAGATTTAGTTAAAGTGGCTCCCATAGAAGATAAGATGAGAGAAACGAGACTTAGATGGTTTGGCCACGTGAAAAGAAGGAGTGTGAACGCTCCAGTGAGGAGATGTGAGAGAATTACCATACTCCTTGGTAAAAGAGGGAGGGGACGACCAAAGAAGAGCTTGGACAAGGTGATTAGAGAGGATTTAAAAGTTGTAGGATTGCCGGAGGACTTGGTTCAGGATAGGATACTATGGCGGGATAGGATTAGGATCATAGATCACATAGAGTTGGCCACCTGATGTGGAAGAGATATTTATTTATTTATTTATTATATTTTTTATTTTTTATTTTTTTCGATAGGATAGGTTTCGTGTGTCTTGTTTGTATGCAGGTACTACATACATATGGGAAGAGACATTGTCTGCCTTCCGCTGTTTGTTAAGGTATAGTACCTTCATTTGCTTTGTTGTACGTATGTTATATGTTTATTTACATATTCACGGTCACCTGATTTATTTCCTAGATCACTCCCTACTACATATTCTTAGTCTTTCCTTTTAATGTTTTCACAAAACCCTTCTTCTATAAATGTTTTCATAAAATCTTGTTTTTGTGGGTCTCTTGGTTTCAGCCTCTCTATGGGCAGGGATGTTGGTAGAGGTAAGACTGCCTATATCTGGATCTCCCCAAACCCCCTGAAAGCGGGACGCACACTGGGAGGTGTTGTTGTTGTTATTGTTGTAGTTTAGAATTACTTTAGGCAATCACCTTTGCCACATTTTTTTTAAAAAAAATTAATGGATCTTAAATGAGTCCCAAGTCGGCTTTGGGTCTAAATTTTTTAGACTCAAACCCATACTCGACTTTGGTCCTTCAGATCTAGACCCACTTAAGACCTATTGAGTCTCATTTGATGGGACCTAGACCCTCTGGGATCTAATAGGTCTGGGTCTAGTCCATAACTCATTACCATTCCTACCTACCACCCTCGACAGGCTCAAGACTCCCACCATTCTCAGTCATTCCTGGTACATCAGCATACTCAGCAAATTGGGCTGCTACTTCTGTCTTAGTATGAGGCTGAGGTGGCCCAAAAATATCATAGTCCCTAATCATTTGAGAGAGCTCATCATCCACTTCAAAATTAGACTTCTAAATTTTGCCAGCCCGTATCTCCCTTTTGTTCTTCTATTTGACTGCAATAAGGAAATTTATCTTCTTAAAGGATAACGTCTCGACTTACAAATATATCACCGGTTTCAAAGTCATAAATCTTTCATCCCTTTTTAGCAAAGGGATTACCCATAAAACTACCTCTTCTACTACACTCAGCAAATTTATCTTTCTATTGTTGATATCGGTGAGCATAGCACAAAGAACCAAAAACTTTTATATGCTCATATATGGATTTGACTTTGAAAAGTATCTCATAAGGAGTCTTTCCTTGTAAGGTTGACACATGAGTCCTATTAATTGAATATGCTATAGTTAAAACACATTCTCCCCAAAACTCCAACGGGAGGTTTGCTTGAAACTGAAGGGCCCTAACAATATTCAGGATATGTGGGGTATTTGCGCAACTTATTTGGTGTATTATACCTTGCTCCCCATAGAATTTCTTCATGGGGCCAGAAGTGAACTCAGTCTCCTTATCACTATGTATAACTTTAACATAAGTACCAAATTGGGTCTTGACCATCAAGCAAATATTCTTAAGTGGGGAGCTTCACTCTTTTCTCTCACAAAAAACAACTAAGTGGCCCTAGTAGCATCATCAATAATTGCTAAAAAATAGTGTGCTCCACATAAGGACTGAACTTCCCCAAATATCGCAATGGATTAAATCAAAGTAATTTGACGCTTTAATATTTGCTAATACAAAAAGACATGCGAGTTTGTTTATCTCTAAAGCACACATCACAAACATCCACACTACTTTTATTGTCAGAATTTCTAATGCTACTTGATAGTAAAGACATAACTTGCTGAGAAGGGTGCCCAAGCTTGTAATGTAATAGCTCACAGGCAGTAACCTTGTTGACTTAAATACTTTCTGGTTGGACGTTCTTGAAGAAAAAGACTCATCTTCTTTGTTCACCCACTCCAATTGGCCTTTTCAATGGTCATATAACCCACACAATTTATGAGTAAAAGTTACTGTATAAAATAACTCATTTATAAGTTGTGCAATAGAAATTAAATTACAATTTAAGCCAGGCACATATAAAACATCATGAGGGCTAATTGTTGGGTTGATTTAAATAGTGCCATGCTTAGTCTTTATGCTATGCTAATCATTGGGCATATTGGTAACAATCAAATGAGCATCACATGCTTGTGCTAATTTACTCAATTCCCTCATCATATGATATGAAGCTCCACCATCTAATAACCATTCATATTTACCTAATAACTTTTGATCACCTAATGTCGGGGGCTCAATGAGATTAAGGAGCTTTTGCAACTATTCTGCTGAAAGTCTAGGGATGGTCGAATGCACTCTATTAGTTTCAGTCTACCTCTACTCTTCGACAGCCCGCCTGCGCAGTGCAAGCGGTTGTTGTAGGTCCTCCAGTTCCACAACCTCTGCGCCCCCTTCACCTCTACCGTGGCCACAACCACCACCTTGCGTACTTCAATCAGCAAGGTATCTAATCAATTCAAAGCAATTAGCTTCTTCTTGTCTGATCTTTCCACAATGTTTATAGGTTGGTCTTTATCCTTGGAATTGTGCCACCTTTGGTGTATTGATGGCAAACCTTGCTGTGGTTTTTGTTCTATTGTCATGTTGTACCATGATCTTTTATGATGTTGTCCTTGTAGAACTATAAGATTTTATCAAGTGGAGGAAGCGGGTCTTGAGTGAGAATTTGGCCCCTCACTAGTGAGTAAATGACATCGTTTAATCCCATCAGAAATTGATGAGATTTTTCTTCTTTATGCATAACGACAATTTTCTATAAGGCCCAACATTCACATCCCTTACATGCATAGATTGGAACCTTGACATGATATTTGGCTCATTCCATAAATTGTTATCTTTGAATAAAATCCTCTAACTTTAAAGGTTCCTTGCTTACAATCTACTATTACTGCCTTCAATTAGTGAAACTTTGGTAAATTAGCCACCAAATATCTCTTCTTCAAGTCATTCTAGATAGCATAAGATGTTTTTGAGTATGGCACATTCATGCGCAGCTTTAGATTAGTAATATTAAGAAGCCAAGAACATAGCATGGAATTTACCATGTCCTATGCATTAGCCTCTGAAAACTTTGTATCTTTTGTCTCTACGGGCCATGTTAGAGTTCCTTCAATAAACCCCGACTTGTTCTTAGGGTTGTTCATCGGTCCAGGACCGAATCGAACCGGGCTGGACAGAAGACCGAATAAGCCATGTTATGAAGACAATGGACCGGACCAGTCCAAAGACAGTCCAGGACCGGACCGGAGTGTGTGAACCCGGACCAGACCGAATCGTGTGAACGTGGACCGGACCAGTTTTGGACCGATTTGCTTCCCCCCCTTTTTTGGTTTATGTTGATGGGTTGTATAAAAAATTGCTTTTGTGTGCCTCCAATCCATTGAGAAATGTCTCAAGCAGTCAAGCTTCTATATCATTGTAAACTTTTTATATAGAAATGGCTTATGCTATGACATACCTATTTCGACTTTCACAAACCGTAATCTATTTCACAAACGAACTTACAAATAACCAAGCAAATTCATCCACAAGACAAACCTAAAGCAACTTTCAACGCAAAAAGTATAGTACACCAAACTTAAAAGTTCATTACGTAACCACATTATCTAAAACAAAGTTAATCACATAACCAAAGTTTTAAATGTTTAATGAAATTTTCTGCTCTTGAAGTGACCCAATCTTCAATCCAATGTGACTCCCAAACTTGAAACCAATGTGTTGGATTTAGAGAAGGATTTCCTTGCAAGTTGCAACAATTTGCTCTTCTCAAATATTCAACTAATTGTTCAAGTGGTATAAGAAATAAATAAAAGACCGAGTTAGTAAATATAAAAACCAACAATTAATTTACCAATGAAAATAAGAATGATAGCAATAGTATAATGTAAAACAAAGGCAATAAAAAGAACCAAAATTACCTCAATATTAAATGTTCAAAGTATCACCCAAATCAATCACATTGACCTTAAGACTCAATTTACCAAGATCTAAAATAAACGCAGTAAAAAGAACAAAAATTAAAAGTTTGAACATGTAAATATGTAATCATATAAAGTAAATAAACAAAAATTTAAAAAATGAAGAATTAAACGTTACCCTTATCAAGGTCTCATAGTTCATCAAAGTAGTCATCCATATCTAATACATTGCTTGGCCTGAGCCAATCTTGTGCACGTATAAGAGCTTGGACCATCTTTTCACAATCCAACCCAACAAAACTCATAAGTTAACGATAGATAAAAAAGTTTTAAATTTATAATACAATATAAACAACAACAACAAACTCTCAATGTGGGTCCCACTTTTGCGGGGTCTGGGGAGATCCAGCTGTAGGCAACCTTACCTCTACCGGTATTCCTACCCATAGAGAGGTTGATTCTATAAGACCCACAAAACAGCTTTGAGAAAAAGGTTTGAAGAGAATACATCACAAGCCATACGAGTGACCGTAGGATATAATACAATATAAACAAATAAAAAAACTAAATCAATTACCTTTGGGGTTAAAGAAGTTCTAAATGAATCAAGAGTACGTCCTCCAGCATTGAATGCTAACTCCGATGCAACTGTAGAAGCAGGCACGACCAATACATCACAAGCCATACTAGCAACTGTAGGATATCGAGGAGCATGTATTTTCTAGCATCCCAACACATCATCCCATACTTCATCCTCCTCAAGTCTCTCGCTTAGATAATTTTGCAACTCCGTCTTGATGATTCCTCTTCCTCCATCTAGCCCCTTTAACTTCTTTCTTAATTGATGTGTATAAGAGGCAGCTCCACCATATGCATTATCCTTCTCAACTTCAGGTTGTGCCCCACTACTTTGCCCACTTTGAGGAGCTAATGGCTTGTACAATTGCCAATAATCATCAAACAAAGTTTCTAATTTCTCTCTCACTTTCAAAATTATAGCACTACCTTGTTCTTCACCAAACAGATCACAAAGAGAGACCTCAAGACCCGCCAACTTGTACCTAGGATCAAAGATGGGAGCAATATACACCAAAGGGTTCATTTTTTATCAAGTGTGACATAGTTAGTACTTATCATATTTCATCCTCATCCTCTTAGCAATTTCTTTAAAGTTTGTGACCCTAGATCGAATCTCCTCAATTTCCTCACATTCTTCATCATTAGCATCAATGGTCTCAACAACTTCCTCCAAGTGTTTTAACATATTATGAATAGCCACAATCTCAAAGAAAAGTAGGTTGGATGTCACATATTAAGTACCAGACAAATGCAAAGTAGCATTATATAAAAAACCTCCAAAAAAACTAACAAGCGTTTAACTTGTTTCCAATTACTAGAGTTAGGAGGTCTACCTACATCATCATCTTTTGCCAACTCCATATCATAAGAAGGATCTCTTTTGCTATACTTGGTGAATGCATGCTCATACACTAAAGAAGTGATAAACATCTTATAAGTGGAGTTCCATCTAGTGGGAACATCAAGAGCCAAAGAAGCCTTGCTCTCAATTTTTTTTTACAATTACACATTCTTGAAATCTTTGCAACCTACTAGGAGATTGCCTAATAAACTTTACAACCGCTCGAACACACTTTACTGACTTCCCAACAACCTTCAACCCATCCCATACGACTAAATTAGGTATGTGAGCAGCACACCTAACATGTAAGAATTCCCCACCAGAGAAAAGAAAATGACCATGTCGCTAAAACTCAGCAATAAAGGTAGTACAAGCAGTGCTATTGCTCCCAGCATTATCAACAATAATAGTGTATAACTTAGATACTAAGCCCCAATCCTCTAAACATTTTCCAAGAACAAGAGCAATATCATCACCTTTATGACTTGAAATTGCATAAAAATTCAATATTTTCTTATGGATTTTCCAATCATTATCAGTAAAGTGGGCAGTTATAACCATGTAGTTAATCCTCTGAAGTTAATTCCATGTGCTTGTTGTTACGCACACCCTTTGACATGAATGTATAAGATATTCTTTCAATTTCACCATTTCATCCACATATATGTGATAAATGTCTCTTGCAATGGTAATGCGTGAAGGCATGTTAAGTGAAGGACAATAAACAGACATCATTAGCCTAAATCCCATATTTTCAACAAATCTAAAGGGCAACTCATCAATTATGATCATTTTGGCTATAGAGTCCCTTGCCTCATGAGGATTTAATACCTATGATTTCAATATAGCTTCTCCCTCATTGTTTGGATGCTTTTCAAAAACTAACTGACTTTGTGTCTGATTGCTTTTGTTGTTCGGGTTTTCGAGAAACTGTGGAAAATGATATTTCAAGTTCTTTGTACCATTTTTAGTGGACTCGGCCTTATATTGCACTTACTGGCCACTCATTTGCCATTTTCTTTGATCTCTTAGAAATGATCCCAACAGTTTGCCCTTTGAGTAGACTTTCTAGCTACTTGCTTCCTCTTGCTCATGCTTTTATTGCTCTTTGAGTTTGCTCTTCTTCCTCCTCTTCAATTTCAATAGGGTCATTAGGTTGGTGCTCACTTAGATCGTTATCCATATCAAATGATTCTTTCATTGCCGAACAACTTCTCTTTTTGGCTTTGGAGCTAGACATCTAGCATTGACAAGCAATTAAAAAATATATATAAGTATATAACATCATAACAACATATATAGATCATGTTACTTTAAGGAATAAAAATACAAAACTTACATTTCGAGAACAAGTTCTAAAAGACTCTGTGATGACTAATCAAATTGAAAATTAAGTTTAAATACCACAGCTGGAAAAAGAAAAGGTTCATAAGTCATCATCATTATCATATCAACATCACGGTTATCACTCATTATGATTAATTTATCATATCATCACCAATCATTGTCAAAAATTGAATAATAAAATTTAATTAAACCACAAAGCTTAGAGTATCTTTATTCTTTAGACTACGTAATATAATGAATTTTAAAGTCTCAAAAGTAAAAATAGTTTATATATACAAAATCACAGTTTGGTAATAGTTTATATGTACAAGCACTGATTTTGTTCCTAAACTAAAAGAAATGGATATTAATTAAAAAAAAGGACATCATGTTTATTTTTTTGGTTTTGGGTTTTAAAAAAAAAAAGAAACAGCTAGTTGTGAGCAATTAGGGCGCCAGGCTTCTTTACTGATTATGCATTTATGAGAAAATTACCAAAGCAGCAAAGTAAATAAGCAAATATCATCACCAATCATAAGTCATCATCATTATCATATTAACATCACAATAATTGATATCATCATCACATCATCACTATCATCATTAATTTATCATACATTATGATCATTAGTTCAAATGTTCAATAGTTCAGTAGAATCAGTACCTAGAAAACTAGCAAAGCAACAAAGCAAATAAGCAATAGTGACTAGTGCGAGTGTGCGACTACCTTAAATTGATGGAGAGACTACAGTGTGCGAATGGGCCTCGTGGTATCATGAGAAGGGGGCTATCGGTGCGACTACCGACTGACGGCCGAGTCAGAGAGAGAGAGAGAGCGATAGAGGGTCGGAGGGATAGAAGGAAGCAAGGGAACACCGAAGTGACTAACGACTGTTGTTGATCGTGATTAGGGGAAGGGACTGCCAGTGACCGGTGTGACTTATGGAGAATGAAGAAGGTGATTTGGTGATCGCGATTAGGAGACCGATGAAGAAGGAAGTAAGGGCTATGCCTGAGCGTGAGTGGCGTCTGGGTCTGGCGACTGGCAGTTTGGCGAAGGGAATGGGGCAACTAGAAATTCTAGAACAGCTAAACAGAATAGGGTAAGGCAGCAAGGGCAAGGGGCGTCTGGCCGGTCTGGGTCTAGCACAAAAAAAAGCTGAATGCCTGACCCTGAAAAGCCCAAACTTGATGGTTGGTTCCCGGTCCACGGCTAGGTCATCCGGTCCTCCCGGACCGAAGACCGAACAAGACAAAGTCCAGGACTGAAGACCGGACCAAATTCACCCGGTCGGGTCCGGTCCAAGCCCGTGTTCGGTCTGGTCCGGTTCTAGAACAATTAATGAACAACCCTATTTGTTCTTCACTTTTAGAGCTATCCTCATGTAACACCCCCAACCCCTAGGGTTAGGAGTATTAACAATTTCTTAATTCCTACTTAAATTTTGGGACAAAACGGACAGAGTTATGCCTAAAAATGGGCTAAAACCAGGCTTCTAGCCTTACAATAAGTTCCTGCATTCGATAAACATATAGGCATGTTTTCATTACTCGACGGCTACACGTAAGAGATTATAACTCTACGGGCCACACACCCAGAGTATACCAAGAATAACGTTCGATAAATAGAAAGAAAAAAAAGTACAACTTAACAGATCACACATTTAGAGTACTGGGGTTTACATCCTAAAAGAAAATAAACAACTCCAGCTAAAAGACGACCGATAAATCAGATGGTCGGCTCATATGGCCATACGAAGCAACTTCTCGACAATATGCATTACATGGCTTCAGTAATTAGCTTACATGCACTCAAGAACTTAAATTACATTACAATACGTTACTAAGCTCACTATTTAAGACACGAAAGCATGTAAGTCTACTTCTAGGGAAGCAAGGTAGACTCCACCTCAGCTTACGTGAATCGACTTCTATCTGTCACTTTAGGAACCTGGGGAAAAAGGGGGAAAGATTGGAGGATGGGCTACCACACGCTCAGTGAATGACTCCCAACCCCCAGAAAACAAAATAGTTGCACGTCATATTTTAAATAGCACATACGCACACAATCTGATATATATATATATATATATATATATATATATATATATATATATACACATATACACATACACATATACATATATATGTATGTATGTATTTATGTAAATAGTATCATATAATAAACATATAGGGTCTTCCACATCTGTCATCACCTCAACGACCTTTCTAGTACGATGGTAACCCTATACTCTTTCTAATTCACGCCCAAGGTACTTGACTTGCTTGAACTAAGTCTCTTATAGCTTATTGGTGGTAATTCCATGTTACATCAACATAACATCACTTGATATAAGCATAACATCACATAACACGCACACAGGATTCAATAATAAGCTATCTCATGCAACAATTCAGGTATTGGATGCAATAGAATACTTAGTCCACATATAAGCACCTATCGTCAAGGAGTTTAAACTAAATGACCAAGTGAGAATCCTTTTTACAAGAGATTAAGACTAATGCATATCGCTTAAATCAATGGAAGTTCTTATAAAACCGTTGTATGCACTTAGCAGATAATTGAAACTCAATAAAAACACTTTTCAAGAAGATATGCACCTTTTCAAATCTTTATACCAACATCACCCTCGAATGAGGCGTTCACATCACATAACACGTACAAAATCATTTTCATAGGCATCAGAATCGCATATCTGTGCTGGGTACGAGTGAGGCCGTCACTCACGTTCCATCATACCAGTGAGATCATCACTCACAGTTCATATTATCCCCGTCGGGATCTTCTAGGGTTCCCACTCCTGGGTCTACTCCCTAGGCAACATATTACCCCCATCAAGGTCTTCTAGGGTTCCTACTTCTGGGTCTATGTCCCTAGGTATTAGGGTTCCCGAGAACCAGACATTCTCCCAAATTATTATACATGTAGCACCATTTTCGTAGCCCAAAACTTTTTAGATGCATTTCAGCTCTAAATGCGTCTGCATTAAAACTTTCATTGTATCACAAACAGTGACATGCTCATGAGGCTCGAAGCCTTAATGATTTCACATCAATTTAGAAAGCATAAAACCACTCATTTGGTCAAATATGCTTACAATGAGTTAATGTTTGCATATTCATTCATTATTCTAGATAGGTGGTATGGAAACTCGTTTGAAAGGTAACCTTGCATTCGTACGCTTTATATGCAAATATTTCATCCAATGACAAGAAATTCTAACATACTCAAGAGACGTCACTCAAGTCATGAAAGAGGCTTAAATCGCATAATCACAGCCACCTTTATCTAACATCTGGCTTATTTGCCACAGACAATCATAAGTTTCGACCCAAGACAACTTTAAACATGTTGAAAACACACTTATTCGTGGTTCTTATCGCTTCACAACTCAATAGTTCACTTAGGGGATTTCTGAAAATAATTGGAGAATCATGTTAAACTTGAATCAGCTTGACATTAAGTTTAGATTAACACTTAGTCGAAAGGGACTATTCTAGGTACATTTCAAGTTTCACTCAATCCAACCACATGTTTGTTCAAATAAGCATGGACAACATAGTTTAGGGGCCGCCAAACAATCGGTCATTCAACTAAGGCCTTGGGAATACATTTAGTGAATCAAGCAATTTTCATTCATGAACGACTTCTTAACTCACGCATCAATTAGTTGAAACACTAAAACAACCAAGCAACCTAGCAGCTATAGGCACGTTAATTTTGCATGGACGTGGTATATATAAACACACATAGCACACATGCAACCCCAATGTTATCAATTAACATTCTCTTGTCAACTAAACAGAATCAGCCTAGCATCACATTTATAACACAAAATTACACTTCGTAATTCATGGAGTTTCACACAACCCGGACTCCCTCCTCACAGCATCGACTACAACAGTCCTCAAAACCATTTCAGTTCAACCCAAATGATTCACCGATTACTTGCAATTTTTCAACTCATTACAGTTTCAACATGACTACTAAATCAGCTATCACAAACATTTCAAAAACATTTGTAAATTAATAGTAGGCTTAGGGATCGGGAACCACCCACCTGGACTACAAGGTATGAACCCAACTCCTAGGATAACTGGGAAAATTTGATGCTGAATTTTGGGTGTCTCCTAATTTCCCCATCGCAGTTGTCCCGGGCCTTGTTATTGCTACTCCTTGTACGTCCCCCTTCCCCGCGCTCTCTCAGCCTTCAAGTCAGGCCACCAGTAGTGGTCATGGTTAGGGTTTAGTTCAGATTGGTTTCACATGATTCAGATCGCCCCACTCCAGACCGGTACTGTCTAGCACTCGCCGAACTGCCGAAATAGTGGCAACCGTCGCGAACCCCAACCATTCAAAACCTCCTCTGTCACTGCCAGCACACGAGCCGACCACCCAGTCACTGGGGGTCGCTGTTGCCAGCGCCCGCTACCTTAGCCACCGGAATCGCACCCATTCGCGATGACTCGAGTTCCTTTTCGCTCGCCCTCAATTTGTCTCTCTGTTCTTGGGCTCAGGCATCGCCGGGCTTAGCGGTCGCTAGTGTGGCGCTGTCATTTTTTTTTTTGATAGAAAAAGGGGGGGTGCTATATTAGATTGCCATCAATGTAAGAGTACATGTCCTCTGAGGCCCAGGACGCTATGTCCTCTGAGGCCCAGGACGCTATGTCCTCGGGAACAGCGGATTCCCACAATTTGCCCTCAAAACAGAAGGGTTGTCTGTGAGCAATATTGTGGGCTACCTTATTACCCCCTCTCTTAACGAAAGACCAACTGACAAAATCAAAATTAGTGGAGCAAGAAAGAATGTCCTTAATAAAAAGGCTAACAGCATCGTCATGGACTAGACGGGACTTGAGTGCAGTAATCAGTGGAAGGCAGTCCCTTTCAACAATGAGGCTGTGGGTCCCAAAAGCATAAGCGCTCTGGAGTGCAAACAACCAAGAACGTGCTTCTTCAATAAAAGGCCCAGCCGAATTGGAACCGTGCTTGGCACCTGCAAAGAGAACATCCCCATCATGGTTACGCAGGACAAACCCCCAGCCCCAAGAACCGTTGCAGAGCGAAGAACCATCGAAGTTAAGCTTGAGAAGGCTAGCCAAGGTGGTGCTTCCTGCAACTGAGCCAGGCGGAAGGAGTTCACATAGTCAAGTGCTCGATTCCCCAACTTGGACAGGTTTCGGTCAGGGGTACCAAAAATGAAGCGGTTTCGCACGTTCTAGCATTCCCATAAGACGGAGATGAAATTACCAAAATCATCCTCATCAAGAACGTGACGAGCATGGTCGAGACAGTCAGTGAAAGATCTAAAAGGTTCAGCCCAGAGTGAGGAGTCAAAGTTGCAACCCTGCCAGACCTGTGTTGCAAGGGGGCAGCTGAGGACAACATGAGTATCGGATTCTTCAGGGTGCCCACATATGCTACACTGCATGGAGAAACATGGTAAACGTCGTGCAAGGGCCATGGCTGAGGGGAGGACTCCGCTTGCAACCCGCCATCCAAAAAGCTTGATACGAGGGGGGATTCTACAGCGCTAGATCGCCCGCCATAGGGAGTTATCTCTCGTCGAGGATGACCCAGCATGAGTGAGAGCCACAGAATGAAGCATATGGTATGCGGAGCGGACGGTGAAGTGCCCTTGAGAATGGTAGTGCCAAACTAGCTTGTCTTCCGGCCACGAGTCGCAGAGAGGAATACTAAGAATGAGGTCGACGTCGAACGGGAGGAAAATCTGACGAACCATGTCTTCATGCCAGGAGGCCGAGCCACGGTCAATGAGGTCGCCAACCTTTAGATGGGTCCATAGGTTAGACTTAGGGGTGATGGGCCTGAAAGAAAGTGGGCGAGGGAGCCAGCGATCGTTCCAGATGTTCAGTCGCTGCCCGTTGCCTACAAGCCATCGAGAACCACAAAGTACCACTTGTCTGGCTCCCATCAAGCATCGCCACGTAAAGCTTGGACGAGGACCCAAGGTTGTAGTGAAGAGATTACCGTCTGGATAGTACTTAGTGCGTAGAAGCCGTGCAACTAGCGATGCATCATTTTTAAAAAGTTGCCAAACCTGCTTGGCCAGGAGGGCATCATTAAAGAGGTCCATGTCGCGAAAGCCAAGGCCTCCATCATCTTTGGCAGCACAAAGGCGGAAGGAGTTAATCCAATGAATTTTTCGCTCTTCGTGCTTGTGACCCCACCAAAAGCGAATAATCGAGGACTGAATAGCGTGGCATAATTCATTAGATAGCTTGAAAATGCTCATAACATAGGTAGGGATGGTCTGAGCAACAGCTTTTATCAGCACTTCCCGACCTGCCCATGAAATCAATCGATCCATAAATCCCACTAGACGCTTCTTGATGCGATCAAGGAGAAATAAGAATGGCTTTTTCCTGGAACGACCAACAAAGGTGGGGCACCCAAGTATTTATCGTGGGATAAGACTTCTCTGATATCCAAACAGAGAGTAATCTGATTCCTTCGTTCAGCTGAGACCCCTTTGCTGAAGACCACATTGGTTTTTGCAAAATTGACGGTTTGCCCCGAGGCCTGTTCGTATTTTTGGAGGATCTCTTTAAGAGCAATTGCCTGGTCCTAGCGAGCAGCACAAAAAATCATAGTATCGTCTGCAAACAGGAGGTGAGAGATGACAGGAGCATTACGACAAATTGAGTAACCATGGAGCGAAGCGCGTTGTGCCGCCCTATTTAAGAGACCCGATAGACCCTCAGAGCAAAACAAGAAGAAGTAAGGGGAGATGGGATCCCCTTGCCGGATACCACGACTGGGGATAACATGGCCATAGGGAGTTCCATTGATAAGGAAGGAGAAGGAGGCAGACTTGACACAAGTCATAACAAGGTCGACCTATTGTTGACGGAAGCCCAATTTAAGCATATAATTGGCAAGGAAAGTCCACTCAACTCGGTCGAAAGCTTTTGACATATCCAGCTGAACAGCCATGGCCCCATTCTTGCTAGTATTGCCCCGCATTGCATGCAAGATTTCGTAGGCTATCAAAATGTTATCAGAAATTAGAAAGGCTCCTTGCATGTCAGAGATGATGTTTGGAAGTAGAGGTTTGAGACGATTGGCTATGACCTTGGTAACCAACTTGTAAGCTACATTACAGAGGCTGATAGGCCTGAATTCTAATATTGATTCCGGCTTTGGTTTTTTAGGGATAAGCGCCACGAAGGTTCGATTGAGCTCGGGGGGAATCGGATGGCCATGCAGAATGGCAAGGACAGTAGCAGAGACATCATTCCCAATGGTGTCCCAAAATTTCTGGTAAAAAAAGGGGTTCATACCGTCGGGGCCGGGGGCCTTGTGAGGGTGCATCTGAGCCAGGGCTTGATCAACCTCCATATGGGTGTAGGGCTTGCAAAGCGCCTTATTTGCCTCTTCTTAAACTTTGGGAGGAATGCAATCCAGGACCTTATCAAGACCACTCGGGTGGGACGTGCTAAAGAGCTCCTCAAAGTAGCTCGTGACAATACTGGCAATGTCCTTGTTCCTTGTACACCAGTCGCCGCTTGCATTTTTCAGGCCGGAAATCGTGTTTTTTGCTCTTCGCATGTTAGCTCGAGAATGAAACCACTTAGTATTGGAGTCCCCATACCTTAGATAATCCGATCGAGCTCTTTGCCACTAGAGGATTTCTTCTTTGGCATGCCAGTCACGGATAAGGCTTAGAGTTTGGCGGCGACTAATAGCATCACGTTGGGACATGAAGCTGTGCTCAAGTTCTCGAATGTGTTGAGTGACATTCCCGAAGGTCGACATGTTCCAGTGTTGAAGTTCGGCAGAGCAACTGCAGAGGCGATCGAGCAGGTTATCCACAACATTTGTATGTGTAGTAGATGACCAGGCCCGTGCTACCACGTCTTTACATACAGGTTCAGTAAACCACATATTCTCAAACATGAATCTCCTCTTCCAGGCACTCTTTGCATCCTGGTGATGGCAACATTTAAGGAGGATAGGGAGGTGGTCCGAGATGTCCGAATCCAGGTGAGAGACTGTAGCGCTTGGGTAGAGCAGGGACCAATTAGTGTCAGCACAGAAGCGGTCAAGACTTTCCTCAACGACGACCCCATTCTCTTGATAGTTGCACCAAGTGTAGTCATATCCAGAGAAGCCGAGATCATAAAGGCCATTGTCAAGAAAAGATGAACAAAAGCTATCAATGTGGGCTTGTGCCTTCGGGGGGCCGCCCTTTTTCTCACTGTGGTAAAAGATTTCATTGAGGTCGCCCCCAATCAACCAAGGGAGTGACAAGCGGGGCTTCAGGTCCAAGATAAGGTGGCCAGTCTTCCATTTTTGTTGGGTCTCAGACCAACCATAAATGCTAGTAAATCGCCAGGGGGAAGCTACACCTTTCGGGGTTATCGAAGCATCAATGTGGTGAAGAGAGCAAGAGAGTAAGTCGACAGTCACAGATTTATCCCAAAGGAGAGCCAGCCCCCCAGCCCGTCCTCTTGCATCCACAAAGAGGCCACAAAAGTCACCAAGTTTATGTAACATCTTGTTCATTTCGGTTGTACTCCGTTTGGTCTCCGATAGGAAGACCACCTTAGGCGCGACTTTCCGCAATAGTCCGCGGAGGTCAGCAACTGTCTGGGCCGCGCCTAGGCCCCGACAGTTGAGGCATAGGACATTCATGGCGCTAGGCGGGGTTGTTGTGCAACCTCCACCACTAGATCAGTGGTACTGGTAGGTGAAGATTCTTTAACGAGCTTAGAGCTACAGAGTGTACCCTTGCCCAAACAGGCATCCTCCTGCTTTCTCTTGAACATCTCAGAGGCCGGTTGTATAATCTCATTTGAGTCAATGGCCATATGCAATGGGGCATCGTCAGTCAGTGGAGGGGGCTGCCGTGGACTGTCCAGAAAAGCTGGGTTGTCAAAGAGCAGTTTAGCACGGGTACGGGGCGTGTGCGCCTTGTTCTTGAAAGCCAAGTATAGTTTTCGCTCTTCCATTAATTCGGTCTCAGCATTACGACGCC
>JACYFF010031956.1:30175114-30211621 GCA_017589665.1 Selenicereus undatus
TTAGTTTCGATTCGAATCAATTTGGGTAAATGATGCTTGAGGTGTTATTCGAAGTGAGTTATATGTGTTTAGCTTCGATTCAAATCAATTTGGGTAAATGACGCTTGAGGTGATAACTCGAAGTGAATTATATACGTTTAGTTTCGATTCAAATCAATTTGGATAAATGATGCTTGCGGTGTTAATTCGAAGTGAGCTATATGTGTTTAGCTTCGATTCGAATCAATTTGGGTGACTTATGCTAAAAAGGTTAATTCGAAGAGAGTTATATATGCTTAGCTTCAATCAAGTTGGGTGAAGTAGGCTTGAGGTGTTAATTAGAAGTGAGTTACATAAGTTTAGTATCGATTTGAATCAATTTTGGTGATTTACGCCCGAGATGCTAATTCGAAGTCGTTATATGTATTCGAATGTATGTGTGGACAAACATGTCAAGTGAGTTAAGCTTATTATGTTTATGGGCAAGTTTATTACGTTTGTAAACAAATGAAGTCGGTTTTATGATTTAGCAAAACTGTCAAGTTAGAAGCAAAGTCGTTTATGGTTAGGCAACCTTAGCATGTTTATAAAGAGCCTTTTAGTTGAAAATTGATTCGTTTTACGATTAGTGAAGGCGTTACCTTTATAAGAAGTTTTTAAAGCTAAAGTAAGGTCGTTTCACAAGTTAATAAACGCATTGCGTGTTCAAAAGGGCTTTTAAGTTAAAAATGAAGTTGTTTTATAAACTAGCAAATGTTTTACATCTAAGAGAAGTTTCTTAGTCTAACACTGAAGTTACTTTGCGAGTTAGTACCTGAACTACGTTTATATGAACCTTTAAATTGAAAATGGAGTCGCTTTACGACTTAATACGTTTATTATGTTTTAAAGAAGCTTTGAAGTTTTAAATGAAGTCGATTTATGGATCAACAAACTCCAAACGCTTATTATGTTTTAAAGAAGCTTTGAAGTTTTAAATGAAGTCGATTTATGGATCAACAAACTCCAAATGCTTATTACGTTTTAAAGAACCTTTGTCGTTTTAAATGAAGTTTTTGAACTCCAAACTTAGTTGAATTAGGTGTTAACTAAAAATGCTATGTTTCAAACGGGTATCGTTTTACGAGAAAGCAAACGAATTACGTTTTTACGAAGCTTTTAAGTTAGAAACGAAATCGTTTTACGATTTAGCAAACTAATTACGTTTTTACGAAACTTTTAAGTTAGAAATGAATTCGTAAACGTATTTCACAAAGTAGTTTACACGTTAGCACATGTATTTCGATTATGAAAAGCTTTTAACCTATTCGCAAAATCAATTTATGAGTTAGTAAACTTGATTTGCATCAAATTCATTCTTTTGCGTTTAAAAGGGTTGAAACGATCTTAAAAAGGGCAACTGGGGTTGTGTATTGTGAATCCTAGTTTTAAAGTACATGCTAGTAACTACCCAAGTTTTGAATCGTGAGTTAGAATACTCACCATGTTTTAAGAGGCCTTTCTTGTTGTTTGCCTAAAGCTAAAGTTGTAAGAAAATTATGTTTTCAGGTTTTAAGTTCATAAAACCTATATATGAATAAGTATAAGTATGTTTTGTCTACTAAGTATGTATGTGTATGTAAGTATTTACGTGTATGAATGTTATAAGTTCTTAAGATATATATATATATGAATAAGTATAAGTGTTTATGTTTACGAATGATTATGTTTATGAATAAGTATAAGTACGTATGTTTATGAATGATTTTGTTTATGTCTAAGTATAAGTATGTATGTTTACGAATGATTATGTTTATGAATAAGTATAAGTATGTATGTTTACGAATGATTATGTTTATGTCTAAGTATGAGTATGTATGTTTACGAATGATTATGTTTATGTCTACGTATAAGTATGTATGTTTACGAATGATTATAATTATGTCTATGTATATGTGGAGGAGCTACTCTAGAAACTTTAAGCTTAAGTCTGAGACCCAGGGATGGCGGCTTAGTTCCCGCCTGGTATTATGTATGTTATGTTATGATAGATTCAGGGATGGTGGTTTGATTCCCGCCTGAAGTCTATGTATGAAAATTATGTCTCAGCATGGTATGATGTCTGTCCGGATAGGCGTATGTTGCCGCTCGAGTTTGGCCGACTCGGGATGGCAGTAACAAAGTACCTCTAAGAGTCTAGTCTCCTCATTTACGTGAATAAGATACTACGTATGTTTTTCGGTAAGCAAAACTTATGTGTAAAACCCTTTTGTTTTGCTATGTTTATGGATTTACGTTAAGGGTTCATGCTTTACGATTTCACTAAAGCTAAGCTTTTTGGTATGTCTATTATTTCGCTTGGTTTATGGTTTGAGTATGATGTATTATGTGTAAGTTCTTCAACTAAAATGAATTACGAAAGGCTTTTGTAAGTTAATATGTATTTTAAGTATGTTTTGGGAGAGAGGGTTTACTCACTGAGCGGTGGTTGCTCATTCCCATTACTTTTCCCCTTTTCCCAGATTCACAGGTATGTGACTGCTGCGTGGAGCGCCCAGGGTGGATTTGCGTGGACTTTGTTGCCATGGTTGTGAATTTAATGTGTAATGTCGTATGTGGTTGTAAGATTAGGTAATCAATCTGTTTCTTTGTAAAGTTTATGAAAAATCGAAAGTCTGTGTACTCCGGGCGTGTGGCCCGTAGAGTTGGGAACTCCGGCGTGTAGCCGTTGAGTTGTTGTTGGTTGTTGACTACCTTATGTATTGCAGGGTTATTATGTAAGGCTTTAAGCCTGGGAAACGGTCAGTTTTCGGGGGAAACTCTGCCCGTTTCGTCCCAGAATTTAGGTAGAAAGTTAAGAACACGTGACGCTTTCGGCCCTAGGGGCTGGGGGCGTTACAAAGCAGTTCAGAAAAACAGGGGTATGATCGTCATCAAAAATAAACGGGTGAACTTATATCTATAAGGGCGGTCACGGGTTGGTGTATGTGCATTGACTATAGAAAACTAAATGATGCCACTCGAAAAGACCATTTCCCCATCCCCTTCCTTAATCAAATTTTGGAAAGCTCAGTCGAACATTATTTCTTTTGTTACTTGGATGAATATTCAGGCTTCTTCCAAATTTCTATTCACTTAAACGACCAAGAGAAAACCACCTTCACATGCCCTATAGGACTTTTGCCTACCGCATAATGCCGTTTGGGCTACGTAATGCCCCGGTTACCTTCCAAAGGTGTATGCTCACCATTTTTTCTTCTTATATAGAGGGCATAATGAAGGTTTTCAGGGATGATTTCTTAATCTATGGAGACGCTTTTGATTTGTGCTTGAAAAACCTAGCTAAAGCACTCTATAGATGCAATGAAGTCAATTTAGTCCTAAATTGAGAAAAAATGCCACTTTATGAATCAAGAAGGGGTGGTTTTAGGGTATGTGATTTCCCATAGACGTATTGAGGCGCACAAAGTGGAGATAGAGGTTACAAAGTGGAGATAGAGGTTATTGAGCAATTACCACCTCCCACTTTTGTCAAAGGCGTGAGGAATTTCCTTGGACACGCGGGTTTTTACCGCTATTTCATAAAAAAAAATTTCTAAAATTGTTGCGCCTTTCACTTTGCTTTTGTCCAAAGATACCCCATTTGTTATTGTTGACGAGTTTCTTGAAGCATTTTATAGAATAAAAGAGACCCTCATCACCGCCCCCATCATCCAACTGCCCAATTGGAGCATTCCAGTTGGGATTATGTGCGATGTTAGTGGCCATGCGGTTTGGGCTATCTTGGGGCAACGGAAAGATAAGAAGCTCTATGTTATCTACTATGCTCACAAGACACTAGATGAGGCTCAACAAAACTATACCACCACCGATAAGGAGTTGCTTGTGGTGGTGTATGCAATTGAAAAGTGTCGACCATACCTCTTGTGCTCCAAGGTTATTGTGTATATCGACCATTCCGCCCATCAGCACCTTTAAAACAAGAAGGATTCCAAGCCTCATCTACGCCGGTGGATCCTCCTTCTCCAATAGTTGGTACTCAAAATCCAAGACAAGAAAGACATCGAGAATGTAGTGGCCGATCATCTCTCTCGGCTATCGATTTTCTTAAGGTATGACAGCGAGTGTGACTTGCCTATTGACGATTCTTTCTCGGATGATCATTTGCTTGCTTGGCAACATTGAGTGCCCCTCGGTACATGGATTTGGTAAACTATTTGGCATGCGGGATCACACCAGCGAACATGAACTCAAATCAAAAGAAGAAATTTTTCTCCCAACTCAATTCATACTTTTGGGAGGAGTCGTGCTTGTATAAGGTTTGTGGATATGGTATTATAAGAAGGTGTGCGCCCGAGGAGGAAACCAACTCTATTATATCCCATTGCCATGATTTTCCATGTGGAGAGCATGCAAGTGTCGATAAGACCGCCACCAAGATCTTCCAAGCTGATTTCTATTGTCCAACTTTGTCAAGGACATGTTCAAATACATCTGGGCTTGTGATCAATGTCAAAGGACCGTGAATTTATCCAGGTGAAATGAAATGCCCATTAACTATATACTTGAAGTTGAGGTCTTTGATGTATGGGGCGTAGATTTCATGTGACCCTTCCCATCCTCTCGGGATAATGAGTATATTTTGGTCGCCGTCCATTATGTTTCTAAGTGGGTGGAGGTCATGGCTAGCCCCACCAATGATTCACAAGTAGTGGTTCATCTTTTCAAAAAAGTCATCTTCCCTCGCTTTATGGTCTCTCGAGTCCTCATTAGTGATAACATGACTCATTTCATCGAAAAGAAACTCGAAGCCTTGTTGAAGAAGTATGGGGTGCACCACAAGTATGGGCTTGGCTACCAACCTCAAATGAGTGGTCAACTAGAGATCTCTAACCGTGAAATCAAGTGCATTTTGGAAAAAACGGTTGCAAGATCGAGGAAAGATTGGCAGACAAGTTAGACGAAGCCCTATAGGCTTACCGTACGGCTTTCAAAACCTTTATTGGCACTACTCCATTTAGTTGGTATATGGCAAGCCCTGCCACCTCCCCATAAAATTAGAGCACAAAGCCCATTGGGTCATCAAGTTTCTTAACTTCAATTTGAAGGTTGCTGAAAAATAAAATAAACATAAACTTGATTTAATCCGAAAAAAATACCTAGCAAGTGAGTCTGACAATTCCTGGAAGGACCACACTCGGAGTCCTTACAAAGGTTAGTTATAATTTTGGTAGAGGTTAGACTAGTATTGTTTTCTACTCATTACAAAATTGCAATTTTTCTTTATAATCTATATTCATTGTAATTTGATCTCTTATTATTGAACCTTTTGTTGAGGAAATTATGATCTTATGGATGTATTCATCATTTGCACATTAATTGTGGATGTATTATTATTAAAATTTATTATTTTAGTTTTCTTGATGACTTTTTGCTAATTAAATAATAAACTTTCTAATGAACATGTGATGAACATTGTTTTGATTTGTAAGAAGTTGGTTTTTTTATGGCATTAACATAAAGTCTACTTATGAAAGGGATGTTGATATTGATGATAAGCCTGAAGATGTTGTGTGTAATTCTAGTGTTTTAGATAAAAACATTGGTGGTGACATTGTCGATGGTGTTAAAGAAGGTGATGTTCCTGAAGATGCTCACTTAAATACCATTGTTGATAAAGATGATACTACTCGTGCTTACGTATTGGATTCTGTAGGTCCCAGGAAGAGACATCAGGCAGTGAAGAAGGCAAATAGTCATATAAATGGAAGAAATATTTCTAAGAAGAAGACTATAAATGGTTTAGTCTAGGAAGAAAGGAGTCTCCGAGAAAGTTGTTAATGATATTGGTGTATCTCAAGCTGTTGGTAATCCTGATCCAATAATCCACATTAATAGTTAGATGTCCCTTGATAGGTTATGTGATCTTATACCTTTTCTAAATGATCTGCAATGTCAGGCTATTAATGATATTAGGTTCGATGGCTTCCTTAATTGCGAGGTCAACTATATACCATTTCCTCTAGCGGACTTGTTGCTTGAACGTTTTAATGTTATTGTCCGTTACATTAATATTAGCTAATGGTGAAAAGTAATGTGTTACAGAGATGGATGCCATCTTACATTCGGTCTCTCTCTTTGTGGTGATGAAGTCGAAGAAGTTTTAGAGGATAGTGATCTTGAAGAAGATTTTTATGTTGTGTAGGAAGATTGGAGGATCTTTTGGGGTCGTGTTGGAGGATGTCCTTTACATACAAAAATTGTTAGAAAGATGATTGAGGATGAGGATCCAGGTGATATATCTTAAGGAATTTGGTAGTTTATATTGTATCTACATTTTTACAAGGCAAGCAACAATGTCATACTAATCACTATATCCTGAAGTCACTTGTAAATGTTGATTGTATACTACATTTGAACTAGAGTGGTTGTACAATTCAACATCTACTTGACTCTGCCATTGAATGGATAAAAGGACTAAGCTCGTTTTCTTTACTGGCCTCTGTTTTTCTTGACAGTAAGCCTTCTCTACTAAAATTTTCATAAATATAATGTTGATCATTCCGCTATAATGTTAAACAATATTTTGTATTATGTTCCTTGTTAATTTTAACCTTAATCCTATGTTTTTAATTGATAGATGTATTACTTGGGTCATGTTTCTTTTAAGAGGAGCAAGATCAAGCAACCCCTCCCTATGATTAAAGGGTGGACTTCTATTAATGCTAAATCACTGGTTGATGAAGAGAGAGAAATAGAGTGGCTCGGCAAAGGCACATTTGATGATCCTACTATTGTTCATGATCTTGATGCTTAAGATAATGAAGATGCTAATAATCTTCAAAGCTTGGCCTCGAAACAAAGGTTCTAAGAGGGAAAAGAATTCATTTGGGTGAAAAAAACCTTTATTTCTTAAAACGAGGTAATTTTTTTATCTTTTTTTATTTGTTTCTTGTGTGTTTTATACCCTTTTATTTATATCCTATGTATTTCATTCTTTTATTTCAAATGAAGGTTTTGAGATGATTATTTTTATATGTAATTAGTTGGTCATCGTGTTTAGGATTGTATATTTTCTCAAACATCCTATGAGTGTCGGTGAGAGGAGACATATTGAAGCAATTGTCAAAATGGTCATTACATTTTTGAAAGCAAGATTGTCTTAATGATGATGTTCCTAGAATTAGCTAGGATGATCAATTTTTAAGGGAGGGATCCATGTGTTCTTGTTGTAATTGATGCTCAATCAAATGCTTTCCTAATAAAGAAAAAGCTTTAAAAACTACTTCTACGAAACACGCTGAAGGCCTCAGCTTCAACCTTAGCGTTAATCTCACTGCTAGTACTTATAGTCCTAACAAGGAAGATGATTGTATTGCTTATAAGGATCAAGGGAACATTCCTACTAATAATGAAGATGACTATACTAATGTGGATCTTCCTCTTTCTAGTTGATTGAACAATAGGATTAAAAAATGGAGATAATGTTCGTTGTTGAGATGAATGGCATCACTTATATTGATTAAAGGAAGGGTGTTCCTAAATCAACTATCTATATTAGTATTTATAAGCAAAAGGTTCAGCACAAGTCTGATGGAAAAAAGAAACTGATGATAAGGCAAAGTATGTATTTGAAACTTGGTAATTGTTGAATTTACATAGTATTAAAGGGTTGTTAACTTGACATTTTTGGGGTTATTGGTGCATAATTGAGTGATTTTTTAAATTTGCCCCTTGTTTGCTTGATGCTTAAGGTTTGTGTGTGTGTCTGCGTTGTGTTTGTGCTTATTTTGGCTAAGCAAACTCAAATGTACATGAAAGAAAGATGAGAGAAGTCCAAAACTGGACAAGTCGGTTGATATTGCATGACTATTCAATTCTTGCTTAGTTCTGACATTTTGCTGCTTGGATTTTTCTTATATAAGACACATTTTCAGCATCCTCCTATCATCCAATCCATCCTCCTTAGATTGGACTAGATCAACTAGAGTGGATTGAGAGCGTGGTGAAGGTAAAGATTTACAGGATTTAGGATTGGGTTTAGATCTATGAATTATAGCTCGCAATAATTAAGCGATTCCTCTCCCATCTCTTCTCTTTTCTCATAGAAGTTTATGCTTTCTAGATTAGCTCATGTTAGCATTGAATTGTTTAATCTGGGAATTGTGTTAAATTCATATGTTTGAATCAATTCTTGTTTTAATATAAAAATCCTTGTGATTTGGTATGTTAATTCCATTATATCTTGAAGATTGAGTTCCCAAGTGGGAAATTTGATCGCTTTCTTGCTTGTTTTAGACACTTGGTGAAGAATTGAAAATTGAAACTGGGTGTTGGAAAACAAACATTCAACTCAAGTGTTTGAGATCTTGAGAAAGACTCGCTGCATAAGAAGCCCCTAGATTTGATGATTGGGTTCTTAACAATCTTAAATTGATCAAAAACCCTATAAAACTATAATTGATTACATTTAAGAATTTCACTCCACCTTCAAATAGAGGTTTGATAATTTGATTATCGGTTTTGGAATCATGCATCTATAAAAGAGGTGCTTAAATAATACTTGAGTTGATAAATTATTTGATATAGATAGATACCTTGATTATTTATTTATTAGATTACATAAGCAGTTTAGTTTAATTTCAAATCTTGACTCTCTTTAGCCTATCTTGAGGGAATATAATGTGATAGCAAGACTTAGTCTTTGCGAGATTGACCTCAATTTGCTACAATGTGATGGTGTGCTTACAACCTATCAAGCGTAGTTCAAAATGTTGATTCAAATGATCCTAAATTTTCATAGACCGGTTCTTCTAAAGAAGAAGCTAAAAGTGATGGTGAACAGCATTACGATGGTGATTGTGATTATATGGATGATGATGTTACTGATGAAACTAAAGCTGCTCCAGGGAATGAAAATTATAAATAAAAAAATAACATTGTCATAAAGAAAGGCAATTTTTCTACATATTACTTGGCAATATCCATTTGCTTTGCAAATTACGGATGCATATACTTCTACAAATTCATAATAAGCAATAATTTGTCATTTGTTTTTAATAAATGCTATACTGCGAAGGAGAAAAGGTATATATACCTGAAATGAAAAGTTTATAAAAATGTTAATCAACATTTTCTCAGAAGTTTTATGAAATTTTTGCACAAAGAAGTTAATAAATATTTTCTATAAGTTTCATTGAAGATTGTCCATAGAGCTTAATGATCAATTCCTATGTTTGGAGAGGCTATATGTCACTCAGAGGTTAATGCCTTTCTCTCTTTGCTTAACTTTTATTTTCATAAAGACTGATGATCACTTTCTTTTCTTTTTTCTGATAAGCAAGTGAGGTGTTGTTAGGAATGTTCATTTGGAGCTGAAATCTAAAGGTCTGCTTTGGTTTTCTATTGACAATTACGTTTGGGGTGATGTTACTCTTGTTGTTTTTGAATTGTTTGGAGAGGAAAGGGGGTTCTAATTCTCCATGTGGAGTATTTTTCTTTGTCATTGCTCATGTGGGTTTCCAATATTCATTCTATCATAGTAATAAACTATTCATTATTTGTCACAATTATAGTTTTTAGTTATTTTAATAAAATTGTTGCCAATAAAATTAAGTGGGAATATTGTTAAGTGTTTGAACATTATATTTAGATCTCAAAATGTCAATAAAACATTTGAAAATTGGCCGAATTTGCATGGATGGATTTTGCTTCTGTTGAGTTGGTAACTTTGTATTGTCTTATACATATAATAATTTTTTTAATCGAAAAATTATTCTTACACATTTTGTTTTTGTCCATTCTTTTTTAGGTTTTATTTCCTATTCATCAAGATAATCGTGTTTACCTTATATGTTTAATATGAAGAAGTTTGAGACGGATATCATTGATAATATGAATGATGGGGGTTTGACAATGGTCAACTAGAAAAGTGTTATATTAAAACTATTATGTTCTTCACATGGTTTAGTAACACTCTTAAAGCTTTATTTAAGAATGTATTGACAATATATTTCTATTTTATGCAGAAAAATATTTTATGTCTTTCTTGAAGTCTATTAGTAGTACAAAGGATACCAATTTTAAGAATGTGAAGCCAAAAAGGCTTGCAATGGAATGCAGAACTAAAGACAACTTTGTAAATTGCAGAATATCTACAATGAAGCATCTGGAGACGTACATCAGTGGTTCTATGGAGCTGAATGTATACAAAGTTTCCCTTCTCTCTCTTTACTTATAACTTGTTCCTTTATTCTTTTTGATATGGCCAGAAGCGCACGGTGGCATTGTAGCAAATCAAAGTTGTCTCCTATAAGGACTAGGTTGATCTATTGGGCTTTATCCCTTAAGATAGGCTAAGCATATCAATACTTGATATTGAAATTAAACTAATCAACTATCTAGTCTAACAAATAAATAATAATGGAATTAAGTAAAACCAGCAATCACCCAATCTATGCATCAATCAAGAACGTCTTTCTTAATTGATTATTTTAAAACCCACAATCGAAGTATCACAACCCTCTTTCAAGGTAAAGTGAAATACCTAAAGATAACCAATTGCCATTTTTGAAGGGCTCTTAATTTGTTTAGGTTCATTAAGCACGTGATTATCAAATTTATGGTTTCTCAATTGGTGTGACTTTCTCAATACTCAACACAATCAAGTGAAATCTTAGGATTCTAGTATTGAATTTCACTTTTTAGTTCTTCATCCAATACCCAAAACATGCAAGAAAGTGATCAAATTTCTTACAAGATAATAAACATCTAAGAGTCGATAGAACAATTAAACAATCCAAAATACTCAAAGAGATGAACACAAATTGAGAAATTAACTATTATTTGCACAAATCCAAAATCAAACAACAAAATCATAATCAAAATTATGAAACATAAATCTAAAACGAGAAAAGAAAAGAGAAGATAAGAGAAAAGAAATGCTCAGCCAAGATTGCGCTTAAACCGTTGTTGCAAACCTGGGATAGCATCCTTGCAAATCTTTACTTCAATTCACTCTCTCTTCCTCTATTCAAATCTAAATCCTAATCTAGATTATGGATGTTGGTAGAATGGAATGGGATAGAGATGCCAAGGAAACAGTAAAAATAACACTTTTATCGCAGAATTCAAGTCTACAAACCTTCCAAATGTGTGGAAATCAAAAAGTTGCAAAGAAAACTACCAAAATCGAGGGAACAGGGGCCACCGTAGCCAGTTCGTGGGCACCACCACGGTCAGACTTGGTGGACTCTGGTTATGTTGGTCGATCAGTTTTTATCCCACTGCTTCTCCTGGAACCTCCTAAACCGTAGTACTAGCCACGATTTGACCATGCTAGCTGTCGTCAGACCTCTTTTGCTATTTCTTTGATTTACAAGGCTTCAAAAATCTTCATTTTACTCATATAACTTGGCTCACAAAGTGAAAATCTACAAACACTGTGAAAACAAGCAAAACCAGCATAATAGTAGAAATAAGGGCAAAGATCATACAATTAAGCATATAAATCCCCTAAAATGACTCCCAAACACTCATAAAATCTTATGCAAATATGACATTCATCACTCCCTCATACTTAAACCTTTGTTAGTCCTCAAACAAACACTAAATAAAACTAATAAGGGGAGACGCATCTAGGATTCAAAATATAACAACCTCCTCAAACTAAACAACTCATAGCACATCACGAGCAAGAACGTCAATCAATGGCAACCCTAGATAATGGCAAAACGTTTCAAAATCAGGAGAAGGTGGATGTTTTCAAAGAAATATACGACCACAAGCCATATATCAAACTTGATCACCCTCAAAGAATCACAAAGCATGTCATGCAAGCACATGGAATTGATTACACGCAAATAGACTAGTAGAACCTCCCTTTGGAGAAATGTGAATTACTCCCACTCATGTGATTAAAATATAGCATAGGCTCACTCAAGACTCATTCGAAAGATGCAATCTACTAATTCTCCACCACTAAGAATGCAATGTGCACAAGATAATCAAGAGGATTTTACTTGGGTTGTAATGTTGGTTAAAAGGGCTAAGGGAAAGGAATGGACTAATGAATTTGGACAATGTGGTATTATTTAGCCAAGTAACTAGGGAGCAACCAACAAATAACCAAGCAACGATAAATTTTATCAACATTCCAAACTCCAACAATTCAATGAACATACCCCACGAATGAAATGGGAAATGAGTTAACAAAGAAGGAACACAAGCTACGTATGTATCCACTGCCAATCACTTATTCATGTTTTTCTGTTGTATTTTCTCTTTTTTGTCAACATGATTTTTTTCTTCTTTTTTTCTTTTTTTCTTGTTTTGGAAAATGAAATAAGAATTTCAATTATTGAAAGGCATACGACCACCAATTGTCAACTCACAATCTAATACATATACACAACCCAAATAAGAGGTAAATATGACTAAATGCTTAATATCATCAATCCCTCAATAAACCAACATACCAATGCCACTTTAAATTCAAATCCCCCCCCTAAAACACCCAATATATATTTGAAGTGATGCTCCATAGACTTGGCTTAAATGTTAGGAACATGTGTTTAGCCAAGGGTTAAGATGAAGGGATCACAACAAGAAAAGGATTATAGCTCAAAAGGGCTAGCAAATATGAAAAACATGTAATATAAGCGTAGGCTATTTGGCTATATGGCTAAAATGACTAGAAAGAATGCCTTTTTTATATAATCAACTATGCACATGCTAATGAGGTTTTGAACAAGAATCTAGGCAAGTTCTAAAGATATAACATGGAAGAGTCACACATATGAAAAAAATAAGAGACTGAATGTAACGATTAGTCCAAATAAGGCTCAAAGTCTCATGGGATATCTACCAAAGTCACAGCAAGCTCGTACAATGACTCCAACGCACCAACATTAGTGCTGAAGACCCTAACGGAGGCAACATAGTTCTCCATCAAGATAAGGGTCAAAACAAAAAATATTCATAAAACCTTCGCAAATTTTCGCACCAAAGGGATTACACACCAAAAGTTGCTCAAGCTCATGAAAGCTATCATGCCTAAAGAATCATCATTGGAGGGCATCTCAAACCAATCCATACCATCACTCCATGCATCTAGAAATGCACACCTAAACTGCAGCACACCATTGCAATAGAATGGGAACCTAATCCTACATGCTCTAGCTAGTATGGAAACTAAAAATCAAATTGGAAAACATAAAACTACACCTAAGCGAAGGCCTCCTTGCAAACAAGGCAAATGGAGCATCAGCCGCTCCATCACTGCTTCAAGACACGGCCCATCAAATTAGATATAGTCAAAACACGCAGGAGCTTATCAAACTCTTGGGACCATAATTTAGCAAACACAAGGTAAGAACCAATAAACCAAAATCACACCAAAGACAACAAGTATCCTCTTAACCTTAGAAAAGGCCATAGAAAAATCATAGGAAGGATTAAAGAATGTAGCCCACATAACTTTACTAGGCAAGTCCTCTAGGCATACACAATAAGGGTCAATGGAGGGATCATACCTTTGAAGCAAACTAGGAACACAAAATCATCAACATTCCCACCAAGCACATCAAACACGTTATCCTCATAGCCCAAATCTATAATGGCATCACAAATAATAGGATTACCAATGGGTGCATCAATGTAATATCTGGAGAAGGAGAGGGTAATGAACAAAGAGAGGAAACATGTGAATGATTAAGGGGATTAGCTAAGGAGAACGTTGTCATCAAAACCAAGGCTAGGAGACTTCTCATGCATAAACACATCACATGACCCCTCCAAAAGAGTCTTAACTAGATCATACACCTCCTCTAAAATATTTTTCAAATCAAAACATGCATCAATAACACTAAACCTAGCAACAATCCCAAAAGGCTCACCCATCTTGAGTCCCGTGCACTAAGCTAAAAGGAATGATGAATAAAGTGAGGTCAGGACAACATCAGTATTGTCCTTGGGTGATGCAAAATTAGGTTGAGCATAACATGCATAATAAGGACGCGAATTAGTTTCATGGTCAGAAGAATTACACAAGTCACACCAAAAAGGGGTATAATAGGATCTAGCATAGAATGCACAAGGATCAGGGCATGAATATCTAGAAACACGACTAGCCTTCTCAAATTCAAATGAATCCCAAGCAATCCACTCAAGCAAATACCATGCCTCATCAATTTACCAAGAAAACCCCAATACTCTAAAAAAATATGGGTTTCACTATTCACACCCTCGTCAACAATGCCCAAAATTTTTCATTTACCCACATAACAACCTCATTGAGCAAGAAAGACATTTAATCACTTAAAATACCTCCAAAATAATTCATACTCGAATTGGGGAAAATGAAAATGGCCATCATTTTTTTTTTGGTTTCAATTTTTTTTTTAGAGTTTTTTTTTTGGGGGGGTTTTTTCAAAGAAAAACAAAATACTTAGTCAAACCTATCGAGAAAAACCCAATATTTGACACCAGTCCTCGACAATGCCAGAATTTTGATAGGGCCATAAGCGACTGGTGGCGTTGTAGCAAATCAAGGTCATCTCCCACAAGGACTAGGTTGATCTATTGGGCTTTATTCCCTTAAGATGGGCTAAGTAGATCAATACTTGATATTGAAATTAAACTAATCAACTATCTAATATAACGAATAAATAATTATGAAATTAAGCGAAACATGCAATCACCCAATCTACGCCCCAATCAAGCACTTCTTCCTCAATTGACTATTTTAAAACCGATAATCAAAGTATCATAACCTTCTTTCAAGGTGAAGTGAAATACCTAAATCTAACCATTTGTCATTTCTCAAGGGCTCTTGTTTTGCTTAGGTTCATTAAGCATGTGATTATCAACTTTGTGGTTTCTCAATTGGTGTGACTTTCTCAAGACTCCACACAATTAAGTCAAATCTTAGTTCTTCATCCAATACCCAAAACATGCGAGCAAGTGATCAAATTTCTTACAAGATAATAAACATTTAAGATTCCGTAGAACAACTCAACCATCTAAAATACTCAAAGACATGAACAGCAAATCGAGAAATTAACTGTTATTTGCACAAATCCAAAATCATAATCAAAATTAGAAAATATAAATTTAAAATGAGAGAAGAGAAGATAAATGCTCAGCCAAGATTGCACTTGAACCATCGTTGCAAGCTCGGGATGGAATCATTGTAAATCTTTACTTCAATTCACTCTCTCTTCCTGTAATCTAATTTAAATCCTAATCTGGATTATGGATGTTGGTAGAATGGAATGGGATAGAGATGCCAAGGAAGCGGTAAAAAATAAGGCTTTTATCACATAATTCAAGACTACAAACCATACAAACGTGTGGAAATCAAAAAGTCGCAAAGAAAACTAGCAAAGTCGAGGAAGGAGGGACCACCACAGCCAGTCCGTTGACACCACCATAGTCAGACTGTGGTGGACTCTGGTTATGCTAGTCGATCAATTTTTGTCCCGCTGCTTCTCTTGGAGCCTCTTGAACCATGGTATTGGCCACGGTTTGACCGTGTTGGGTGTCTTAGGACTTCTTTTACTGTCTTCTTTGATCCACAAGACCTCAAAAATCCTCATTCTACTCACATGACTTGGTTCACAAAGTGAAACTCTACAAACACTATGAAAACAAGTGAAACCAAGTGTAATAGTAGAAATAAGGGCATAGATCTCATACAATTAAGCACATAAATCTCCTAAAATGACTCACAAACACTCATAAATCTTATGCAAAAATGACATTCATCACTTTTTTATTAATACTCATTTTCTTACCCCTATTTGACATAATTTTATGTGGAAGAATATGAGAGATAAGTAACTGTGGTGAAAGCTATGGCTATTAATTACCAACAAATAGGTAATTATGGACTTTTATATGACAGTTTACTATTTTGGGATGGGGGATTTGATATGACTTGTGATGGTGATTTTTTATTGATGAAATATGTAGAATGACATATGAGGGAGGTCTTTTGAAGTGTAGTTGGATTTTTGTGACTAACAGATAAGGGAAGCTTTTGTTAGATCTGCATTTTTCTAATAAAGAAATCGTGTTCACATATTTTTAAATTGAAATTGTATTGAGGTGCCTATCTCAAAATCATCAATGAACATTGATATGACTGTGCAATTATCATTTATACTATATTATGATGAACTTTGTTTACGACTATGAATGTGCATTACCCTATAAATGAGCATTAAATGAACATTTACATAGTACAATAAATACACATGACATATGCAAGACATATGACAAAATAAAATACGTTTATTGGGTAATATCTATCATATGCATGATGAGCATTTACATTACTACGTGATGAACATTTATATAGTATTATATCGAACATTTAATTGAATAGTCAGTCAACATTCATATATTTATTTTATACTTTTCTATTATGGTACTACAACTTCTATAATAATATTATTTAGTTTGAATAATGTTCTATATATGAAATTGAAATGGTTCAAAACATAAAAAGCTTCTTAGAAAAAAAAACATAATTATATTAGGTAATGCATATCAAATACATGATAAACATTTATATACCACTATGATAAATATTTATATACTACTACAATAAACATTTATAGGAAATGTTGGTGAATATTCGCATATTTATTTTTTATAGTGTTCTATATATCATGATATTACGACTTTTATGATGATATTATTCAGTTTGAATAATGTCTCTTATATAAAAGCAAAATGGTTCAACATGCATATGCTTCTTAGAAAAACATAAATCCATAAGTTTCAAATCAAAATTACTCTTAAAAAATGCCATGTTTGGTATGCCTAATAAAATTGCTCTTATACTCCTTGTTATCTCCAAGTCACTTGGACACACTTGAAGTTTCTATCTCCATTTCTTGATCAAGTATTGTCCTCTACTACTACTTAATTATGTTGATTTTCTATATCATGAAGCTTATTTAGAATCCTAGTTTAAAGTAATTTGTTTCTCTAGCATAATTTGTTCTCTCTTTTACCTTTGATTTAGTTATGAGATGGAGGATGGAGGATGGTTGAGGTTGAGGTTGACTATGGAATTAACTTCTGCTAATGTGTTCCTATTCTAGTATGTTCTTGCCTCCCTTCACCTCAATATGTCCTGCTTCATCAAATAACTTTTTTATACAATTAGATTAGCATTATTGCTTGTATGCACAATGTGTTATATTAACTTTATAATTTTTTGGCTTACTCCAACAAATTGCTTTATAGGACATTGCGAAAATCTTTTCTTTGCCCTAGTTTGTTTACTATTCTTGTCCATGATGCTTTTCTTTCCTTTTTTTTCCCCCCTCCTTTCTTTCTCAATGTGCTAGATTCACCAATATAAATCTTCCACATGTAAATATGTATGTTTTCACTTGTCATCTTGAATGCTTGCTCACATTCTTCAATTCCCCTACTATATCATTGTTCTCACTTGCATTAATTAATAAGGATATCAAACTTCTTTTTGATCGTTATTCTCTATATTGATGCTGGTATCCTGAAGTTTTGAGTTGCTATTGTTAGAAGAATAAGAAGAACAATAGCTGGAAGATAAACAGAATAAACTGAGTCATGGATAAACCACTGCCTTGAAAGCAATTACGGCTCGACTACGGTGCAAATCGATTCAGCCGATTGCTCCCCAAGGTTAACTCAGCATACTCTTGAATCGATTTGCACCGTAGTCGAGCCGTAATTGCTTTCGAGGCAGTGGTTTATCCACGACTCAGTTTATTTTGTTTATCTTCTAGCCATTGTTCTTCTTATTCTTCTAACAAGTTGAAAGCAATTATTTTACAGTGGCTGCATCATTCCCGAAAAATCTCCCTGACCTCTACAAAATCGAGCCCCTCGATGGAACTAACTACAAACGTTGGTCACAGAAATTACTTTTATGTTTTGAACAACTCGAGATTGATTATGTTCTATTCTCAGAACATCTTGAAGAAGGCAACACATCTCAATTTACTGATACTGATATCTCCACTCCTACTACCCCGAAGATGCCTGTCATCCCACTAGATGAGACTGCTAAAAAGAAACTGAAAAAAGACAATAAACTGGTTAAAAGCTACTTGTTGAACAACATGTCGAACCCTCTATTTGATCTATTTGTCAACTCCAAATTTGCAAAGATCATATGGACCAAACTGGAGGCGAAATATGGTTCAGACGATGCTGGAAAAAGGAAATACGTCGTTGGCGAATGGCTGCAATTCCAAATCACAGATGACAAACCGATTATGGAACAAGTTCATGCGTACGAGAACCTGTGTGCTAAGGTGTTGAACAAAGGCATGAAGATGTGCGATATCTTACAAGCAAATGTACTGATCGAGAAATTTCCCCCTTCTTGGAGCGACTACAGAAATCACCTGAAGCACAAAAAGGACCTAACCTTGCAAGAACTGATCAGCCATATGAGGACTGAAGAGGCGAATCGGCTAAAAGAGTATTTTCCCTTTACCCATGACTCCAGCGGTGGCAGCATTGCCCATGTAGACATGTTCGCCATCAGGAGTATCTTCGAAGTCATGCATCAGATCCTTGTTGGCGCAAAAATGTCTTGCTGCTCCAGTATCCAGAATCCACTCCGTGGAATTTGACACCAAGTTGACCTCCAGTGTTACTGCACAAAAGATCTCAGTGTCTTTGGTTAGATTCGCTTGTGCAGCAATCTGTCCGGTAGGCTTCTGGTTTGTATGACTGGATCCTCCTTTGCGAAAGTTGCACTGATATGCCTTGTGGCCTGGTTTGCCACAAACATAACAAACAACCTTCTGCTTCTGGATCTTGCTGTTTGTTCTTTTCAACTGACTTTGGGGTTTTGATTGCTTCTGATCCCTCTTATTTTTCCCTTTGAACATGTCTCTGTTTAAAGGCACAGAAGATTCAACAATGTTAGCTTTAGATGAATTCAGGGACAGGGAAGACATCTGATCTTTTAGCCGATTCGCCTCTTCAGTCCTCATATGGCTGATCAGTTCTTGCAAGGTTAGGTCCTTCTTTTTGTGCTTCAGGTGATTTCTGTAGTCGCTCCAAGAAGGGGGAAATTTCTCAATCAGTACATTTGCTTTTTCCATATCTTCATGCCTTCGTTCAGCACCTTAGCACACAGGTTCTCGTACGCATGAACTTATTCCATAATCGGTTTGTCATCTGTGATTTGGAACTGCAGCCATTTGCCAACGACGTATTTCCTTTTTCCAGCATCGTCTGAACCATATTTCGCCTCCAGTTTGGTCCATATGATCTTTGCAAATTTGGAGTTGACAAATAGATCAAATAGAGGGTTCGACATGTTGTTCAGCAAGTAGCTCCGAGCCAGTTTATTGTCTTTTTTCAGTTTCTTTTTAGTAGTCTCATCTAGTGGGATGACAGGCGTCTTCGGGGCAGTAGGAGTGGAGATCTCAGTATCAGTAAACTGAGATGTGTTGTCTTCGTCAAGATGTTATGAGAATAGAACATAATCAATCTCGAGTTGTTCAAAACATAAAAGTAATTTCTGGGATCAACGTTTGTAGTTAGTTCCATCGAGGGGCTCGATTTTGTAGAGGTCAGGGAGATTTTTTGAGAATGATGCAGCCATTGTAAAATAATTGCTTTCAACTTGTTAGAAGAATAAGAAGAACAATGGCTTGAAGATAAACAGAATAAACTGAGTCGTGGATAAACCACTGCCTTGAAAGCAATTACGGCTCGATTACGGTGCAAATCGATTCAGCCGGTTGCTCCCCAAGGTTAACTTAGCACACTCTTGAACGCGTGCACTTCGCGGGCAAGAGTTTGGAGTATGCATCACACAAAAACCCAGAATGCAGAGAAGAAGAAGAAGAAGAGATGAGAGAAATGTGAGAGCTGGTGTGTTTAGCCCTGCTGATGAAGCCTCTATTTATAGGGTAACTATCAGCTTTGTAGGAACAACCAACATGTATCATACTTCTAGTCCATCTTTTCAAGATGTCATTTCTGGAATTCTTTCAACATAGTTGATGTGGTAAATCCTTAGGTAATAGGAGCACAGAATTTCTAATTCTACATATTTCATGCAATTACAGCTTATTGTATGTGTTTCAGTTTTTCAAATGACCACGTGATAAAACACATCAACCTTAGGCCTCCAAACAACAAAAATAAGCTTCGAACAATCTATGGGTTGCAATTTTTGATCATATGTTCTCCCCCTAGTCCTCTTCAAATAGCTCATATATACAAGCTGTTTAAGTCTTAACAGCATGTGAAAGCAGAGAAATATCTCCATAAAGCTGGTCAAAACACCCTTCTCTACAACGAACATATGCATTATTTTCTTTGCTTCTCCATTCTAGGACGACCTCAGAGAATGAATTAGAAGTTGCACATATTCGTCAATGCATTTTCTTAGACCTAGCGAGTTGTTAGTTGACTCACTTCTTTGAGATGATAGAATACGTGCAGAAAAAATATCATTCTTCTATGTTGGACACCGCTTTTTCTTTGTGGAATAAAGATTGTTTAGATATGAATCTTTAGGACAAGCATTTTTTTTTCTTTCAAACTATTTATGCAAATACACAAACACAAAACAGAAAAATATAAATTAAAAAATATGTTCGTTTATAAATATGCATATATAACTAGTATGAAAAGTGTTCCTTATATACTTTTACCTTTGCTAATTTTACTCGAATTCTTGTGATGTCTTATAGTACATTAGTGTACACTTGAAACACTCAAAATGAGTCTTTCCATGCTTTAGAATCCTTTAAGATGCTTCTTTGAATTATGTTTAATATGCCCAGTGCATAGCATGTGTCTTACAATAGGGAACACCTTTTCAATTGCATTAGCAATTTAGAATTACTAATCTATCATTATTGTCTGGGAGAACTTGACATCTATTGACTTAAGAATTGTTTTGAAAAGCTAGCAAAAGGACTATTATTTCATTAAGAATAAATCTGCACCCAAACATTATTACTCCTAGGATGGTCCATTATAACAAATGGGCTGCATATGATATCATATTTGTTTGTTCTATGTGTCGTATCAAGCACTAATAGATCCCCATATTTTTGATGATCTTCTTTCATTTTGGCTTTCCTCTAGAAAAAGCTCACTAGGGATCTAGCTCTACCTAGCTTAACTCAAAAGAAGAATTCATCCTCATATTCTATTTTATTTTTTTCCCCTTTCACAAAAAATTGTCAACGATGAGTTTGCATCTGCTCCCTATAAAGTTTCCATTCTTTCTTTGAGTATCTCATTGTATGCCGCCTCTAAATTGTCAACAATTAGCTTTGTATCTCTTCTTTCTCTTTCATGTCACAAACCTATTCAAAATGCATATTTATTATACAACTTTGTTCTTTGCTTTTTTATTTGATTTACTTTGCCAGAAGTTAGAAATTTTTCGACCCTCTTAAAGCTTATTGTCGGGTACAATATGGCAGGTACAATATGGCCCCGATTTGTAAGATATTCTATCAGTTCTTCAGCTGCAGCTTTAGGTACAATATCTTGACCACATATATCATGACATGTATCATCTGTATGTACATTTTGAACTTCAACCTTTGTACAAAAATAAAATTTATTCAGATAAATACTCATAGAATATTTTGATGAACAAAATGAATAAATAACCAATGAACACTTCAACATTTCATTAGTGATCAATTATTGCACGCATATTTTCAATTGAAGATACTGGAAAAAGAACTTTAGCTAATTTGAACATAAGTTAATTAAATTGATGATGTTTCAATGATTTCGGTTACTCTAAGGATGACATGGGATGAGAGCGGGCTAACGTGATGGCATGGGCTATAGGCTTGACTATCCGTTTTGCGAGCGTTGAACCTGCAAAAGGGCAGCCCTGGATTGGGATCCGAGGAACGCCTCCACGACGGTCAAGTCAGTGTTGGGTCCTAAGAAAAGACAAAGCAGAGGAAAAAGTGATTTTTCTCTATTCAAGAATGTGTCGTCAAAAAATGAGACCCTTTTCCCAAGGTGGGTAGGTGGATATTTATAATCCCTGTTGCCAGGGGCAAAATTGTAACTTCATACGGGATGTTTCCCGAAATGGGCCTCAATTCAGACGGCTTCCCATGCTGGGCCCATGAATGGCAATCTCAGGGTCCAGGAGTATCCTGAGATGGTTGCTAGGCCCACAAGTGCATTTGTGGGGCCCTCCTTAGATCCTGGTTCTTTCCGGATCAGATGAATATATTGTACAAATGAACAAAAAGTACTTAATCATATGATTATTTATACAATATCTTGATGAACTAAAATAATAGATAGTCAATGAACACTTAAAAATTTCATTGACAATCAATTATTGTACCTTTCATTTAAAGATACTGGAAAAAAGTATTAATTAAAAAAAGTGAACAGCATTAGCTAATTAAATTGATAAATATGTTATAATTTGTGATTTGTATCAATGTGAAGTTTATTCCTATTTAAATGGTTGCTTGGCACTTTTGAAGAGCTTGCAGAACTCCAAACACATGTGAACTTATTCTTCTCATTTTGAGTGTAATCTGCAATTATTAGAAATTAACTGTATATATCAATATTGTCAATGTGAAGCATATGTTCACAAATCAATGCTATCTAACTAAAAAACATCAATCTGAATTGCAAACCTATTTCATCATGGTTGATTGGTAATTCTAAAGAGCTTACTACATTTAAATTATATGTAAATTAATGCTTCTGCTTTTGGGTATCAACTGCAAATATTAAAGATCAATGTGATGTTTATATGTAACTGTTTAATAAAACACAATATTAGATTGTTTTTTACTTATATGTGGTTGCAAATTCATATTCAATTTGCAAACTTCCAAGCAAAACAAGCAAACAACCTCAAAAAAGATTTGGGGTTTTTGATGGAGGTAAGATGACGGAATTTTAAGTTTTGATGAAGTGTGCAATAGTTTTTCTCTCTCTGTTATTTGCTTTTTCCAACATGACCCTCTCAATTATTTGTTTTTATAAGACAACGATGACAATGACGACGACGACAATCACCACAACAACAACAATAACAATAACTCTTAATTTGGGTCCTGCTTGCGCATGGTCTGGTGAAATCCAAAATTAAGCAGTCTTACCCATGTGGGTATTGCTCGCATAAAAGTTGATTCCAATAGAACCACATAATGAAAATCTGGCAAATTGGTTTAGAGTTTGAAAACTTTTTGATAAAAAGGAGGCAAAAACAACAAAACTAACAACTAGTAAGGATACATAAATAACAGAGACAAGTGTAGCACAATAAATAAATAACACTAAGTTACTAAAAAAAGTCTAACTAAGATTAGAAATACTACCAGCATACATAAGTATTATAAACGCATGATAAGTGATAGCCAGAACCACACATCAACATTTCCTATGCTCTAAGGTTCTATGGCATCTCAGGGACAAGCGAGTATGAAGCTATTTAAGATTTGCAACCTTAGTCCTGGATCTCAATAGCTTCCTATCCTAAGTCATGTCATCCGTTAATCCGTTCATACTAAAGTTTTTAAATCATGTCTAATCACTTCGTTCCAACTCTTTTTAGGTTTGTCTCGATCCCTTCTATACTCCATAAGGATAATCCTTCACATCTCCTCACTAGAGCATTTGCACTCATTCTCTTTACATGACCAAACCATCTAAGTCTAGCCTTTATAATACTATCCTTTGTAGATGTCACTCATACTTCTCTAAGCAATATATTTCTGATTCTATCCAATCTCATATGCCCACTTATCCAACGAATCATTCTTATCTTAGCGACTATCAACCTCTGACTTGAGTATTCCTAATTGACCGACACTACGTGCCATACAGTAATGTTAGTCTGACAACCATAAGAAAAACTCTCCCTTTCAATAACACAAGTTTTCCATAACACGAGTTTTAAATTTTCTATTTTAGACTACGCATCTGTCATGCACGTCTTGCCAATTTTACCTTTCAATGCATAAAGTAAAATGAGTCCAGGTCAATTATAAATTGTTCCTATGTTAACGCATTTATTTACTCTTATTAAATGTATGTGATTCTAAACAATAAGTAAAATGGTTTACCTTACTCTGATTTAACTCCATAACAGGGGTAGTTAGTTCCTTCTCTTTTCCTAACCATCATTCTTGTCTACTCTTTAGTAACTTGTACTCATATGTGTACTCATATGTGCTCTCCTTCCAAACTAACAAATCGAATTTACTAGATCAGTGGGTCCGAAAATCCAAAAGGGGGGAAAGCAGAGGTTGGCGCAGTTACTAGAGGGATTCGCTAGAGGTCGGCCTCTAGAAGCAAGAGAAGTGTGGCAGACCATTTTTGTCTCCGTTGGGTTCTCGACCGAGCCTCCAATCAAAGGAAACCTAGGGTTTCGAAAAAGTAGGTTTTTGAAAATTAAGGTTTCGAAATTCGTGCTAAATTCAAGGAAATTGGATGTAATGACATGAGGATTTCTGCTTGAATTTATCCTTTAAGAGTTGGCTAAGTTCTAATTTGAAGAAATTTTGATATTTTAATAGCTAATTTATCAAATCCCTCTGCTACACACCGAACTGCCCCTGAGGCGCAGAAAGCACACCTTGCCTTAGGTATACGTAGGTGCGCTCACCTCGCCCAATGTCACAAAAATCGGCCTGGACCGACTGGTCGGACCTAGAACCGGTCAGAGAATTGGGTCGGAAAATGTGCAAACTCGTTTCTCCCATCGAACCGGTCAAACCGGCCAACCAGCAGTTGGACCAAGCTTTTCCTAGTTCGAATAAAAGGCTTGACTTTTTTTTTCCTCTGACAAACCTAGCATGCTCTCCCCCTCCGACCTCTAATTGCTTCTACTGAGACTAATCATGGTTGCTTCTAATTGTTGGTCCAAAGGGTAATCGGCCATGACTAGTCTCAGAAGAACAAGATTCATCAATAAGTAGAGCAAGGGCCAAGGCAGGTCGATAGGCAAGAGAGAAAGGGAGGAGGATGAGAAATGTTAGAGCAACTCCAACGGCTTGCTCACGAGGCAAAAAGGAGGAGAGAGAGAAAGGGGGAGGGGCGGGGGCGTTTCTGCAGCAATGAGCTTGCTGCCCGTTGCTTGTGGCTTGTGAGGTGGCTCGCAGCCATGAGCCGGCTCACGGGGGTTTGTTTTTTGCTTTTTTATTTTTTAATTAGTTTTTCTCTCTTTTTTTTATTCTAAAGATAAGGTTGCGTGTTATGGAATAGATTCATGAGTATTATTTTATTTGGTGAGTCAAATTGATGAGTCTTACATTTGAAAGAGGAAAAATTGATATGACATAGGTAGACTCCTACTGATAAGCCAAAAGACTAACTCTCCACTAGAAATGCTCTTAATAGTTTCACCTTCAACAAACAAGACTTGAAAAAGACGACGTAGAGAAGAGTAGAGTAAGATAGGGAGGACGAGTGAGAAAAAAGGGGGGCTGAGGCCTCAAGTCACGAGAAGATTGAGGGATAGGTGGTTTAGGGTTTTTATTTGAGGGATAGGTGGTTGATTTATTTATTTATTTGTTTGTTTATTCATTCAAGGGCTACGGGTAGGTGTAATGGTGTATTGTATTGGTTTTTTATTTTGGGTAGGAAATAGCAAATGTGCTTTTGGTTTACATGGGGGGAAAAAAAAATTGGTATCTTTTCACTTCCTTATTTTGGAAAATAGATAATTTACGCCTTTATTTAATTGAAATTTTTTACAATATTTTCCTCAAATTATGTTTTTGGCAATTGGTTGTTGGGAAATGCTAAAAAAGGTTATAAAAAATATAGGAAAAAAAAGCATCTAACAGGTCATGCTGGTTTAACGCAAGGTAGTTGTAAACCTAGTCAATCAATCAACTCTGACGATCGGTTCGACCAGTTGACCTATCGACCCAGCCTCAACTGGATTAGTTCTCTTAACATTGGCCTTGCCGCAACCTCTCTAAGATGCTGGGGTGCTTGCCTCTCCCCTCAATGCGCCTCAAGCATGCTTATATAAACCAAGGTTTCGACAATAAGTACCAATATATATATTTCACATAAGTGCAAAAGAACATGTTTGAAAAGTATCAGCTCAAATTCAAACTTTGCAAGGATTTGAAATGAACAAATACTACACCTATCGTTTTCAGGAAGCGTATTTGGAAGGACTCCACAGGTAAGCATGTTTCAATAAACACAGCATTCAAATGACTGGCGAATGCAAGTTTTGCAACTCGAAGGAACCCGCATTTCATCTTCTGCTCTTTATAATAACAAAAAAGGGGGCGGGGTTTAGCAGGAAGCGGGGATTGATTTGAATCCTGGCACAAAACCCCAGAAGATATAACTGTCATTCAAACACAAGAACCAATTCAGTCTGAAGAACAGCTAATAGCAGTACTAGAGTAAAGACCAAGGCTGGGAATATGGAGAGAACAATCAGTATTTCAATATTTCAGTCAGAAAGGAGAAGGGAAGGAGCTATACAAAATAGAATTTACCAAAGCCATCTACATCAAGCTAAGATTTCATAAAAATCAAACTGCACACTCACCTATTTATCATAGACATGATTTCTGCTGAACAGCCAACAAACGCATATATTCAAACCCCAAACATTGAAGGGAGAAAAGAAGAGGGAAAATCAAAATTAAACAAGGGGGAAAGAAGGGGGAATGTTAAAAGCACATTGTGCACGGAAATAACCAAATTTCCAGCCACCGAGGAATCCAGAAATGAATGTCTTTAATCTGGACATGACCATGGGCCATGAAAATAAGCTCTACTATGACACACTGGCAGCAAGCTAATTAGCTTCGGCTCCCAACTTGTGTGGAAGAAATGCATCTCCACTGTTTCGTGCATGGGCTTTTATCCAAAAGCAGTAGCAGACCAGCATTATTTGCCACCAGATCAAACATATACCTGGAATTGTAGTTTGATGAACATCAGTCAGAGGTGTCTCTAAATTCTTTTTTAATTTAACCCAAAAAAAACACTTTTTTTTGGGGGGGGGGTGTTAGGGGAGGAGGTATGGCCTCCCACAGACCCTGGAAGAGTGAAAGGGGGGAGGGTCGGGCCCAGGGAATCAATCATATCTGGTTTTCTGCTCAGCAGGCCATGGGACCTCCAAATAAAAGATGGTAGCAAGTGATCACTAAGATACAAATGACCAAGGTACTTTAAACTAAATTACCCTTCACTTGTATACATCAATAACCAATAGGTAGTCCCTTCCCTTAAAACTAGGGTCCAGAAAAAGTAGCCTCTCTAAAGTTTATGAGCAAGCCCATTTACATTTGTTATGACAACCCCCCCCCCCCCCCCCCCTCCCCAACAAAAAAAAAGCACACACACACACTCAGAGACACACAAAAAGGGAAGGCATACACCAGAGTCTATGATAATGGTTTGGTATGGATTAAGAGAGACACAACAACCATTTGCCACCATGTCAAATTTTCACCACCAGTCATTACCAGCTGGATCATCCAAGGCATAGTATTATTCATCTCATTCAAAACCTGTTTATCACACAAGCACAAACCAAACCCCTATCGTAATAGCTGGACTAACTCACAAAGAAACATGAAAGCTGTTGCAAGCACCTTGACAGAGCATATGCTATGTAGAGGCAAACTATCAGCGAAAGCACTCAAAAAAGAGAGGACTTCCAATACTCTATGGGACATTGGAACTCTATACCATTAGCAAGATGCTTCATGAAAGTAGAGTAGCTGGACATCAGCAAAGGAAGTCGGAATACGCAATTTGGAAAATAAGGGGATCTGAGGAAAGCTTAACGGTGGTTGTGTTTGGTGCAACAGCATATTTCCTTTCCTTGGAGGGAGGTATAATCTACCTAATATAATATATAAAAACTGAGGTCACAGGTTGTTTGTGCAACAAGTGTTGATATGTGATTAGCTGTGATTTTTTTTTTCCATTTTTGGTTTTATGTACATATGACATATTCAATGTATGTAATTATAACGATTTAAGTTCCATTCATACATAGAAATTTTTGTCCGTTTATAAAAGTTTAAAATAAATTGTTAACTTCTTTTAATTAATAATGTACTCACAATGTTGTATTGAGTCCATGAGTTGTTTACGTGACAAACATCGGAATGTAATTGCCTAATTGGTCAATTTTTCCCCTTTTTTCCTTTAATGCATGAGTCCTCTTATTGTTAGTATAACTATAGTCCAGTTTATGGTCCTGCGTCCACTTTCTTTTTTTTTGGGGGGGGGGGGGTTTGGGGGGTACACTAAAGTACATGAGTTTTATTATCTATTTAAGTGGGTGTAGTCCAGTGTATGCCTTTTTTTCCTTGTTTTTTATTCATGTACACGTAAGAAGCATGGACACTCTCCATGGCTTCACATAGCCGTGTCCGACACATATCGAACACCGACACTCTCGAACACTCTTTGGACACTCTCAAACGCATGCAGAACATATAGACAGTACGAAAAAATTAGGTTACGTTATTGATAGTTATAGAATGCACATAATATGAACAATTTGCTATTGTTCTCATCCAAACATGATCCTCGCAAGGGTAAAGACATAACACAAACTATAAACACATAAGTAATAGAATAAATATTTTCTAACCACTACGTGTCCAATAAACGTGTCGTGTCCTACTTTTCAGAAAAATCACGTGTCCGCGTATCGATGTCGTGTTGCATCTGTGTCACGTATCAATGTCCGTGCTTCTTAGATGTACACTAAGATGAGTAAAATCCTTGAATCATTACATTAATTTAAGTGTGGTTCACTAATCGATATGAATATTATAATTAAAGGGAAAAAAATTCTTATATACATGTACCACTAACTTCTTTTTTGTTTTTTTTTTTTGATGTAAAATGTACCACTACTTAAATGAGATCTAATATTTGAGAGAATGTATTTTTTTATTTCCGTACACATCTTTATACATGCCACATATTTAATTTTACTCTCAACACACATTTGCACACAGCATAATGGACATTATATACATTTCTCATTAATGCACATACTTCTATGGATTCAAATTAGAAAGATAATTTGCGCAAGGAATTTGAGACTAGTATGTATGCTCAGTACGAAAACTTCATAAGCCTCTCCTAGAAAATCTTAAAGGTTGGCCAAGGTGAGGCCCCAACCCCCCGCCCCCTTCTTTGGCACTTCGGCCTGTTAAAGTATGTCTTTTTGAGAAGGTAATGTTTCCCTTGAAAGCAGTCCAGATGGTCCAAGATTAGAGCTGCAAACTGTCAATGAGGACCTCTTATCCCCTTCTTTTGTCAGTAAGTATTTGATTAGACAACCAAGTGTGAATCCTACCTAAAGCAACCCTATCATATTTAAATATAGGTAGCCTTGGTGCCTTACCCCTGCCAACAAACAGGGGGGTCAAATAGACCCACCAATCTGGAGCAGAAACTTACAAGTCACAGCAATATGTAAAAAAGAAAAAGGAGATACTTGGTAGAGAAGCTAGACATTATTGTATCGAGAGACATGAACTTACTTGCTTTGACGTGCTCTCTTCCTCCAGAAAATAAACGACAGGACCCACTGGACATGAAACATGGGAACCATAATGAGCCTTCGACATTAAACAGAAGAATATTCCATATACGAATTCATGCATGGTGACAAACATCAGTCTACGCTACATGGAGGAATCGAAGCCCCAAAATGACTATGATCATGGAAGCTGCCCAGTTGATCGTAAGAAAGAGATAAAAAGGATATTTAAAAGGTCATGTTAATCAACAAAAACAAAAAACTCTCAGTGTGGGTCCCACTTGTGCAGGGTCTAGGGAGATCCAAAATTTAAGCAATCTTACCTTTCTTAGTATCACTACCCACAGATAGGCTGATTCCAAGAGACCCATAAAAAATAAAAAAAAAAGTTTGGGAAAACATTTTATCTTATAGTTGAAAATCCTTGGATAAAACAAAGATAAGTACCTAAATAGATAGATAAAAGGAAATAAAAGTGATGTACCACAAATGGCAATAGTTCTAATAACTTATGCAAACATGCACATGAACTGGAAATGCACTATAAGTGGAAGCCAGATATAACCACCAGCAATTTAAGAGCCATCTGAAATCAAGTAAAAAGCAAATTAACAAGCTAGCCGAAAGTTTGCAACCTTAATCCTAACTCTCCATAACTTCCTATCCTAAGTCATGTTCTCTGTCAAACCTAAAGTCTTTAGATCGTGTCTGATCACTTTGCTCCAGCTCTTCTTCTATCTTCCTCAACCCCCTCTACACCCCGGAAGATTGATCTTCTCACACCTCATCACTGATGAATTCATACTTCTTCTCCTCATATGACCAAACCGTCTAAGTCTAGCTTCACTCATCTTATCCTCTATATGTGTCACTCCTACTTTGCCCCTAATCACTACATTTCTAATCCTATCCGCTCTCGTATATCCACACATCCAACGAATCATCCTCGTCTTTGTGAACTCATCCTTTGGCCCTGGGACTTCTTGATAGGCCAACACTCTGCACCATACAATGAGGCTGGTCTAGCAACCATATGACAGACTCTCCCCTTCAACCTAAGTGAAATCCTCTTATTGCATAACACCCCTAACACATTCCTCCATTTTTGCCACCCTATTAAAAGGTCCTGTTCATCCTAAACATTAAATGTAAGTAAAATTTCAAGAAATGCATCACCAAAATGCACATGATCCGAACAAATGATTATCACAAGAAACCAATCATAGAAGCAACTGAGAAAAGATGGTGAATCCTCTGTGAAATGGCGATTTCAAGAAGTGCAATTCATTTTCATGTACAGGGCGCCTGAGCACTTAGCTACCAATGTTGGATGAAAATACAAAACAATTGGCATCCAAAATAGGGACAGATCATTAAGTAGAATCACTGAGGTTGAAGTATCTGATAATGCAGCTAGCAAAGTAATTGTAAGCTACTGGAATGTCAGCCTTTTAGGGGCAACTAGTATAATGAGAATTATGAAGTGAGACCACGAACGAGCAGAGCAAACACTGTCAGTCTGTCACAAATGTTGGACAGAGAAGAGCAAACTAGGAACCCCAACAAAAAATACTACATTGTTAATGGATTTGCAATTTAATGCACACTGTTAGCCGACGATGAATTCACTTGTAATAAGAAAGCAGCATACTGACATAGAGAAGCTGATAACTTTGTTCTGTTCTCATTAAACCAGGAGAAGGAACGAAGGAATCAATTAGAAATAATAGAATTAAAATCAACAAGGTAATCAAAGTATGGACACATTCTACAAATTCTTTCTTAATATTTCCCCCTCTAGGCCTATGAATTGCGAAGTACAAGATAGTGTAACCACTAGAAGTTAAAAGACACATGATAAGCTCTATAAATTGCATGTGCCTTGCACTCCATCACTTCTATCTCCAATATGACTGATGTTTTGGAGAAGGGAAGGAATGAATACTTAAGAGTAATCACAGAAATGACAATTGTCATAAACAGAATTCCAGTGACCGGCAGGAACAGTGATCCACCTCATCGAGGAATAAGTCAGTAAACACCTAATTATAGCACTTTTATTCTTCATCATACTTCAGAAATACATAGAATCATAATAGGGTGCATCAGACAAAATAAATGAGCAACCATCAGAATATCATAAAGTTACAAACAAAATAAGGGCACAGAAATATATGCATAAAGGTTTACCCTGAAGACAGCCAACAAGGAAAACCGCTTGACAATAAAGGGCTTCTCAACAGGCTTTGCTTTTGCTGGTGTCATATCTTTACACAGCTGCTGAGCAATTTCTCTAAGTAACACCAGCTGCGCTTTATCGGTTTGCATTGAAATGATGGCGTGTCTCATTGATTCTCTGTCAGCCTCAAGAGCCTGAAGTCTCAAGTAAAGCTTTTTAACTTCAGGGTCACCTGAGTCAATCTGATTTGGTCCCTTGGGAGTAGAAACAAATTCATCACAAAACTTCGAAGAAACCTTGGGTTCTAAAATATTGTTGCACGATGCATCAGGATGGACAGAATCAATGGTATACACTCTATCACTCATGTCATCTTCATAATCAGATACATTGTCTGAATGCTTTAATTCCTCAGCCACACAGTCCAGTTTCTTAAAGCTGGTTCCCCATTTTGGAGAATCTATGGTGTAATCTGGGCCCATATCCCTACCAAACCCAAATGAACTTGCACTATCAGTAGAAACCTTCCTTAGGTGTCTTGGCCGTCTATGTGACTGCGACTGACCAACAACAAACTTCTCTAGAATGTTTTTGGAGCCAAAGTCCGCATTTAAATTATCAGCCTGAGGAGGTCTTTCTAGCTGGTGGATCCTGTGTTCCAAATCCTTCAAATCTTGAGTCCTTGGAGCCTCACCAAATGGGTACTTTTCAATATCCACAATGTCCTCTTCAAACTCTGACGGGCCTTGCGACTCATTCAAATTGCATCTTAATGGAGGATATGAACAAGTGGGAGAGTCAAGTTGGCCTACAGCATCACTAGAAAAGCTTGCGCTGCGGCTATAGCTACCTTTCAAGCCCTCTGCCTCATACTCCGTCAAGCCAAAGCTCATCATTCTATGCTTATATGCTTGAACCTCACAGGTAAGGGACTGAATGGTCTGCTCTCTTTTGTACAGAACTTCCTCCAGCACGGCAATCTCTTGAGCATCGTGCAACATTTTCTCTTCAGCAAAGCGCTTAAACTGACGAGCCTCCATTTCAACCTCTGCCCTCTCACTTTGCAGCCTCAAGATCATTGACATGGCTTCATTTGCAGCAGATGAAGAGGCATTTCTCTCCTCCTCCAATTCCAAACACAACTCCTGAATAGTTTCCTGCTGTTTGCTGACTGTCTCACGCAACAAAGCACACTCATTCTCAATTCCCACCCGTGCAACAGGCAAAATATCAAGGCCTGGGATGTAGAAACGGTTGCTCCTCTCAAACTCATCATACTTCCTCTTCACTGACCTTATCCAAACCCCATCAGAACAGCCCGTTGTCAGAGAATTACATGCGCAGTCACAGCATTTAACCAGATCCTTTGAAGGGAAAGCAAAAATATCGGTAGCCATATGTAACAATTAACAAACAAATCAATTGCAGTCAACTAACTATTGAAAGCCCCATATCAGAACCACGATGCTTTAGATGCCAACATCAAGTGGGGGCCCGTCTTTCTCCCGCTCCCCCTCCCTCCCACTCCCCCTCTCTCACCACCAATATTCTGGAATCAGATAAGCACTGCACTCCCCTCAATTTAAACAATCAGTCAAACCGTAGGAAGTTCAATCAAGAGAAGAAGCTCGTTCAAGCCCCGAAAAATCAATGTAGAGACCCAAAAGAGGCGTGGGCAATAATCCTGAAAATTAATCAAAATTCAGAAACGGAAAAGACAAAGTCCGACCCTAAACGAACTACCAAAAAGGAAACCATCAACCTAATCACATAGCAAGTGATACAAAATCCTAAATGACAAGCAGCTTCAGCTCCTAACCGACCAGAACAATATCAATTCGAAGTTTGAAAATTAAACGTACGCATCGAAAAAGCTTAACAATTATAGACATTGACAAATTCAAACAACAATTGGCAACAGAGAACGAAATCGCATACCTCCAGAGAATCGGAAAACGAATATTCGATGAAATTAGGGGGTCTGAAACGGCGTTGGAGGGAAGAGGAGGGTGTAAAGACAGAGATAGGGGTGATTCCCTCTCCAATGGAGGAGAGAGGGAGGGAAAACAGGCAGAAATGGAGGGCAAGCTTAAATCTCGATTGCTAGAGATTTTAGAGAGAGAAAGGAGGGGAGAAAAAGGGGGGATTTTGTCAATTTTTTGGAACCCTAGACTCGTCGAATTTTGTTTCTCATTTTAAAAATTTTGGGGATAGTTTTTCCTGTTTATTTGGCGACTCCCTCTGTTCTTTGATTGTTTCTTTGTTGGCTGCCTGCATTTACAAGAGATGAGAGAGAAAATGGGTTGGAGACAATTCAATTTGAGGAAGGCAAGAGAGAGTTTGACAACATGTTGGAAGAGGGCTTCGATTTCCCAACAGAAAAAGGCGCTTTCATTCTTATTTTGGGCACGTATCATCCTGTGCCTCTGCCGCTGGTTATAGTTAATTCGCATGATAAACGAGCAAACAAAATTAAATATCTTTCGAAACACAACTTTCAAACCTTAAATAAATTAAGCGAGAAATTGAATAACAAATCAAATTTTTTGCATTGATATTATAGCAATGAGTACAATCTCTTTATAATTGTTACAAGAATAAGTATAATAAATCCTCTGATTCGATCTCCTTCAATATCCTTGAATGAATCTGGTCTCGAGAGAGAATCTAATAGGCTTAATCTCTACGGAACAAATAATTTGATCTCTATGATTGGACGGCACGTGTTCGGAGTGCTTGTGTCTTCTTTTAGAGATATTTCTTTTTGAGCTCTTGTGAGTTCTTCTGAATGCCGACCCCAAAATGAGAAGAGTAGCTCCCTTTTTATAGAGAAGTCGAGATTACGCTTTCTTCGTGATTATCTCTAAACAGGAATAATAATATATTTTCTGCATCATTTATGACACGTGGTGCTTTTTAATTGGCCGCGTTAATTCTCCATCAAATATTTAATTTAATGGACTGTCGTAATTAATTTGACACGTGGCGGAGCATTATTGGACGAAATAACAATATTTTGATTTTCTACGTGGCGAGTCTTGATTGGGTTGAATTTCTTGCCTCCTATAAATGCTCCCTCGAGAGTCGGTCGCGTAGACAAATTCGAATGCTTCTTTTCTTTTCTTTTTTGGAGCGGCTGAGTCTCGAACGCTTAGCAGATGCAAACGATCGGAAATCTGCTATTATTATATTTTTTTTCATTGCCAAGTAATTTGGTGATTTGACAGTTACCCACCTTTTTTTTTAATGGATTCCAGTTTAATAAGGTGAACTTGACAAGGTGTGCCACCTTGACAAACCCCCTTAAATGGACTTAGGATTGGTAAAATATCGAGGCTCGGGAAAATAACTTGAGGCCCCGAACCCCCCCCCCCCTTTTTGGTGGTTCCATTGCATTTCTCTTCTTTTCTTTGGATGAAACAGTTTGGGAACCTCGTGCAGGACCTTGATTTTGGTGTTTTCTCTTCTTTTTTTTTGTATTGGTGATACGTTGGGCTTAGGATTTATGATAAAAATTTATCAACATTTTTTGATAAAATTCATCAACAATTTAAAGGGATAAGACTTGAATGTTTGTGTTTGAGTAGAAATTGGAAAGTGGGTGAAAAGTTGTATAAATATATGGCATGATGCTCCCAACTTTCGTCACCTTCATTTGATGCTTTTCTTTTTTGTGATTTTCTATTGACTCTTTTCACCAAATAAAAAAGAATTGGTTAGAGTGTAACGTAGTTGTTCATTGATAACAACTTCTTCTTCTTTTTTTGCATTTGCAACTTACTACGGAAGAAGCTATCCAAAGAACAGAGCGATCTCACACCGGCTTCATTGTGGTATTTTCCTGATCTTCTGACTAAAATTGAGAATATTTGGAATTGTGAGGTTGAAACTGCTGGCATGATTTCTGAGCAATTGAGATAGATGAAATTTATTTAAACTTTTAAAAACTAAATTGAGGCTTTTTCCTGGATCTGCTAGATGACGATTGGAATTATTGATGTTGATGATGGTGACTGCTCCTTAATTTGATTTCATATAAACTTAACCTTGACTTAAAAAAGTTAAAAGGAAGCACTCCCAAAGTGAGGAGAGAGAAAGGTGAATCTGAGAGAGAAAGAAGCAACCATGGCCCGTCTCCCTTTTTTTTTTTTTTTTTTCTTCCATAAGCCCCTAAATCTACATGTCAACCTTCTCCTGCCTCACTTCATTATTGATTTCCATCTCTTCCTTAGATCCAATAATTGCTGCAACTGTCTTTTTGTTTTTTTTTTTTTTTTGAAGCAAGTGATTTGAGACCAATTTCAGATTGGGATTTCAAGCTAAGGCTCCAACTTTTTTCCTCTGTTTTCAGTAACCCTCAATTCATCAACGTTTTGAAGCTTCCAACTTCCCTTGCTTTTTCTTTTCTTTTTTTTTTGTTTTTGGTTCTCCATGGCTAATGAGGAGAGAGAAGAAGCAGAGGGAAGAGAGAGAAAGTAGAGGGATGAGAGAGAAGGAGTAGGGATGAGAGAAAGAGGAAGACATTCAGCATTCGGGAACCTCAATTTACTTTTTTGCAAACTAGTTTGTGCCCGTGTTTCTGCACGAGTGTTTAATTTTAAAAAGCAATCTATGAAATAAAGATAATTTGATAATAGAGAAGTTTAAATTTTTTTTAACAAAAACACATAATAGTTATAAAAAAAGTAAAAATTTTCACTTAAATTGTTAATTAAATGAACAATCTGTGTTCGGAAATCTATACATTGTTTGGACTTTATTTTTTCAATCTTAATTAACTCTAAATCTTATAATCCATAATCTAAACCTTGAACCATATATATATATATATATATATATATATATA